>CM021100.1:923360464-923960464 GCA_007115665.2 Sequoiadendron giganteum
TTGAAGGATACCTCCCTTGCAGGACCGTGAGCCTGTGAGGTGCTTTCACTCTTCAGCTTTGTAGTTCCGCGGAACTATGAAGGCCTTTCCTGCACTTCCGAGTTCGCTAGATCGTGCTCTGCTTCCGCGTCGGTTCAGGTATACTTCTCTTACTTTGTTACTTCCTTACTACTCTACTTTACCGAAGCACTCATTAATATTCGTGCTCGCTAAAGTGGGGGAAAAATGTATAAGCGTGAATTTGCACCCCTAACACAAATTCTCTTTTATCCCCATTGCACTTTAGAAAACCTAAGGTGGAGGTTTAATTCCACTTAAGTTCGCTATCCACATCACACTTGGCGCTTGTTTTGTGTGTCAATGGGAGCGTTTTTGTTGGGGACGTTGCGCGCGGCGCGGCGCTTACGTCCCTGGCAGATTCTTGTGGCTGGAGTTTGTAGAGACATTACACTTTCGATTGGGAGTCGAAGTGTAACGCCCCTCTTCGGTTGGCTGACCCGAATATGGCCATTTTTCCTCCTTTCCTTCATATTCTTGGCCATTCCATCTATTCTGAAGTTTGGAAGAAGTTTTGCAAGATCGATTTGAGCACTCTCTCCATTTCCACTCATCCATTCAAGCTTTGTAGCAGCATTTTACACTCCATTGCAGCAATCTACCACTCCATCACTCTGATAGTGGAAGCATAGGACAAACACCATTGCAGCAGAGGCTTGAGTTCCTCTCATTTTCTCCTCCACAAGCCTTGAGCGCTTTGGATGGAGGTGGTAAGCTCCTTTCATCTTCTCTATCGTCTTGGTTGAGTAAGCACGTACTGTTTTGTAGTCTCTTCTTTATCTTTATTCCTATTGTTGCAAACTTGGCTGTCCGTGGAGGTGGAAACACCAAAACGGGGTCTGACTAAGGCAGGCCTCTAAACAGCCCCAACATTTTCCCCTTTCTTCTGTGTGCAAGTGGAGGGATCTCGAAGCAAGCTAGCAAAAGGATTGTTGTACAAAATTATCTTCGTCACCCTTGTGGTAATATATTTCTTTTATCGCATTCATATTTATATCTCATTCTGCTATTCAAGAAACCTCTAAACTAGGCTAACAATCCTTCTTTGAGGATTTAACCTCGTCTCTCTGGTTTTCTGGCCGTATGGACGCCAGTGCGCCGCGCTATTGTCCCAGAACCGCGCTTTTGTCCTCTGCTAGAGAACTACCTGAGACGCAGAGTTAACCTTAAAAAGCGACTCACCCAGTCGCTTTTCAACTCTCGGGATCGTAGAGTGATTGAAGGACTTCATAATCTTCATCATTCTCATCCCTTCTATCCTAACCTTCCTTTAAACTGAGGTAAGTTAGGGCAGCCTTTCCGCTCTTGGCCTTTCGTGACCCCCAGGGCCTTGCAGTGGTTGGTCCCCCTCTCTTACACTACCCTACAGTATATCCTCTTCCCACCTTTTTGTGCATTGCACCAAGTGTACCAAATGTTATTGTTGTAGTTCTTCATCCCTTCCATAGGGTCAAAGAGGTTGAGCTTAGATTTCAATCTCTGTCGGTAGTGTTTCTCACTACCTTTCCAATCCATGTCAAGTCCCCTTTTTTTGTCCTCACTATTTTCTACCATATTGAAATCCCCCCCAGGATCCATGGGATATTGGGTAGATTGAAGAGCCATTTCCATAATTCAATTATTTCTTTGTATTCATTGGGCACATAGATGGAACAAATGCCAAATTTGGAGTTACCTTTCTCAATTGTAGCCCATACTACTTTGTTACGTGGGGAAGTGCCAACACTTGTTACATGTTGGGCCCAACTTTTATCCATGAAAATGGTAGTTCCCTCTCGTCCCTTTTCATGTTTGGTGACAAAGTGGGAGGAATTGTTCCAGATAAACTTCAAATTAGTTTCAAGGGTAAAATCAGTGGCTTTAACCTCCCGAAGAAGGAAAAAATCCTTTTTTTTTCCAGGTTGAGGAACCTTCTAACAATGTATTTTCTGCCTAGGGACTCCAGTACCCTGACATTCCATGAAATGCAATTAAGATTCATTATTGTCAGATTTTGGAGGGGGCTCTTTTTCATTCCTAAACAACTCAAAGTATTTAGGAACATTTTCTTCAACTTCAAGTCTTTTTGATGTGGGCACATGGAGAACAACACTTGTTTTCTTTTTCTTTTTGCTCTCAATTATATTAAGACTATCTCTGCCAAGTGGTAAAACCTTCCCTTTCTTCTTTCCTCTTCTTGGTTCAGTGGGGGGGCTAGGGCTAGGATCATGCTTTATATCAGTGATCTCCTTATATAAGCACCCAATAGATTCTATAGGTTTAATGGTGTTATTAGGATCTTCCTTAAATCCCTTTTCACTTTCTGATTTATCTAAATTCCATTTATTAGCTATTTTAGATTTGGTTTCCAAGTTTGCATTCAACATTGGGGCCTTCTTGTCTCCATGATTAGGTGCAGAGTCAAAGCAATTGAGTGGGAGGGGCTCCCTACATTTATTATATATATCCATGATACTTTTTCTACTATTTACATTCTTTTTAGACACCATCTCCCCACTAGTGTCCGACCCCTTGACATCAAAGGTATTGTGGTAGGTATTTGGCATATAGCAGTCACTGGGAGTGACTTCCATACTTCCATCAATCAGCTTGTTAGAAATCCTTAAGGCATTAGTAGTCATCTGGTGTATATTTTCTTGAGGTTTATGCACCCCACTTTGCTCTTTTCCTTGGTTAGGGTTGGAGAGATCCATTTGCCTACTAGTACCTTTCGAGTTACTAACATTTTGACTTTAATGCTTTATTTTAGAGATAATGTTCTTCACCAAGGAGGTTCCTATGCCCTTTGTTGTATCCTCATCTATTATTTCTGGGGTTAGATTGGGTTCTCTAGAACAATTGTTAGGATTAATTCCTTTTATGTAGAATTCAACTTCTTTAGATTCCTCCATGAATCTGTTGTTATTGTCATGATTTAACTGTTTATTTACCTCTATATTTTTCCTAATCTTTTCCATAACCATTTGTTGTGCATTCTTTTTCATAACTATCGAATCAACATCTTTTGTAGATGGCGAGCAATGTTTAGCAAGAGATTCCAAGGTTTCCACTGGGGTTGCTATTTTCTTTTCCAAGGCCATAGGCTTACTTCTATTCCTCTCTTCCTCTTCTAAAAGAAAATTAAAGGAGTTTGTTATATTAATTTTAGTATGGTTTTCGGGGAAGACAATTGCATGTTTTTGCAGCCCCCCTAAGGTCGTATTTGAGGTTTCATTATGATTGCCAGGGGATCTGTTTCCTTCTCCCCCTTCTTCATTAAAGTGTTCACTTTGAATTTGGTCGGGGTCTGGTTCCCCATTGTTCCCTATTGGGGAGGAAAGCTCATGATGTGAAGTTGAGTTTTCCTCGCTTATTTCCAGAGTCTTTTTTTTTCTTGGTTCGGAATTCCAAGCCCCTCGTTTTGACTATTTATCTTGCCCTCTCTTTCTGGTTTGGGACTAGGCCTGCTAGGGTTTTTGCAAATAATGGGGCAATTCCTTCGAATGTGCCCTTCCCTCCTACAAAGATAACATGTATTAATGCCTCCCAAAATTGCTAAGTGACATAAGTGTAGATAGTCATCAAGGTTAATTTCTAGGGTTTTTGGTACTTCTACCCCCGGGATCAAAGAGACAAATGCTCGAGCATTCATGTGAGGAAGCGAGACTTTTGCATTATCAGCCCTAATTACCTATGTTCCATGACATTTTGGGGACGGGGATAGGGGCATGGTAGGGGACGCATTTTCAAGATGTTTCCTAGGGGGCCATTTTAAGGGTACAACGATATATATATGAATTTTTTAAAATTTATTAATATATTATAGAGAGAGAGGGAAAGAGAGAGAGATATGTCAATAATTGATAACAACAATATCAGTATGTAAATAAATCGCGAGAACAGTAGTATAACAGCATAATAAAAGTTAAGGATTGCTTTTATATTTTCTTTTGATTTGTTAATAAGTAATGGTTTGTTCTGATTCTCCTTAATCAGCCATATTCATGTTTATTGGTTTCTTAAAAGATTTCTTGAATTAGATTCTTCAACCTTTATAAATTCATGGATATCAACTTTCTCAATCAACATTTCTCTTGCCAGGTTTCATAACCTGGGTTTTAGCCATCATGGCAACATGATTGATTAGCTGCAATCTTGGCTATGATATTTATGTAGGTCCATTTCAATTCATTTTGTAGCACACTTCCTCCATGCCATTCCTAGAAAACATATAGTTTGAAGGAAAGCAACCTCTCAGATCTCCAAAGTGCAAACTAGCAATACAGGGAATTAGCTATAGTCAAATGACTCTTCGTTGACTAAAAAACTCACAAGTTATTGTCAAGTTAGACCTCTGCCTAATGTTTCATCTCATTTGCTTGTCTTACTGTTTCTGTTGTTTCAATCATTTTGAATGGATTTTTATTTAATAACAATTTCACACCTTTAAGAACCAATGTTTTTTTTAAATTTGAAAATTTAATCATATTTAGCGTTTAGGAAGTCATTTTCAGCTTAGTAACAGATAATTTTATCTAGAAGACTAGAACTATCAATTACAGGCTATGATAAGTGACTATTTGATCACTGATATTGTCTATCTGATGAATTGTATATGCTCATTTACAATTTAACTATCTACATGAACATTGATGTGTAAACAATTGGATTCTATTGTATGAATTTGTGTTTGATACGCTGAATATATTATAATATTTTGGGTTTGCATTTTTATGAGTTACAAGTTGTTCTGATCATTTGTCTTCCTAAGTTTTCTTCTCCATGAATAATGTGTATTTGAACCAGCAAGCATCTTTTTTTATTGCAAGAAGGTGCTTGTCTGTGGGGTACGGCTAGCCATCCCCGGTACGACGAGGGACGTTTCCAACGTCCCCCAGTTGTATCGAGGATGGGGAGCAGTTCCCAAATGGTCAGGGATGTTTCCTACCGTTTCCTACTCTTTGGCTTGTTTCAGGGACGGCAAGGGGATGTCCCCTTTGCGTCCCCTCGTCCCGGGGACAGCTAGGGACGGGGACAGTGGATTTTGGGGCAGGGGACGTGTCCCCATTTAACATAGCTAATTACACTTGCAATTGGAGCCAAAATTTGAGGAATGAAAGGCCAAAGATCATGGGGAACATTTTTTAATAAAACCCACCTAGGGCACGAAAGTGCCAAGATTTCCTCACTATTGGCCTTGGGTGACCACACCAGTGCCTGGAAAATGCAATTTCCTACACTCCAGTAGGGGTTTTTCAACACAAGTTCTTGCATTTCATTTTTTTTTAAAAAGATTAGGAAAAGACCTCGTTGGATCATTCTACAGAAAGATACTTGTATCCCTAATTTTTTTGCCCACACATTTGTGAACCACTCGTCTAGATATTTTCGAGCAGGTATTTTTGAAGAATCTACAACCGCCATGAAAATAGTGACTCCCCTTAATCTATTCTCTTTCATTATAGATTGCTTCACTCATTTCAAAATTGGGTGAAATAACCTATTTCTTGGGGCACTCGGAGGAGCACTTACCTTGTTCTTCATCATTGCCGAATCCTAGCCCTTCCTTGTTAGACAAAACTACAAAGTTTGCATCCGTCAAGATTGCTAGGTTTTCCTCTACCACTATGTCTCAGAATGACCTAGAATGGTCATCACTGCCTTTCATACCATCCGCTCCATTTGTAGGGGTTTTGGGGTAATCATACCCCCATCCATTAATACCCACTAAATACGAAATAACAGCCAAAAACTAGAGCATATATACAAAAGCAAATGAACCCACACAAGCATGCGAACTACCAAAATTACCACACACCCACAAAAGGCGACAAATGAGGATAAAATCAAAGAGCGTATGAGGACCCTACTCTTTAATGCAAACCTTTGTGGGGGAGGGCTTTGCCTCCCCCACCACTAGCGCTCGGAGAAAACCTAGCTGGCCTCCTCGCTCTCTCTGCTTCCTCACTTGATCCACTTCCCTAGATCCTACAATCCACATAAACCAATTTGCGAAATTAACATGTGTCATGCCCCCGCAAATGTAATCCTAAGTCTTGGCCGACTACTATAATTAAATTAATTAAATTAATAAAATCAACTTAAATTCACATAGGTGGCCAATCTTAGTCTATATACATATATAGCATAAACAAATTAGTGTATAAAAGAAGAATAGTGCAGTGATCGAATGAGACAAGGAAACATATCAATAAGGAGTGAAGGATATTAGAAAAGTCGTTGTTATCATCAATAACAAGTGCAGCAAACAGGAGCAGCAATTAGAATTAGTTATATATAAAGTTATAAACAACAACCTTATATTAGTATGGGCTGACTTTACCTCATCATAAAAGCAGCGATTAGAATTAATTTATACAAACTACAATACTATGGGCCGACTTGAATATATGAACCAACTTTACAAAACAGCGATCAAGCTTATGTTAAATGATGGCGGCGATTAAATGTGATTATATTTGAAGTACAATAGCAATGCTCAACCTATGAGGGACGTGTCCCTTAGCAATGGAAAGCTATGGTGGAAAAGCCATGTCTTTTCCCCTCATGGAATTAATTTATACAAACAACAATGCTATGGGCCAACTTGAATATTCCTCTATCAACCTGAAATCCATCAAACTTCTTCACAACATTTCGCACCATCAGAATGTCGAGATGTGCACATATATTTGGGACCAGGATTGTCCCAATTCCAATTATTTGATGTTTGCTAATGTTATCAGGTATGGTATTCTGGAAAGTTTAGGTGTGACACCTATTCATAGGATTTCTCCAGCAATCAGACAGAGTATGCGTCCAAAGGAGGTGACAGGGCTAAATAAGCATCATAATTGGGTAGATTGGTTTCTGCACTTAGAGTATACTCTGATCAGAGCTTATGGCTCCAAGGTGGCACCACACCACTTGCCCCTATATGTTTCTGACCGATTGGCTTTTATGGAGTTGATGTGGCAAATTGATTTTATGGATTATGAAATGTTCAAAAAGCCCAGGAAGGGTACTGTGGTAAACCCTCAATGCTCTTTTGCTTACTTTGTAGTTACTACCCAGGAAGGGTATGAAAAATTTGGAATCATGGTAAATAGCCTCAGACTACCTGTTGATGAGGTTAGGGTTTTTGACCCAGAGGGTTTTGTTTCTACAAAGAGAAGGGGGATAAATTTATCTAGGATCTGTCATAAGTTCTTGTACATAGATGATGTATTGAGGAACTTGACAAGTAATGAGGCTGTTATATCCAGAAAGAGGGAATGGACATCCATAATGGATATTGAAGAGAGTATTATGAAGAGGAATGCCTTCTATGTAAGTCCTTATGATGAAATTGAAGATCCTTTTAAAGAGCTTTTGCAAGGCTGAGGGATTACCAAAGTGGTGACTTCAAAGCAAAGGTAAAGGAGGCTGCTGAGAGAGCGCAAGCCCTCTTAGAACAACAATCTCAAGCTATGGACATTCCAAAGCAGCCTACAGATGTGCAAAGGAGTGTCCAAGTAATTGGGGTAGAGCAAATGGCCGAACATGTGCCTAATGATGGGGAGGTGGAGAAGAAATTAATATTGAAGATACTTTAAAAGAAGACCCATTTAAAGTAGGAGATCATGGGAATCAGCAAAAAACACTAACATCTTCTGAATATTAAATCAGCAATCATCTTCAGAAATACATTCATTATTCAGGCAACAAATATTGCAGAATATTAGAAGGGATCAAACAAAAGGCAATTGAGCAGATCTGAGTTAATTATCTGCACTCAAGGGCAGAATTAGTAGTCATTACAATCATTGCTGTGAACATAGCCATCTTATGTGTTGATAAATATTGTGGTATCCTCTATCATGAGTATTGTATGTAATAATATATTTCTTAATGATATATTTTGTATTTGTTTTACTCTTCAAACAATCATGTGGAGGAATGGGGGAGATACTAGTAGGTTGAGTAGATACTAGACTTCTTCCTAAGTACGCCACTCCATGGTGGATGACTGTGTGTGCCACTTGGAGCCAGGGGGTAATATCCGCCCTTGGGCTTAGGGAGAGGATGTCTACGATCCTCATATGGTAGCCTTTTTCCCCATCCTCTACATGGATTGGTTGTCAAGATGAATTTGAGGGGTTTCGATCATAAGAGGGATGGATAAGGTAGCAAGGGTAGGGAATGCAGATACAAGTTGTCCACCAAGTATGCCACCCCATGTTGGATGACTGTGTGTGCCACTTGAGGGCCAAGAGTGATGGTATATCCGCTCTTGGGCTTAGTGTGGATAGCTTCAGATGGACCTAGATCATGCTCCTCCTCCTAGTCCCATTATGATCCAACTTCCAATGTGCATTATGATATTGTGTGACATATTATTTGAAATAGTTAGATATTTAAATGATTTAAATAGATAAAACTTTTATTATGTATGTTTGATTATATGAATCATATTCCCATATTATCTAACATGATTGTAGGACCAAGTTTTATCTTGCTTAAGGCATTTAAATGGTTAAGATATAACCCTAACTACATTATACTGGTGATTCTAGGGCAAGATTTAGGGTTATTCAAAAAGGGGACATTACAATTGGTATCAGAGCATCGTTCCTGCCAGCCTATCTACGTGTATCCATGAATGTACTTTGTGACTTACATGTATTCAAGTGTATACTTTGCGACTTACATGTATTCAAGTGTGTACTTTGTGACTTACGTGTATTCAAGTGTGTACTTTGTGACTTACGTGTATTCAAGTGTGTACTTTGTGACTTATGTGTATTCATGCGAATACTTTGTGACTTACATGTATACTTTGTATCCATGAATGTACTTTGTGATTTAAATATATTCAAGTGTATACATTGTGACTTGTGAGTATTCAAGTTGTCAAAATGTCTCATGAATCTCTCCAAGACTAGAGAGTGTATCAATGTATCTTATGACTTGCACAACATGTGAGATAAAGGAGCAAACAAGTTATGAAAATTAAAATTTCAAAAAATATAACCCAAATAATAGGAGTAAATGCTATGGCAAATAATGAATATAATTTACAAGTTAGAAACATTAATAATTTAAAACTTAATATTTTAATAATAAAATCCTTACCACACCATGGATTGCCAATTATTGTCAAGGATCTTTTGTTTCATACTTTTTCTTCAACTATACTTGCCTTTGCCCATCTACCCCACTCTAAATTAACCACCATTAATTTTAGAGGCTCCTATACCTCAACCACCCTCTCTAACAGAATAAAATTGTTGGAATATCTAATATCACAAGATCGAAGAATTCCTTATTCAAAAAAGTCTTGAAAAGACAAGTGGGGTGTGATGTTTACAAATGAACATTTGTATGTCTTTAACTTTTGTCACCATTGCCTTCATCCACTCTATCTTCCCAATATTTTACACCAAATTGTTCAATGGATGAACAAAACATGGGGTTTAAAGATGTGCTTATAAGCTTTGTCCACCATAAAGCCAACTAACTTACATACATATGGTGAATCGGTATGTGATAATGATAATGATGAGTGGCTGATGTCTAGTATTAGTCCCACCATCCCTTATCCAAGTTTGCCTTATTTCTTACATCACTACACTCACCTTAATATACTCTCTATTAAGGAGGGTGGTGCACAACTTTTTTTCTCCACGGGGACAAATGAGGAACCAACGACAATTATATCTTTGAGCATTTGTTTGAAGTAGGGAGAATATGCCAAATGAAATGTTATGACATGGGCTAAGAAAAAAATGACAATACAAGACTCAACCACTTCTCATGATTGCACATTAAACATCCCTACAACACCAGTTGTCCTCTTTCTCTCGGTAGAACCCTCTCCCTTCGAATCTCAACATCCATGGTTTGGGTAGGTAATGTTATACTAAGTTGCATAGTCTCTATTGGTGTTCCCTTATGTCTTGCTTCATTCCTTATGTACAATCTAGTCAACTCGACCTTTTTAACTAAGGCTATTTTTTCACAACCTTTTGCTCCTTGTCTACTTATGCACAAAAGATGAGAGTAATTGTGTGGCTGTCTTTATAGTCTTTGTTGCACAAATGACATAGTCATACTTTACTCCCCCTAATGTTTTTTCCTTGTCTTTGTCCATGGCTGTTACAAATTGTAGAAGTGATTTTTTAGGATTGAATGAGCTCTTTGCATGATTTTTGAGGAGTTCAGAAGAGTATTCAAATGAGTTATTTGAACTCATAGTCCTTGCAACACTCTCATTCCCATAAGAACTCTCGATGGTACCTCAATGGCCTCTTTCTCGAATTTGAACCTCTTCACCCCTGACACCCTAATTGCTGGTCATTTTTTGTTGTTGTTGAAAATTTAGAACACGGCTGCAAGTACAATCATAAAACAAAAAACAAACAAAACGTTCTCACTTAGTGTTTGAAACTTTGAAAATGCTAAATAAATGCAAATGAACAATGGATTGTAAACTTACCTTAAATGACATAGTTTTGACATTTGATACTTTTTGCCTTCTTCTCATACCTGTTCTCTTTCTTTGCCTCCTTCACAATGTCTAAAAAGGAAAGATGAGTTTGTTTTTAGTTTTTAGTTGTTTTTGTGGCTATTTTAGGTTTAGGGTCGGTACAAAGGGGTGTGGGGGTCCTTGTGGGCCCACCCATCCTATTTTTTTTTCCAATTTTGTGTTTTATTTTAAAAATTGCATTTTATGTTGGCTGGGCCCCCTACTGTCCCTTGCCATCCCCTGTGCAAAATTTGACATTTTGGAAACATTTCCTAAGTTCTTTGAGAAACTTCCCCTATAGGAAACAGGTCAAAAAATGTAGGGGATGTGTCCCTTGGGGTACGTAGTTTGCAATTTATCATTTATACAATATTATAAACAGTGTGAGTGAAAGAGATTGAAGTTTATATGAAATTGCAATTTTGCATGACATTTTACATCAAAGAGCAAATCTTAATACGGCTTTACCCCTATCTTCAGCATTTTGAGTGGAAATTGTACTATTGACCAAAACTTCATTGTTAGACTTTGTAGGATTATCTTCTAGACTGTTTGATTTCCTAATTTTTGTCATTAATAATTTGTCAAAATTAGCTCAAATTGAGATTTGAGTCTTTGACCAAGGTGTGGAAGGTTAGGCCAAAAATTACAAGATCTAGAAAGTTTGGGGCTGAAGAAGTAGGGTATGGAAAATAGGACTGAAAAGGTAGGGCGCAAAAAATAAGGCCAAGAAGTAGTAGCAGAAAATTAGGGGTGAAAGAGTAGGACTATAAAGATGGTCCAAAAATATGAGGCAAAACATAGGGACATGAAAGCATGTACAAAAAAGTAGGGAACAGAAGAGAAGGTGCAATAATGTAGAAGCCAAAAAGTATGGGAAAATTTTAAGATTTTCTAACCCAAAGAGTTGTTGCTGTTATTTATGTCTTATCCCTCAATCTTTTCCTTTGTGCTGCAGATTGACTGCCCAAATCATTAATCTGATACCACTTGTAACTATAATTGTGTACTTTGCAAGTAGAGTGGCAGATCTAATGATATAGAAGTAAATCACACCATAATAGTAAATTAGAGCAGAACTTGTGTAACTCTGACATGATCTATGGAAGCAGTTTGCTGAAATACTTAATGTCTGAAACAAGAAAGCAGAGCCAATCTGAGTGGGGGACCTCACAAAAGCACTTGGCTAAGAAATGTATCTCATAACTGATCATCTCCAAAGGAAATCTAGGTTTTTGTTTATTGATATAATCAGGTAGGGTTAACTTCATATCTCTAATCAAGCTATTTTCCTAGAAATTAGAAAATCTAATCTATTATATCACCAGTCAAAAATTATGCATGAAATTAGTTAGGTAATAATATGGCAATTCATAGTAATAATTGGATGATTAGGGGGTCTAACAAGTAACAGTAAATATGGTATGTTTGAATGTAGCTTGTTGTAGTTGGATAAGCTCATTCATCACATTCTTCAGCTCCTTCAGTAAGATTGCATTAGATATTAACCACGTAAGTTTAGTATCATTTCTTAATGTGAACAAGTATGGAAAGTAATCTACAAGAGGTGTTCTGTAAGATGTACCATTTTATATTTGGGATTATGAAAATAAATGATAGAAGATGCTATCACAAATTATAAATGTCTTCTACTCTGTTTCTTTGTGTTAAAAGGCAAATAAATATTCTGAAAGTATCCAGGCAAATGAAAAAGATAGGTAATTGTGATATTGCTATCAGGATTCAACTGTGTGGTTTTTGAGTCAAACTCATTGACCTATGTTTCATGAGTAGTGGTTCACAAGAACTTATCTCTCATGATAACGAATGGTCCACTTAGCACTCATTGCATCTAGGTGATGCTCACAAAGGTGAAGCACCGGGCCTTCCCAGGAGGTCACCCATCCTACTACAACTCTAGCTCAAGCACGCTTAACCAAGGAGTTTTCCCCAAGCTTAAGCCAAACTCCTTGGTTAAGCGTGCTTGAGCTAGAGTAGTACTGGGATGGGTGACCTCCCGGGAAGGCCTGGTGCTTCACCTCTGCGAGCATCACCTAGATGCAATGAGTGCTAAGTGGACCATTCATTATCATGAGAGATGGGTTTTTGTGAACCACCACTCATGAAACATGGGTCAATGAGTTTGACTCGAAAACTACATAGTTGAATCTTGATAGCAATATCACTATTTGACATGCTGTCGAAAATACCTCCTACTTATCAATTGATGAGCTAAAGGGGCTCTATGATGAGCACACTTGAGCTGGACTAGTACTGGGATGGGTGACCTCCTGGGGAAGGCCCAGTGCTTCACCTCTGTGAGCATCAGCTAGATGCAATGAGTGCTAAGTGGACCACTCATTATCATGAGAGATGGGTTCTTGTGAACCACTACTCATGAAACATGGGTCAATTAGTTTGACTCGAAAACTACACAGTTGAATTCTGCTAGCAATATCACAATTTGACACGCTGTGGAAAATACCTCCTACTTATCAAGATAGGTAATGTTTTATGGGTAAACTTTCTTTGATCTTTTGAGCAATTTTGTGTTTCATTAGCCTGCATGGTTATAACATTGATTTGAAGAATGTTTTACTTCTGCATTACATAGAATCCAATTTATGACATGAAAGAGTTCTACCATTTTATTTTGTGTGCTTATGGAATTATAATGTACTTACTCAATTGTGTTGTGTATACATAAAACAGATTTGGCTGAAAAGATAGAATCAACTTCTTCACCTGAAGAGAAGTTGTCCTTGTTACGAGGGTTCTTCTTTTGGCTTAAGGTTTTACTTTTCCCTTAGTCATCTTTACTTTAAATACCTTCATTTGGAAATTGCATTTATGGCCATGTCTATTTTGATTTCATCTTCTTCTCAAGCTTCAGTGAGGAAAGTGCATGCTATAGTTAAAACATGTTGGAATTGAAAATGCAAATACTTAGAGATGTTTAGGACAAATATTTGTGGAGAACTTATATAGCATATACATTTTGAATGTATCAACTGAGGGAGTTTCACAAGCAATTTATACATACGCAGTTCATGTAGCATGACTGAAAAAACATTAGCATCTACAGTGCTTTGCTTGACGGTTGACAATATTTGAATTGATTCAAGTTTCCATCAACTACTACATGTATTATCAAAGGGATTTAAAATTAATGTTTCCTTCAACCCAATATTTCACAACGTTTGCACTAGGAAATAAATATCATGATAGAAAAACTTTGAAGTTTGAACATATTTTGTGCATAGTATGATTAAAATTTCACCTAGACATTTTCATCATCCAGCTTATTGGAAATAATGTTCAACATAATCTCAATACGTCACATGCACTAAGCGCTTAGATTGTGATCAAAAGGTTGCTGTAGGGGCTTAGATAACTATTATGAATGGTGATGATTGGAAGCTGAACAAGATATTTCTTTGTAGAATTTTTATTGCAATTGTAAATTCGTATAGATACTGCTGCTCAAAAAGCTGCATGAATTGTTTGGAGGCATTTCCACCATGTTGCAAAAGTTCTAAAATTCTATACCAACCAAATATTCTGATGGGTTAAGATTGATACTATATATATATATAGCTCAAGCAAGCATGCCCATAGGTTTAAGCTGGCCTTGAGTAAACATTATGAAAAGAAAAAGAATAGCTCAAGAACTTTGTTTGGCTATTGTAAGAACCGTGTTGACCTTGACAAGAAATCATCTTAATGTTGGCTCGCAAGTATTTAAGATGCTAAAAGGATTATTGATATTCTTATGTTAGGACCCCTTGTCCTAACGCTTTACATTTGTATTAGGTGTTATAAATAAAAGCTTGGATATATATGCTTTATAAGCTGTTCTTTTAGCTAAATGTAACTATGCCACATATAAGGGAAGTTGTAGCTCTTTTTAATAGAATTAGTTTAAATAGAGGCCTTGGGCAAGAGGAAAGTCGTCCGTTGAATATTTTGAATTGAGTGTTGCTCCAAGGAGGTTGCCCCATTGAAGAGGCCTGTGATATTTTGTTTTGTGATTCTGTGATTTCAATACAATATTGCTCTCTTTAATTCATCTACCATGCACATTCTCTATATTTCTTAGTGATTTCAATACTTGGCTTGGACTCATTTGGCTGATTTTTAACCAAGACTTGGACTTGGACTCGCCACTCAGATTTGACACACTTATTTTTTTTGTTGCATTTTTTTTTGCACTAGTTTAGCATTTTTTATAGTTGCATTTGGCACATTTGTATTGACGGGCATCATTTCCAATCATTGGTAGAAGGAATGACAAGTTTTAATGGTTTTCTATATCAAGATCACTAGTTACAAAGGGAGTTGATTCTTTGTAGAGTCTAGGTTGCTAGGAATCACCTTGCCTTAGAATTCTCCTAGTTTGGGTGAGTCTTGTAACTTTGATGTTTCTGTTGTTGGATTAATTTGTTGTAGGATCATAACATCTTGTATCAAAGCTCTTTCTAGGGTTGTGTTTTGTAGCAACATCAAAAGTTTGGGGATTTTTATGACCACCCATTGTATGATTTCACCTCATCTTCTTGGGATCTTAGTGATAAAAAAATGGGATCTTAGTGATAAACAAGCTTTGGAAGAGGGTTTCAACAGCAAACAGGTCTTCTGAGGACGAAATCCCTTGGAGGATAGTGAATTGGACGAAAACCCAGTTCACAAAACAGGGAAATCTACCTAGGGTTTCAATTTGGGCATCATTGGTTTTTATCGTAGGTTAATTTGCATTTAGAATTGATTGCAGTAGTGAGTTATCAAAATATAATTGTAGATTGGGGCTTCTTATCAGCAAATATCATCATTTTAGTGCATTCACCAGCTGGCCATACTATTTGGTTGTCATTTTCAATCAAACCCTAGTTGGAAATTAGGTTTTTCAGACCACTAAGGAGCAGATCAGACTTTATATCAGATCTTTATTGTATATGCTTTGGTTCCAACAATTAAATATTCAATAAATTGAGTGTTGGCTTCCGGGTATACAAATTCTATGTAATTGGTGGCTCAATTTCATTAATTCTGAAAATTACATTTGCTGTCCTAGGAAAATCATAATTCATAATTTTATTTCAGTCATTTATGTTCCTTTAGCATCTATTTCTTTTTCGCAATTATCATGCACAAAACCTCAAAAAAATCAGAAAACCACCAAAAATCACAAAAAACTCATAAAACAACAAAAGCAAATAGAAAAACAAATTCCCTATTCACTGGTCAAATTCAAATCAGAAATCAAACTTAGAAAAAATTGGATCAAATTTGGGTTGGGAACCTTTCAACTCCACTTAGAGCCATGTTGGAAAAGGATGCCTTTCATTGGTTAGAGGTGGTAGAAAAGGCCTTTGAAATTCTCAAGTAGGCTATGTGCATGACACCACTTCTTGCTATGCCAAATTTCCCCAAATTGTTTTTCATTGAAAGCGATACATTGGGAAGTGGATTGTGCATTTCCTAATGCAAGAAGGAAAACCCCTTGCCTTCACCAGTAAGGCACTTATGGGTAGAAACCTCCACATATGAGAAAGAGATGCTAGCTATCCTTCATGCATTGGACATATAGTGTTCGTAGCTTGTAGGTAGACACTTTTGCATCAAGACAAACCTTAATAGCCTTAAGTACTTTTTGGAATGACGATTCTACTCTTGAGCAATAGTAGTGGGTCATAGAGCTGATGGGCTATGACATGAGATTACCTACAATAAAAGGAAGGGCAATGTTATATATTAATCCACTATCTTGCAAGTATGAAGAAAAACTAACTATGAGTGCATTGTCATTTCCCATCATAGAGTGGGTGCACGCAATCCACCAAGAATGGCAACACGACGACCAAATTTAGAGTCTCATCCATTAGGTGTGCACTAACCCTTCTTCTAAGCCAAATCATTCTTGGCTTAGACACTATTTGCGAAACAAAAATCATCTTGTACTAGCTCCCTTGGTGGCATTGTGACAAAAACTTTTGTTTAAACTACATGCCTTAGTACAAGTTGGTCACTTAACTTTTTTGAAAAGTGTATGAAAGGCTCTGTAGATTTTTTTTGGGAAGGTATGAAACAAGACAACAAAATGTTTGTAGAAGAATGTGAGATCTATAAGCGTAACAAAGGGGAAACGATTGCCTCCCTAGGAATGCTACAACCATTACCTTTCCCCATTTGGTTATGGATTGACATTTCCATGGGCTTCATTGAAGGGCTACCAAAGTAAGGAAGGAAATCAGTTTGGTGGTTGTAAATCACCTCTCCAAATATGCTCATTTTTGCATCATAGCCTATCCTTATACTTCCTCCATCGTTTATCAAACCTTTACTGACTAGAACTTCTACCTCTATGGCGTATCCACTAACATTGTTTGTGATTGTGATCTGAATTTTACCAACCACTTCTGGCAAGAAGTTTTCCAACAACATGGTATTCAACTTAAAATGAGCTGAACATATCATCCACAAATAGATGGCCAAATGGAAATTGTCAATAAGTACTTGGAGACCTATCTCTATTGCTTTGCTTAGATCAAGAGAATCATGGGGTCAAATGGTTACCTTTTGTAGAATGGTGGTATAATACCATTTATGACATTGTGACCAAGATGACGACAAATGAATTTGTTTGTGGTTGACCACAATTGTCTCTCCAAACGTACCTCTAAGGAAGTTCCGAAGTGTAGTCCGTTGATTCCACACTCAATATGTAATGTCCCCATTCTCGGAGTGACATCATGGTGACTGGATTCTAGCCCATCCAGCATTCTCGTGGGTTAGATTGTGTGATAAGAGAATGATTTTGGCCATGAGAATCAAATTTTGGTTAGATGTGTTTAGAGAATTAAGAGGGAATTATCCTTAACAAAGCAAAGCATAATGTTGATCTTATTTTATTATTATCTCATGGTCTACTTGTAAGTCAAAGCAAGCAAGGAGGTCTACTTGTAAGTCAAAGCAAGCAAGAAAGTCTATTTACAAGTCAAAGCAAACAAGGAGGTGAGTCGACCACATCAAAGCAGATCTGATTTGCTTCTAGAAGATTCTCCCTCCTATGGCTGTTTAACAAACTTAAGGGAGAAGCAACCAATATTTTATATTTAAAGATCAAATCTGATTTCTTCCTTGGGCGGCTCAAGGAAGCTTCCAAACTTAAATATTATTATATCAAAAGTCAATCAGATCTTCTCTAGGGCGGTTTAAGGTGCCTTGGACTTGAAGTTATTGAATATTTTAATAAAACAAATCTGATTATTTTTTTAGGGGCAGTTTTGGCTTGGAACCTTATTTAAGAAGGCTTAGAAGGCTATAAGGTATTATGTTTTTGGTATTGTTTTTCTTGCTAAGATAGTTTGAAGAGAGTTGTTTCTTGACTGAAGATAATTTTCAATCGATTCAAGGTGGTGCTCACTTGAATATAGTGGTATGGTGATGGCCCCATTCCACCATGTGAGATGATTTCAAATAGATTTCATTATAGAGCTTAACTAGATTGCTTTAAGTGAAGTTTCAATTGCAGATTTGGATTTTGTTGGTGACACTTTCATCAATTTTTGCTAGAGGAGAGATTTCAAGTGGTTCGCGTGGCAAAAGAAGGCATTTTTGGCAATTTCCAGCTTCAGGCATAATCAAACTTTCGTAACAACAGTCATCAAATTGATTTCATTATCATTTCTGACGAGTATTTGGCATCTTCAGACTTCCAGTGGGCTGCTCCAGTTGCTTTTCAGTCATCTCCAGCAAGACATATCTCCTACTTCGTATAGCTTCATCTTCCCTTGTACAGTTAGGGTTTTGATTGGTGTTTTGGCACAAGTGGATGTAATAGAAGGTCTGAAATTTAAATCAGACTTGATTGTTTGTACTTTCCAACCCTCTCTTTGTAATCAACTTTCGAATCAAATAAGAAGATAAACTATCATTGCTGGGTATGATCATCTTTGTTTATGTTCATCTTTGTTGATTGCCTAAAATCTATGTTCAAGTTCATTTCTTGTTGTTTATGCTTGGAACCTTTCAAACTACATGTTATAATAAACCCTTGTTGTAAACAAAGTTAAGAATTTAAGTGCAGCAAAGGGAAAAAAGTCAGTTTGAACCTATAAGGGTTCTTACAGTGGTATCAGAGCCATGATCTTGTCAGCCTTTGGGATATGCAGCCTTTCGAAGTTGGGCCACACAGGTATAACACTAGAAGAAGAGCACAATAGGGAGAGGCTAAATCCATTAGTAAGTTCATCTTCAAAAATGGGCAGTCCTAGAAGGGGAAATATTGATGATTTCCTACAAACATTTGCACAACAACATGAACAAGTGCTCCAACAGTTTCAGAATAACCTGATTGCAGCTGTGGGATGGTTGAGAATGGATCATTCAAGGTCTAGAAGGGCACATAGTGAAAATAGTGGAAGAATTAATACAGAGAGACATTTTGCAGCCACTTCAGATAGACCTCTTTGACCCACCTTCACTCCTACGAGAGAGGAGTTACCTTCAGAAGAAGAAGAAGAAGCTACACAGGTCTTTGATGATATCATGGCAGCATATAATGAGTACCATGCTCTTCCTGATGCAGTTCAATCAGCCATAAATCTGAACCAGTTTATGAATCAAAAGGACAAGAAAAAGAACAAAAAATAGAAGAAATCCCAGAAGGAGCCCAAAGAATACAAGGATGCATTGAACAAAATTCCCCTACCTAATTTTGATGGCAGTGGTAGGATGAGTGCACGTGCCTAGATAATAAACTTGATACCTTTCTTACACTCAAGCCAATAAGTGAAGAAAAGGCTATACAGTTTTCTACTATGCACTTAGAGGGTGTAGCATATGATTGGTGGCACCATGGACTTGTGTCACAAAGGCATGACATGATTACTTCCTATGACGAGTTCACTCACAAACTCATTGCTAGATTTGACAGGAAGGACATAGAAGTTTACTACAGAGATTTGACATAGTTGAAACAAGAAGGTAAAGTGGATTCCTATATCAATGAGTTTCAGAAGATTGCTGTTATGGTTCTTGAGATGCCCGAGAAAAGGGTTGTTATGCTTTTTGTAGAGGGATTAAGTGACAAGTTACGAGGCTTGGTGAAAGCTCACAAGCCTAAGACATTGGATGATGCAATAGAGCTTGCACTAGACCTAGACAGTTACCCCACCCTAGCTCAAAGTCAAAAGAACTTCAAATCAAATCAGAAATCATTCAATAAGCCCAAGGTTACACCTTCTTCAACAATCAATGATGAGAGGAATGAACTCAGGAGGAAGAAGTTATGCTTCACTTGCAAGCAACCGTGGGTACCTAGTCATCGATGCCTTGGGAAAGGCAAAGCACATCTTATTGAGGTTGTATCTGATGATGATGAGATTCCAAATATAGACTCAGAAAGTGAGGAGGAACATGAGGGTCAACCTCATATTGAACCTAAGAAGCATGATGATCTTCAACAAGTTACCATTGCTTCACTTTCAGGAGTCCCATGCTACCATTCCTTTCGTATGAAGGGGTTTTTGAATGGTCAGGTTGTTTGCTTGGTTGACAATGGAGCCACACATAACTTCATTGACGAAGGATTGGTGGCTAGGAGAGGTCTTCATGCTGAGGAGTTTCCAGGTTTTCAAGTAACAATGGCCGATGGGTTTGGCATGAGCTGTTCCAGGAAAGTCTCACAACTAAGCATACAAATGTGTTGTACCCAAACCAAAAATTTTGCTTCATTAAGGCATTTTGCTTAAAATGGTCTAAACCTTGTGAAAATGATGTCAAAATGTAGTTTTTGGACAATTCAAGTATGGGCTTTGAGTCAATGTCATGCCACAGAGATACTGGAAAAATTTGAAAAAATTGAAAATTAGGGTTTCAAAACCCTATTTTTAGGTCAAAACCCTAAAAAATTGAAACTTGTCAGAATTGACTGAAATTTGTTTTGATTGGTTTATTTTACTTCACAATCACAGTGGTGAAGTCAATTTCAGTTAAGACTCAATTTAAGCCTGGTGGGTAGTTTTCGTTTTTTCAAAGGAGAAGTTAGGTTTTCTAAATTCATCAATGGCAGATGGCCAGGTACCAAGTGTCGACAGCTAAGCTCAAAACGCTTTGGAGATGTTTCTATAGCAGGTTTCGTCCAAAAAATTACTTTGTCTCGGAGGAGATTTTCAACGAGGTAAAATACTGTAAAATTGACTAAGTCTGGATTGAAAAAGCGCCACTATGAGCTAGGGGCGCCCATCATTCTGGAAGCTTTATTCAACTTTTTGTGATTTGTCTCTACCAAGATGACTTCTCCAGATTCTTGATAGCTTCGCAATGAGCCAACCAACCAGTCCAACGGAGAAATAAATCGCCTGAAATCGGAGATTCAATATAGAACGAGGAAAATACAAAAATGATTAACACTGAGGTCAAAAGCACCCCTGGAGGCTAGGGGCGCCCATCTTTTTGAGACTTCAGATAAAGTCTTTTGATCAAGTGACACCCAAGAAGTTTGTTTCCATTTTTGGTCCAGCTCCGCGACACATCTGTCAGCAGGTGAATCTAAGTTGCCGTGTTGCCACCATTAGTGGTCAAATTTGAGGTTTTAGACTGGATCAGAGATTGTTCAGAAAAGACAAAAGCGCCCTTGGAGGCCAGGGGCGCCCAAGGTTTTAAGACCTTTAATGGAATCTGTTTGATGATTTCAGATACTCATCTCGTTCGTGTCAGCTCCAGCTTTCCATTGCCTGTCTCAGTCGAGTCAAAAGATGTCTTGGCAGTCTGCAGCCGGAAGTCTAGTAGTTTTTGCCAATTACAGTAATGGCTGACATTGGTTTCAGGGGCGCCCATGATTTAGGAAGGTTAAAAGATGTTTTTATACGAAGTGCTTTCTAGGAGCCTTTGCTCAGAATTCAGCTTGCTCCGCAGTGAGCCAGTCGGCACGTTCTGAAGTTTTGTCAAATACTGGGAAACTTCAAGTGAAATATGGTCAAGTTATCAGTGAAAATAATGAAAATGCCCGAACCCATGTATGTGGCAAAATACGGGGATGACTTGTGGCTAGGGGTGAAAGGCCTAACACTGAGGTCAAAAGTGCCCTTGGAGGCCAAGGGCGCCCATCTTTTTGAAGCCTCAGATTTGTGAATTTTGGATTATCACCTCAAGGGATCTTCTTGTCAGATTTGGTTCTGCTCTTTGATGGAACTGCCAGCCAGCTGATCTGACACGACAGTTAATCAAAATCAGTGATCGAACATAAGCTTCATTTGAGGTTTCTAGATTCAAATTTTCAGAAAAATGTCTAAGTATGGAAGGACGCCTAAAAGTCAAAGGTTGACTTTTAAATTCAAAAATAGAAGTATGCATGAGAAGAGTTTTCAGTTTACTAAATTTAGATCTTCAGTTGAACTCTTTTTCAAGTCGACTTGTATTGAACCTATTTTTAGTCATAACTGGCTAAAATTAGTTTGCATGCACTAGTTAACTGAGTCTTTCAAGGTGGCGCCCTAATTAGGGGTTGTTCTACATCCAGTTAACTGAGTTTGAAGCCGAATATAGGCCATGCGTAAGTTTTGAAGCACCAGTTGTACTTCAAGCGCCATTTCCTATGCTTAGCATGCATTTCACATGCCTTAGAAGATATTTTTCTATATATTTTGCTAATGGTGTCCATTGTTCTTTATCAGAGTTGACAAGAAACATCTTTTCTTGACCATAAATTTGATCTACAGGTGTTACAGGTGTCAGATTTCAGTGTTCTTCGTAGCTACAGATTCAGATTGTTCAAGAGAAGATTATTTCAGACTTGGTTTCTATTTTGCATGCAGGTGTTATCAGTTCTACTTCAAGCATAGGCGAATTTTTTCAGAAGAAGAGAGAAAACCAACAAATAAAACTTCTATTCTTCTGTCTTATTTTCCTCTATTCTTGTCTTAGATTTTCTTCACATGTCAAAGAAAACGACAGATTTTTCAGAAAAGCATCATCTGGGTTCGAGTATTTCAGCATCAACAACAATACCCATGTCTTAGATTATTTTGTGAAAATTGCCCCACTGCCTCTTTTATAGAGCATTGTGCTTTTTTTCTAGAATTCTCTTTGCATGTGGGCCTAAATCACGTTTTTTCGCAAATCTGTTGATCTGGGTTGTTTTAGGATTCATTTCTACACAAAACCCATGTTCCATATTTTCGCGGGAAAAAATCGCCCCCAATGCCCGTAACTGCCAATTCAAATCTCAACCGAAAACCTTTTACATGCAAGCCTAAATCCCATTTTTTCGCAATTCTGACATATTGGGTTGCATTAGAATTTGATTCTGCACAAAACCCATATCTTGGAATTTGTCCGAAAAAATTCACTTCCCTTTGCTATTTTTAGCCTATCCCCGAGCTTTTTCAGTTTTTCCGAAGTTGTCCAAACATACCCGACTTTACAGTCAAAAGTTTAGTTTTTCAGAATGCAGTTTAATCCCATAGACTATAAGGCCAAACAGGTCTTTCTTCATAACTTTCTAAAAACTACCGATACCGACTTAGGTCATGTTTTTTCCATCATCAATCTGAACTCATTGGAGGGTATCAGCAGTACTACAATCAGAAATCTTGAACGTTCAGGGATACTTGCAGCGGCATCCATTCCTATCTCAGTCTTTGATCTTGAGTTCGTACTTGCTTGTGTCAAGCATTATGACTCGTCTACCAGACAAATCAGATCGACAGATGGAAGGATTATTTGTAGCCTTAAGCCAAGGGATGTAGAAAAATGTTTTTCTATTCCTCCACGTTCAGATCATTTCGTTGTATCCATTTCAGATTGTGACAGAATATGGGAAGAGGACAAGGATAGATCACAGAAGAAAGTAGCTCAACGATGGTTGAAGGTTCAGAAAACCAACATGCCAAGGAAGATTGCACGTGGGGATTTCAAGGAAGAGATTGCTATTTTGATAACTTTCTTCAACTGGTTAGCAGGTTCTGAAGACGCAAGCATTTTCTGAACGTGGATGTTCTACCTCATCTCACGAGTTATTGATAAGAAAGAAACATTTGACTGGGCCATGTTTATCAGCGAGTGTCTTCACCAACAAATTAAAGAGTTCCTAAAGATTCACGAATTCCATATGGTGTCTTTTCTGGTTTACTTAGTTGCATTTCAAGGCAGCTTTAAATTATTAAAGACCGATGGAGTTCTGGGTGTTCAGCGAGTGCACAAATACTATCCTCAGTAGGAGTTTTCGAAAGCTGAACAGGACTTTACAGCAGTGAATGACCACTTTCTTATGAGGACAGTCAGAAATTTGGATAATGAGATGCATGTGAGGATTTCTGCAGAGGCACAATCAACAATGGAGAGTTGGGCAGATTGGTTCATCCAATTCCCTACTTTCACATATATTCGTGTATATGGATATATAGGAGAGCCTCTGATGCTACCGAGGTACCCATCAGATAAGGTTCTTTTCATGGAGTTCATGAGACAGGCACATGAAGTTCACACTTCTCTTCGCAATTGACATAAGCCAGCTTTCACCTTTCTGTTTGAGTTGGGTATTTACAAATGCAAAACAACTGCTGATTGCAAGTTAATGGCACACAAGTTAGAGAAACTTCAGCTTGGGTGTTTTCCTCAGAAGCGTGCCTATGATCCGTTGGGTCATTATTTAGCAAGGTTGGAGCGAAATGTTTCACATTCGGCAACGCTTGAGGACTTTTGGGTCAATTGTGAGGATGAATTTGAGGTGCGTCGTCGTCATTATTGTAGGCTTACTATTCCACAGATTGCTGATTTCTTGTCAGAGGATGTGGAAGGCTTGTCTGATGATGATGGCGAGATACTTCTTCATTCATTTGTTAAGGACCAAGTTGCTCGCCAGCCACTTCGTCAACCTGATTGGTATGTCCCATTGAATACTTCAGTGAAAGACTTATCCAGGTCTGTTAACAAAACCACCATGTACTTCCTTGAGAGCAAGCGAAAGCGAAGGGTGATCCCAGTTACAGAGCCGCTAGCAGTGGTGGTTTCTTCTTTACCTTCTACTTCTAGGGCTAGACCTCGAGTCAAGGTTTCCATGAAGCCGCCTGAAGGGGTTAAGATGGGAGTTAATTCAAAAGGAAAAAGCATCACCAAAAGGAAACAGGTTGAGAAGGAGCCAACACTTCCAGTTGTAGAGACAGTACCTCAAGAGCAAGCATTTCCAGTTACAGAGACAGTACTTCCAGAGCCAGTTATTTCATTAGAACCGGTAATTCAGACTGAGGCCGGTTTGTCATCTCCAGGTTCACCTTTTTCACCACAGTCGTCTCCCATAAATATTGATTCGGAGCTTGAGACTTTGATACATGAGACCTTCATACCAGTGGATCCGCCAGCAGCTGATACAGTAGAAACGGCTCCACCTCAAGAGGATAGTATTCCTTATTCATCTTGGCTCGAGAATTCATTGGGAAGAGAGAGGCATATGCCTTCATATAATCTTGATTTATCTGAGTTTGGTCAGCCCTATCAAAACAGGTTGAATAAGAGGGCCAGGAAACAGATTAACATTGAGAAGAATCTTGAGGCAAAGATCATCATAGAGGTTGCTACTCCTTTAGAAGGCAAATACTTGGATGAAGTTGATGTTGGTGATTTTACCTTCGTCAAAACTAATTTGGGTAAGAGTACTCGACACACCGACGTGAATCTATTTAGAGTTGTCGCGAGTAATCTAGAAGAACGCGTCACGAAGGATGGTGAGGATAAGGCAGTTCTCAAGGCTGAAATCAGGCAACTCCGCATGTATATCTCGAGTTTACTTCATGGCAGCGAGGGGCAAGCACCTTTACTTCCATAGCTTCGAGAGACCGCCACAGAACAACAGAGGATTCAACACTTGGTTAATCGAGGAAAGCTGCTGGATACCTGGATTGAGGACTTTATCATTGCTGGTTGACACCTCCTCATAAAGCTATATCAGTTGAGGGTTGACGCACATAGTCTTCGCCAGAGAATTCAGGAGCTCGAGATTTTCATGGCTGAGTGTAAGCCGAAGGACTTGATTTTGATATCACAGCTTGCAGGAATCTATGACGCCATTGAAGCAGATGGAGATCAGAAGAATGTCTTCACTTGGAGAGAGTTGTATCTTTGCAGGGTGGAGACATATGATAGGATTTCTACTAAGATGAGCATGATTCAGGAAAAGGTTGTTGCAGCTCTTCGTTTCATCAACGAGTACATCACTTAGATCCCATGTCATTATCGGCATGAGGATGGTACATACACCGAGTTAGAGGCAATTCAAGCTGAGTTCGAAGAGTTAGTTCGTGATAACCTATGTGGAGGGCCAGAGGCGTCCAAGATGGAGGAGTTTACAATGCTGACTATCAGTTTCAAAAAGGTGACCATAGAGGTTAGAGATAGTCAGAGGGAGATCCGAGATGGAGACAAAGAGTTAGACAAGCAGTTAATCATCGTGGACAGCGTCAGAGTGCCAGATGATGATACTATTGATAAATTCTTGGAGGAGATGATAAACTTGGAGTAGACTTTCAGTTACACCATGCAGTTGTTTACAAGGATGAGTCGTAAGAAGTAGTTAACTCGAGGCTTCTTTCTGAGTTAACTTGCTATTATACATTGCATGCATGTCTTTCTTGGAAACATCTACGTATACTTGGAGATTAGATTAGATTTTTCAGTTGACTGATGATAGCATTCCAGTTGACTTGCTTTCAATAAGGACGTGCATGTTGCACCTTGTCCATTTAGATTAGATGTTTCAGTTAACCGATGATAGTTTCCCAGTTAACTGTATAGTTTCATTCAATTAGGGTTTAGGAATAAGATCTTGCATGCATTGCAAGACTATAGTTGACTCAAGGTGATTTTAGGGTTGCCTACACCTTGAAGTCTATAAATAAGAGCATTCAGCTCATTTGTATTTTAACTTTTGCTTGATAGCATACATGTTGCGCCTACCTTGCCTGTAGTATTGTATCTGTTCAAGGAGCTTTTACAGGAGATTAATATATGCTGCGCCTACCTTGCTTGTAATATTGTCTTTATTGGATCTGTTCTAGAGTATTTGTTTTGATAATGAATTGTTATGCCACTCGGGTTCCATGCAATTATTATAATGAATGCTTGCCTTAGCTAGACATAGTGGCTAGTTCGATCGTAAATTGTACGCGTGTCTCACCTATGCAATTTGCTGTCCTAGTTGGCTATCTTTTGTGTTTTGTTATCAACAGGCCTATTCGAATTAAGCAAATAGTTGTGCCCACCTTGCCCTCATGTTGAGAATTCGTACTTAAAGCCTATCGTATGATATGTGTCATAATAAGCTTATTCAGCCGAACAGATAGTTGTGCCCACCTTGCCTTCACGTTGCAAATCTGTACCCAGCTTATCGTATCGAAAAACCATTCCCGCTCCATTTCCTCATGTTTTGTTTCTTGAGGAAACTGGATAGATTTTAAAGAAGTTAGCTTAGTTGTAGTTAGATGATCTGCGAAACCAGAAAATACTTAGCTGCAACGTTCTAGGTTTTCTTAACCTTGTGCCTCTACCAGCTGAGAACAAAAGATAGGACATTAGTTTAGTTTTCTATTTCATGCATTCCAGCACAAAGAGGAAGCTTCCCCTCCTAATTTGAAGAGCACTCATTACGTAGTGTGCATAGCTGTACGTACAAACTCACACTCCAGAGGTGTTAGTTCTTACGCCAAGAAGATGGGAGATTACACATTGATAGATGACTTCTATATGCTTGGTCTGGGTGAGATAGATGCGGTGTTAGGCATCCAGTGGCTTCAGTCTCTTGGGAGGTACATTCAAGATTTTCAAAGGATGGAGTTGGAGTTCATAACAGATGGAAAGAAAATTGTAATGAAGGCTTTATCAAATGGAAATCCTAGAGTGATTTCAGTTAGGAGGATGGAGACACTATTTAGGCATGGAGATATGGCATGGGCAACCCAATGCTTCATTTCATCTAGATCTCCTTCTAGTGATACGTCATATCACCATGTGGATGTTCATAAGGTTCTGGAAGGGCGCAACATTGTGTTTGCTGACATACCACCTGGGTTACCTCCTGACCGTGGATTAGAGCATGTCATAGAGATGGAGGAGGGCTCTAAGCTCGTCATTACAACTCCATACAGACATCCTAGGCACTTTAAGGAGAAGATAGAGAAAACAATTAAGGAGCTGCTTGAGATGGGACATATCCGACCTTCATCTAGTCCCTTTGCTTCTTCAGTAGTTTTGGTGAAGAAGAAAGATGGGACTCTACGGATGTGCATTGATTATAGGGCTTTGAACAAAAAGACCATAAAAACTAGGTACCCTATACCTAGGATCGATGAGCTTCTAGATGAGTTACATTAGGCCGTGTACTTTTCTAAGATTGATCTCAAGTCGGGATACCATCAGATTCGTGTCCGAGCAGAGTATGTTCACAAGACAACATTCAGGTGCCATTTTGGACACTATGAGTTCCTTGTTATGCCCTTTGGACTCACCAGTGCTCCTGCTACTTTTCAATCTTGCATGAATCATATATTTAACAAGCAGTTGTGTAAGTTTGTTTTGGTATTCTTTGATGACATTCTAATATTTAGCAAATCTTGGGAGGAGCACCTTAGACATCTAGAGGAAGTACTTGGCATCATGGAGGCTCAATCTTTGTTTGCTAAGGCGTCCAAATGTGAGTTTGGACTACAAAAGATTCTCTACTTGGGCCACGTGATTGGGGCTAATGGAGTTCAGGTACACCAGGAGAAGATTCGAGCCATACTGGATTGGCCACCTCTAAGAAACATTTCCGATTTGCGAGGTTTCTTGGGATTATGCAGTTACTATAGGAGATTTGTAAAGGGGTTTTCACAGCTAGCAGCACCTCTTACAGATCTTACCAAGAAGGGGGCATTCAGTTGGACAGATGGGGCACAGGCAGTATTTGATCGGCTTAAGGATGTGGTGAGCTCTTGTCCTGTGTTGGCACTACCTGATTTTACTCAACCTTTTGTCTTGGAGTGTGATGCTTCAGGAGAGGGCCTAGGAGTTGTATTGATGCAAAATCGTCATCCCATTGCTTATGAGAGTAGGAAACTACGGGATGCAAAGAGGTTATATTCCACCTACGACAAGGAGATGTTGGCCATCATGCATGCGTTGGCCAAGTTCAAACAATACTTAGTGGGTGGAAAATTTTGGTTAGGACAAACCACAATAGTTTGAGATACTTCTTAGGGCAGAAGGACCTTAATGAGCAGCAACAAAAGTGGGTTAGTAAGATATAGGCCTACGATTTTGACATTGAGTATGTTAAGGGCAAGAAGAATGTGGTTGTCAATGTTCTCTCCAAGAGGCCTTCCCTTTGCTCTTTGAGTGAGATATCATCAGATTGGAAGTCTCAACTTTTAGTTGAGTATTCCAAATCTACATTTGCATGCGAGATCATGGATGGACGGATCCAAACGATAGATATCGAGTTGTGGACAATGTGATCTATTATACGGGCAAGATATTTCTAGTACTTGAGTCCAAGCTCAAACAACAGATACTATAAGCCATTCATCACACACCTACAACAGGGCATCCAGGTTTCTTCAAAACCTATAGACAAGTCAAAGAGATTCTCGTGGAAGGGTCTCAAAGATGATGTCATGCAGTATGTTAGAGAGTGTTTGACTTATCAGCAGAACAAGTCTGAGCATACCTTTCCAGTAGGACTCTTGCAACCTTTGCCCATTCCAGAGCAGAAGTGGGAGAGTATATCTATGGACTTCATTACAGGTCTCCCGAAGGTTCACAGACGAGATTGCATATTTGTGGTTGTTGATAGGTTGACCAAATACACACACTTCTATGCTATACCTTCTGATTATTCAACTCTACAGGTGGCAGAATTCTTTCGAGAGGTGTTTCGATTGCATGGTCTACCTAAGACCATAGTCAGTGATTAGGATAGTAGATTTCTTAGTGCTTTTTGGCAGGAGCTTTTTCGATTAGCTGGTACAGAGTTGACACCAAGCACCAGTTATCATCCTCAAATAGATGGGCAGACAAAGATCGTCAATAAATAGGTTGAGGGTTATCTTCACAATTATATTGCGGGGCAACAACGTACCTGGGTTAGGTGGCTGTATTTGGGAGAATACTGCTATAATACCACCTATCATATGTCGATTGGCATGTCTCCATTTAGGGCATTGTATGGATATGATGCTCTATCTTTTATAGAATTGGCTTTTGATGACAGTAGAACTCCTCGGGCCAAGGAGTTATTGTAGGATACTCAAGACATCCTTAAGTTATTTAAGGATAATATTCAGCAGGCACATAATCAACATAAATTGTATGCTCATAGACACCATGTGGAGAGAACTTTTGAAGTAGATGACTTAGTTTTCTTGCACCTTCAGCCCTATAGACAAAGTACCTTGAAGAGAATTGGTGCAGAAAAGCTCAAGCCAAGGTTTTATAGCCCTTACAGGATTGTCAAGAGAGTTGGGGAAGTAGCATATGAGCTTGACTTACCAGCAGGCAGTAGAATCCATAATGTCTTCCATGTGTCATGCCTCAAAAAGGCATTAGGACAGCATGTCGTTGCTTCACCAGTTCTTCCACCTCTTGATGAGGAAGGAGTGTTGATACTAGAACCTGAATCCATTATTAATTGGAGGGAACGCAGTCTACACAATAAGGTGATCAAGGAATATCTTATTAAGTGAAGAGACTTGCCTATGGAGGATGCTACTTGGGAAGGAGAACAAATACTCCAAAATCCTAATTTTCGATTGCTTGAGGACAAGCAATCCTAGGAAGGGAGGACTGTAATGCCCCCATTCTCGAAGTGACTGGATTCTAGCCCATCCAACATTCCTGTGGGTTAGATGGCATGATAAGGGAATGATTTTGGCCATGAGAATCAAATTTCGGTTAGATGTGTTTAGAGAATTAAGAGGGAATTATCCTTAACAAAGCAAAGCATAATGTTGATCTTATTTTATTATTATCTCATAGTCTACTTGTAAGTCAAAGCAAGCAAGGAGGTCTATTTACAAGTCAAAGCAAACAAGGAGGTGAGTCAACCACATCAAAGCATATTTGATTTGCTTCTAGAAGATTCTCCCTCCTATCGTGGTTTAGCAAACTTAAGGGAGAAGCAACCAATATTTTATATTTAAAGATCAAATCTGATTTCTTCCTTGGGTGGCTCAAGGAAGCTTCCAAACTTAAATATTATTATATTAAAAGTCAATTAGATCTTCTCTAGGGCGGTTTAAGGTGCCTTGGACTTGAAGTTACTGAATATTTTAATAAAACAAATCTGATTCTTTTTTTAGGGGCAGTTTTGGCTTGGAACCTTATTTAAGAAGGCTTAGAAGGCTATAAGGTATTATGTTTCTGGTATTGTTTTTCCTTCTAAGACAGTTTGAAGAGAGTTGTTTCTTGACTGAAGATAATTTTCAATCGATTCAAGGTGGTGCTCCTTTGAATACAGTGGTATGGTGATGGCCCCATTCCACCATGTGAGATGATTTCATCACAGAGCTTAACCAGATTGCTTTAAGTGAAGTTTCAATTGCAGATTTGCATTTTGTTGGTGACACTTTCATCAATTTTTGCTAGAGGAGAGATTTCAAGTGGTTTGCATGGCAAAAGAAGGCATTTTTGGCAATTTCCAGCTTCAGGCATAATTAGACTTTCATAACAGCAGTCATCAAATTGATTTCATTATCATTTTTGAAGAGTATTTGGCATCTTCAGACCTCCAGTGGGCTGCTCCAGTTGCTTTTCAGTCATCTCCAACAAGACATATCATCTTACTTCATATAGCTTCATCTTCCCTTGTACGGCTAGGGTTTGGACTAGTGTTTTGGCACAAGTGGATGTAATAGAAGGTCTGAAATTCAAATCAGACTTGACTGTTCGTACTTTCCAGCCCTCTCTTTGTAATCAGCTTTCAAATCAAATAAGAAGATAAGCTATCATTGCTAGGTATGATCATCTTTGTTGATTGCCTAAAATCTATGTTCAAGTTCATTTCTTGCTGTTTATGCTTGGAACCTTTCAAACTACATGTTAGAATAAACCCTTGTTGTAAACAAAGTTAAGAGTTTAAGTGCAGCAAAGGGAAAAAAGTCAGTTTGAACCTGTAAGGGTTCTTACACAATATCTGTGATAATATTCACTTCATCCTCAAGGACAACTTGCATTCTGCACAAAATCAAACTAAATGAAGCAACATCCAGACATCCAGATCAGCACTGTTTAGAATGTGCTTTCGAGACTGGGAGAAAAACTTCAGCCTTATAAACAAACCTCCTTGAAGCTGAAGGGTTGTCAAAACCTAGTACCCATGTTTTATAGCTCTTGTAAATAATTTGCACAATATTGGTCCCGTGGCATACAAGTTGGAGCCACCCTCTCCTTCCAAGATCTATCCTATTTCTCACATCTCTTGTTTGAAGGTGATTAGTCAACTTGCTCAAGCTCAGATTGCCCTAACAGAGCTTGATACTGAAGGATATATCCTCCTGGAACTTGCATCTATCCTTGACAAGTGATCAAAATAATTGTGCATTCGGACCATCCTTGAGATTCACATTCAGTTGTATGGTATGCAACTAGAAGACACAATGTGGGAAACGTTACTCCAATTGCAGCAATACTTTCCTCATCTCAAGCTTTGAGTACAAAGCTTTTTAATGGGAAGGGCATGTTAGGACATCTCGTCTTGACTCTTTAACTTTTGTATTAGGTGTTATTAATAGAAGTTTGGATCCATATGCTTTGCAAGTCATCCCTTTAGCTAATTGTAATTATCCCACATGCATGGGAGGTAGTAGTTCTCTTTAATAGAATTATTTTAAATAGAGGGCTTAGGCATAAGGATAGATCATCCATTAAATATTTCGTATGGAAGCATTGCTCAAAGGATGTTGCCCCTTCAAAGAGGCCTGTAATATTTTGTAATATAATTTTGTGATTTCAATACAGTATTGCTCTATTCATTTCGTTTTGCAATGCATATTCTCTATATTTCTGTTATTGGACTAATTTGTTGCAGTAAGAATTATAACATCTTAATGTTGGCTTGCAAGTATTTCTGATGCTAAAAGGATTGCTGACGTTTTTATGGTTTTTATTTTGTGCATTGCTAACTTTCCAATGCATAGAGGTGTGTTATAATAAGTAATGTAGTTAAGAATGCAATGTGCATAGTAACAATCCCTTTAGCATTTAGTAATACTTTTCTTTTTAATTCCTTATAATTATGTCAATAACATTCACAAGGCTTTAATAGGGTCAGAAACTCGTAACTCTTTTAATACTATACTGGTTTATCAAAGTTCTACTCCATTCATCTCTTATATGGTACTACGGTACTACCTATAAAAGTTCTCTCACACAACCTAAAATTGTGTCTATCACTAGTCTAATTGTATTCTGTGTCATATGCCTGTTTTCTATAACTGTTTTCTCTGCTGGAATTCACTCATCCACATGTCAATTAATCTTGTTCCAATAAAAAAGGGAAATTTGTAAATACTGCATTGTTGACAACCTTCATAGGAAATATCCAATCAAAGAAAACTTCAAATTGGAAATATGAACATAGTAGGTAGTAGGGAGCACATTTTTCCTCTGAAGGAGGAATACTTTCTCACGATGCATATGTATAAGAAATGCAACTCAAACAATTAGACTGCTACAACAATCCAGAAATGCACAGAGCCAACTGGCAGCAGGCCTCCATTCATGCTCAAATGATGCTTGAATCCTGGCATCTGCAAACTGTGAATAAGAAAAGTTACTCACATAGTTCTTGTTCTGGAAAAACATAAATCTTTTCTGACTCTTATAATTGGCAAGTCATGTTTCTTTACACTCTAGTTGTTTATAGTTCACTGTTCTTCTGCTATCTTATTTTTCTCTAGATTAATTATGCACCTAACAACAGCCATGTTGCTCTCTATGGCCAGCTCTTAACATAACTTTATTTTCTTTTGTAATCTTCAGCAGTAGTTCTCTACAGATCATCTTAGTATCTGTTGATGATTGACTTCTTGAAGCTGGTCTGAATTTGAGAATAGGCTCCTTCCTTGTAATTATTTTTAGTTATAAATTCAATATTTTTACAAAGAAAGAAAAAACAATTAGAGTGCTTAGAATTGTGTCAATGTAATTGACAGGACAATTTGTGCAATGTAATCAATGTTTGACTTAAATTCAAAAAGCCACTCAAATGACACCCTTGTGAAATTTTTGAAGAAGGAAATGTTGAGAAAGCCCTGATAATTAAATCTACTTGCACTAGAACTTTGGTAACAATGTCAAAGTGGACAGCATTTCCAACAATATGTTAAACTATTTTCTAACAGTTTTTGGGACAATGAGTTACCACACCTTTTACAATTCAACAAATAGCCTTCAAGCTAGTCACAAAAAATAACATCCTATGTTTGAATGGTAAACCGAATGCAGGTAAATTAGTTGCATGGATTAGGAGTTTGGAAGCATGTTTTTAGACCCAAAAAGACTTTGGTCCTTTAAAACTTATGGTTACTGAAGTGCACATAGAAGATTAATCCTGAACATGGTGGCAAGTCTTTGAATGCCTTTTCAATGGTAATGAAAAGCCAGTAGTCAACCATTCAGACATGAGACTGGTGCAAACACATCATCCGTGATTCAATCTATCCTCTTGGTTACTGGAAACAACATAACAAGCAGCTTCCGCATCTCTGTGAGTCTGTTGGTCAATCTGTCTGACAGTATATTGATCAATTCTACACAGCTTGGAATTGCTGATATGAAGAAAAATCTGAAGTAGAGATTTATATGTGGGCTTTTCTACACGGCTTGCAATTGTTTTTCTTGAAAGCAATGTATTAGTCAGTCTGGTTAACACTGCTAAACAATTTTATCTACATGTAGTTCCACCAGTTCTGAAATTGAGTCATACCAGTGTCCCACTCATATATTCAAAGTCAAACTATCTGCATGATTATTTTGATATTTCTGAAGAGCCCAAAGACCTTCATTTTAGGTCATACATCACTCTAATGATTTTTTTTCCCGAGATCACTGTTACTAATCAGTGACAGTTGACAGAACTTTCATATTGGAAAGTGTTGAATTGAACAGACGGAATGAACAACCATAAATGAAGGGTTTAAAACCAATACACTTGCTCTTGTAAGTCTCCAGCTTTACTGGTCCACAAGAGGGAAATGAATGGCATTTATGCACAGACTGCTGGGATTTTAACTAGATCACTATCAAATGTAGGTATTTTCTTCCTGCAATTAGTGATTTGATTGATCCGAATCCAAGTGGCCAAATATTTAGCATACTCAGTTTACTTCAAAATATCACCAGTCCACTTTAGGGACCTCAAACATATGGAGACTCTTTTGAAATCAAATTTCGATCTTAATGAATGATTAGTCTTGACTTCTGATTGAATAATGTTTCTATAGCATCCATGCTTTTAAACAACATCAAGCCTTGAAGTATGGTCAATCTTGGAAGATTCATCATTGCATAGCATTGCACCTTATGTCAAGAAAAGATGGGACGAAGTAGAACATTTTAAGCATGTGAAAGTTATTCTTTGCCTCGTTTGATAAGATCAACTGAAGGCCAAACTCAGGAAAGTCTTTTGAGAAAAAATTCCTTCGCCTACTTTAGTTGCATCATCATTTTAATGCAAATAGACCTTGATAAAATTATTAAGGAATGGTTCTATTTTGATTGAGAACCCTATATCTTTACATGTACGTTGTATAAAAATCTAGTGAATATAGCTCTTGGTTATTTAGCAAGCTAGATGTTACGAGTTTCTACTGTAGATGTCTCCTGAATCTTTTTACTTGCTCCATCTGTGCATATTATCATTAGTGGACTGAATTCAGTTACACCAGTCATAGTTTATGGTTATTCAATGGATTAATTAACAAGCTGGTATAATTACATGCACTTGTTCTATTTTATGTAACAGGTTCAGAATAACTAAATCTTAACAGACAATAAAACAAGAATCAAGACCTTTTCTTAAAAAATACTTCTGCAAGGACATCAAATACTTGTTGAGGGGGGGGGGAAGATTTAATAGTTTTGTTAGATAAGCACAAAGGAAATATCTATAATTCAAAATTTCATGGATCAGCTTTGGTGAATGCAGAATGCTAGTTGGTCGGATGCTTTTAAGCCCTGGGCTTCATGCTACAGACGACAAAGTGTTGCAAATTTAAACGATGAAGATGATTGTGTTGAAGTGGAAAGGCCTGACCATGAGGTAAAACTAATTTATCTTTTATCTTATTTTCTTTGTCCAGATTAATATTAATTTCCTTCCCCATACCATTTCTACATCAAATTTTTGATTAATAGCTTTAGAATTATGCTTCAATAAGGAAAAAAAATTGAAGTTTGATTTAGAAGTTTTGCTGCTAAATATAGATGCTGAATTGTGACTTTTTGTTTATATGGTATTGGGAGAGCAGTCAATTGCTATCGTGCTCCGCATGGAAGATTCTTTACCAATTCCAATTGTACGAGTCAAAGAAGAGAAGCATGACGCATAGAAAACTAATTATGTGTGTGTATACGTAATATACTAATAAAATAATTTGACACTGATCCCAGTCTCACTTCAGTGGTCATTTTAAATATTGCAAACTCTTTTAACCATTTCTTAGGAGGAACATATTATTGTTTATTGTTTTATTTTCCAGTATGTAAATTTTATGATTGGCTCTCAATGTATATTCAAGATTTTAGTTAGATGCTATCCTTGTAATGCAGTTTTGTTTTTTTTTTCCATAAAATAAGGTAGCTATATATGACAGATACCCAAGCATTGTTAGAAGCAGAAATTTCATTAGTTTAGAAACAATAATCTTCATCATTTTCTTTCTACTTCATCTGAAGCAACTTTTTAGGAGGCTATCACCTTTCCTTCACGATTTCCATTTTTCTTTCTACTTCACATGCAGAAACTATGTAGGCACCTATTGCTGTTTCTTTATCACTGCCAGTTGACAATGATGCTTCTCTTGGAAAATGGGTTTTGATCATTCAATGATAAGCTTCTGAAATAACTTTATTGTCCAGTCAATTTCTTCAGAAATATAATCTTTAAAGCTTCTGCTACATCATTTTAAATTGTTTAGACTAAAATATTGTTGAAAAACTTGGTTGTTGGTGTTCTTTGGTAACCATCTGTTATTTCTTGCCTGGTATTTTGAGAAAATGGTTTACATATATCTAGTTTTCTTTGTGTATTAATGCCCCACAAAACGTCTTACAGGGACATTATTTCTGTAGGCTTATTACCAAACTAGTCCTTATTGCTTGGCCTATTTCCTTTGAATACCTCAATTTTTTTCATGCTGATAACCTGATTGCCAAAACTAAGAAATGCCATATCTTTAGTATCTTTGTTTCAATGTTTAACTCCACTTTAGTTGGTTTAATATATATTTACTTTTAGTTTCGGAGTATTTGAAATAGGGTAATATCATATTCTGAAAAATAGTATTTAATGATATGAGTTTTCAATAGGCCTGAGCAGATATTGTTAAATATTGAACAAATTTTAATTTATCAGTGGTCTTGAAAAAGCTTTCGATAACCAAGGAGTTGGTGACTCAGGGTAAGCCAAATTATGTTAGAGGGTGATCTTTTTCAAATTTGAAGCAAAAGTATTCATATCAATATGGTGAAATTTATATGCTAGTCAATGTCTTGTCAAACATCAATACTAAACTCATTATAGGGTGGGTTAGGTAAATCCATTGCAACACAAATTAGATAGAGACTCAAAAGCTGTGATTATAGTTGCAATGAGTGTTTAAGAATGTATGTGAACATGTCCATAAACAACGAGAGTGTTTAGGCTCCTTCATATAATATACAGATAGAACATTTGTAAAAAAGATAGCTCCTTTTGGATATCAATTTTGAGTCTTTTGGAGGTTAGTTTTCATTCAGTTCAGACTGTCAACAAAAAGCATGGAACAGAAGTTGGAATTTGTTTGGGCCATTTCTAGCAGGTTATTGTTGATGTTATAGTGGCGGGTTTATCCTTCACCCGATTTGAACATTAAATAATATATATTGAACAAATAAATAAAGCCTTGCTACTTATTTATTTCTAGCCGACCCAAGTGAAGAGACGCATAAAATAATAATTTATATTTTATTTAAGCTGACTTTACAAAAAGTCGCTTCCTCTTGCAAAGACATCCCTCTTGTGTAAGAAGCCGACTCTTCATGAAGAGTCACCTCATGTGTATATATTCAAGGCGTCTCACTCTCATTTATTAATTCGAATTCATTGAAGACAAGTTTGTGCCATTAGAAGGAGATTGTCATTTTGTAGCAGATCGATATTTATTCATCAAGCAGATTGTAATTAAGGAGATATCATATTCTTTGTATAATCGCACCTAGGAGAGGTGCTTTCTTCATAGCTTCAGATTGGCCCAATGTTTGGCCAAGTTGTAAAGCAGATTTCTACTTCATTCAATATATAAGTGATATATTTGTGGCTGGGTTTTTCTCCCTCAAGAAGGAGGGTTTTCCCAAGGTATTTGCTGTGTCTTATTGTTCATGATTTTGTATTTCTGCTTAATTCAATTCTGATCATAAACTTAACATGGTATCAAAGCGGCTTTAACCAAGATTGAATCAGATTTGTTTTAAACAGCAAAGTCTTATTCTCTTCTTCTCATCTACGAGAGTCTATCCAAGCATCAAAAATGGTGAACGGAGTCAAGGTTGAAGAAAGACTTGATGGTGCATCTAATTTCACCTCTTGGAAATTCAGAGTCCTTATTGCACTAGAAGAAAATGATCTTCTAGACTTTGTGAAAGATGATGTGCCTGAGCCATCTGATGATGCTGAGAAAGTTCAATGGAAGAAGAATGGCACGAAGGCTAGGAAGATCTTGATAGATTTCGTGAAAGATCATCTTGTGCCAATTATCTCCAAGATGACGATAGCCAAAGATATGTTCGATACTCTACAAGGCTTGTATGAGATCAACAACTCCATCATATAAAAATGATTGTTGTCTCGAGGCAAGAGCTTTGTTGGTGTTGTATGATATCTGCAAGGGAGATTCAATCATCTCCTTCTTCATGAAGATTATTGAGTTGAGAGATCAAGTATGTGCCATTGGAGATAAAGTTGAAGATAGAGACCTAGTTATGTTGGCACTCAATGGTCTTCCTCAATCTTGGGAGCCCTTTATCCAAAGCATTAGTGGAAGATCTAAATTGCCCAAGTTTGATCATCTTCGAGCTGATTGCATTCAAGAGGATTCTAGGTTGGTAGCAAGAGAAAATGGATGAAGCTCTCATAACGAAGAAAATCATGTCCTTGCTGCTCAAACTTCCAGAAGGAAAGGAAGAGAAGGGAGAAAAGGCAATGTCAAGAGGAATAGAGATAGAAAATTAGACCCTGCTCTCGAGCCAAAGAAGAAGAAGGATCTCTCTCACATTCAATGCTTCAGATGTGACAAGTATGGTCACTATGCTCGAGATTGCTTAACAAGACCAAAGCAACATGCTTCTACTGCAGATGTTGATGCTATGTCACCTCAAAAGGAATCTAGAGACAACTCAAGGGGTTTTCTATTCATCTCTGCTCTTTCAAGCAATGTTCCAACTGATAATGATACTTGGTTGATTGATAGTGGCGCTTGACGACACATTACAAGATATCGAGAGCATCTTTCAGACTTGGTAGAAAGAGAAACCAACTTACAAGTGATAATCAGAGATAATGCTTGTTACTCCATAAAAGGAGCTGGGACCACCTCTCCTCATTTAGATTCTGGCATCCCTCTTCATTTGAGTGATGTTTTGTTTGTACCAGGAATCAAAAGAAATCTTGTCTCCATTTCAGCATTGGAGGACAAGGGATATCAGGTTGCCTTCTCTGAAGGGAAAGTTCTTGCTTGGCCTAAGAACTCTAGCATCAAAACAACTCATGTGATTGGTGTTCGTCAAGAGAGCCTATACAGACTCTATGTTCGTCCAATTCAAGCATTATTGCATGAATCTACCAATTCGAGTGAGCTATGGCATAGGAGGCTTGCTCACCTACACTTCAGAGCTCTTCCATCTATGGAGAAGATGGTTACTGGTCTACTGAAGCTCAGTCTGGAGCACGATGGCATTTGCAGAGGATGTGTGTTGGGTAAGAATATTAAGGGTCCTTTTCAAAGTAGTGAAAGTAGATCAAAAGGAATTCTAGATCTTATTCATTCTGATTTATGTGGTCCAATGTCTGTGGCATCCTTGAGCGGATTTTGGTACTATGTGATTTTCATTGATGACTATTCTCGAAAGACTTGGATTTATTTTTTGAAGTCTAAGGAGTCTAAAGAAGTACTTGATAGATTCAAAGAATTGAAGGCTCAAGTTGAAAACATGTCTGGGAAAATGATCAAAATTGTGAGATCTGATAATGGAGGAGAATACACTTCTTGAGGTTTCCATAATTTCTGCATTGAGGTAGGGATCAAGAGGGAGTTTTGTGTTCTGTACAACCCTCAACAAAATGGAGTTGTCGAAAGAAAGAATAGATCCATAGTTGAGGTAGCTAAAGCTATGATTCATGATCAAGACTTATAGACCTTCCTTTGGGCAGAAGCTTCCAAAATTGTAGTGTATGTTCAGAATCGAAGCCCTCATCGAATATTGGAAAACATGACTCCTGAAGAGGCCTTCACAGGTTTGAAACCTAAGGTTAGTCATTTAAGAATTTTTGGTTGTCCTATTTATATTCATGTGCCGAAGGATAAAAGAACTAAGCTAGAACCTTCAAGCAAGAAAGGAATATTTGTGGGTTACAGTGAGAATTCAAAGGCCTACAAGATTTACATTCCAAGGTAGAAACAAATTAAGATCAACAAGGATGTCTCTTTTGAAGAGGAAGTAGCCTTCAAAAGATCTAAAGGGTCTTACATGGAGATCAACAATGAAGAACAAGAGACACCTCAAGATATGGACATTTCTCCTGATCATACTCCTGAGATTCAAAGGTAGTCTATTGAACGAGAAGAGACTATTGATCCAGTTGATCCCATAGAACCAACTAATGGGCCAAGAGATATTGTTATAGGTCGAAAGAGACCTCTACGGGCTAGACAAACTATGCAAGAGGTAGAACAGTATGTAGCTCCTCGAGGTACCTTTAGAGAAAGCAAGAGATTGCAAAAGTTTCCAGGCTATGTGGCATTAATGAGTCACATCATTGATTCTGAACCTTCCAGTATTGAGGAAGCATCCAACCAGCAAGAATGGAGAGATGCTATGACAAAAGAATATCAATCTATTATCAAGAATGATGTTTGGGATGTTGTACCAAGACCTTAAGGCAAATCAGTTGTGTCTTCCAAGTGGCTCTTCAGATCAAGCATGCAGTTGATGGGAGCATTGAGAAGTACAAAACAAGATTTGTGGCAAGAGGATTCTCTCGGAAGGAGGGAATAGATTATGAGGAGACATTTGCTCTTGTTGCTCGATATACATCTATTAGGACTATTATTGCTATTGCATTTGCTAAAGGCTGGAAGCTACATCAAATGGATGTAAAGATTGCATTTCTTAATGGTGTGATTGAAGAAGTGTACATTGAGCAACCAGATGGTTTCGTGATTCATGGGAAGGAGTCTCATGTATGCAGATTGAAGAAGGCCTTGTACGGCCTTAAGCAAGCACCTCGTACTTGGTATGAAAGGATTGATCGATATTTGATGAGTTTGGGTTTCTCCATGAATGATGCAGATTCCAATCTTTACTTCAAGGTAATTAATGGTGAGGCCTTGATATTGGTCCTTTATGTTGATGATTTATTTCACTGGTGCAGAGTATCTCATTGTCAAATGCAAGAAAGAGTTATCCTCTGAGTTTGAGATGAAGGATCTTGGTCTTGTGCATTACTTCCTAGGATTGGAAGTGTGGCAAAGACCTAATGAGATTATCTTGAGTCAAGGGAAATACACTATAGATATCTTGAAGAGATTTGGGATGAGGGATTGCAAGTCCATGTCTACACCTATGGAGACAAATTTGAAGAAGTTGAATAACTCTGTAGTTGGTTTAGATTTGGTAGATCCCACCATGTACAGACAGTTGATTGGATCATTGATGTATCTAGTCAATACTAGACCTGGCATTTGTTATGCAATGAGCGCTCTCAGTCAATTCATGTGTGAACCAAGACAAATTCATCTAGTTGCAACAAAGCATATCTTGAGATACTTGTGTGGCACAATGGGATATGGCTTGAGATATACTTCCCGTGAAGATATGAAGTTACAAGGCTATACTGATTCTGATTGAGCCGAGAGTGTAACTGATAGGAAGAGCATTTCTAGATGTTGCTTTAGTTTGGGGTCTGCCATGATTTCTTGGTGTAGCAGGAAGCAGACTTCTGTGGCACTATGTACTGTAGAGGCTGAATATTGTAGCATGTGTAGTAGCTTGAGAAGCAGTGTGGCTTCAAAAGCTCCTTGCAGGAATGTTTGGTCAAACATTGGAGCCTATTATTATTCATTGTGATAATCAAAGTTGTGCGAAACTCTCTATCAATCCAGTGTTTCATGATAGAACTAAACATGGGGAGATCAAGTATCATTATATCCAAGATATGGTGCTAAGGAAAGCTATTCAACTCAAGTATATTTGCATTAATGATTAGACAACTGATATTCTCACCAAGCCTCTCTCCAGAGTGAAATTTACACATTTTCAAGACAAGCTTGGAGTTTGTGGAGAATGTTGCCCTTGCTGAGAGGGAGACTCAACATCAGTGATATTTGCTATAATGCATATTTCTCTAAGACGGAGAAATGTGAGGTGAAAGCCCTTGTCCATCTTTGAGATAGAGATGTGGTTCTTTCCACACATGGTAGTAGCCATGGTGGATGCCATGTTGAGAGACTCCATGACAACATCACGTTGAGAGACTCTGTGATGAATCCCTTGTACTTGTGTTTTTCCACACATGGGAGTAGCCATGGTGGACATCACATTGAGTGGCTCTGTGATGGGCACTTGTGCACGTGTTCCTTTCCACACATGGGAGTAGCCATGGTGGACATCATGTTGAGTGACTCCATGATGATATCACGTTGAGAAACTTTGTGATGAACTCTTTTCCACAAATGGGTGTAGCCATTGTGGGTGTCATGTTAAGAGACTCCATGACATGAATATCTGGAAGGATACCTCCCTAACTAAGAGGGAGTGTTGATGTTATAGCAATGGGTTTATCCTTCACCCGATTTGAACATTAAATAATAAATATCAAACAAGCAAATAAAGCCTTGCTACTTATTTATTTGTAGTCGACCCAAGTGAAGAGACACTTCATTTAAAATAATAATTTATATTTTATTTAAGTTGACTTTACAAAGAGTTGCCTCCTCTTGTAAAGACTCTTCATGAAGAGTCACCTCATGTGTATATATTCAAGGTGTCTCACTCTCATTTGTTAATTCGAATTCATTGAAGACAAGTTCACGCCATTAGAAGGAGATCGTCATTTTGCAGCAGATTGATATTTATTCATCAAGCAGATTGTAATTAAGGAGATATCATATTCTTTGTATAATCGCACCTAGGAGAGGTGCTTTCTTCATAGCTTCAGATTGGCCCAATGTTTAGCCAAGTTGTAAAGTAGATTTTTGCTTCTTCATTCAATATATAAGTGATATATTTGTGGCTGGGTTTTTCTCCCTCAAGAAGGTGGGTTTTCCTAGGGTATTTGTTGTGTCTTATTGTTCATAATTTTGTATTTTTGCTTAATTCAATTCTGATCATAAACTTAACAGTTATCAACATAGTTGTTCATTTGAGTGGAACATAGTTGTGTGGAGTTGATGAGTTAGTATTTTTTCGTGGCTTGTCAATAATTATAAGACCATATTTGTGATAGACTTTTAATGACATTTTCTGGTGGTTGTAGTTTTTTATCAATTAAACATATTAATGGTGTTTTGGCAGCATTATCTAGCATTTTTTACCATTAATCAGGAAGCTAATGGTTGTTTGATTAATTTGTTAATTATGATTTCATGTGGCGTTCTTACAGTCTAGGCTTGCTTCTGCTGATTTATACTAAGGAGATTTGTAGGCATTTATTTTTGAAGACATGGTTACTAGAGTAGTATCTTATTTGTTCATGATATTTGCATTCAAAAGACAAAAGATAAATGTTTGTAAGGTTTTTATAAACTTTTGATAACATACTTTTTTGTATCAAGCTATGCTCTTCAAGTTTTGGGGATGGGGACGGTGGGACGTGTTTCCGGTACGGGATTGCTTTTGGGCCATTTTTAAGGGGATGGTTATTAAAAAATAGGGATTTGTTTTTTAATAGAGAAATTTCAAATATTCATAACATAACATTGATAAAGCAATCATTATAGACATTATAGAAGATTAATACATAACATTAGGCTTGAATTGAGATTTCACATGAGAATTGACAAACAAATTAAAGAAATTCAAATGCTTTCATTGTCAATGTGAATACATATTATATAAGAATTATAACAAAATGCCCAAAAGCTCCAAGTTTCAACTATAAAATGACAAAAACATAGAAAATATATGGCTTCAAGTTAAATGAACCTTTTGCATAAGGTTTGAGGACTTCAAAAGGACATTCAAATGGGTTTGAAGTTGTTGGCCTTGCTACATTCACACTCACTAAAGAACCCCCAGTGGCTGCCATACTTCAATAAGTTTTTCTAGATCTACTTCTTTCATGCATTTGTACCTCAACCTCCTCACTATCATTACTAGTACTCTCACTGTTGCTCATGATTTTTTTTGGTTAAGAATAGGAAAAAGAGTTGCAAGTTCAAATAAAAGAAAAAATAAACTCGCAATGCCCTTCCTATGTGGTAAAAAAAATGAAAAAAACTAAATGGAAAATGAATTGAAAAACAAACGTAAAATGAAAAACTTACCTCTAATTGTAGTAGATTTGATGATTTGATGCCCCACTCTCCCCTTTCAATTGTTCTCTCTTCTTTCACTTGCTGCTCTTCTTTTGTTGCTCTTCACCTCAAGTTTGTAAATGCCAAAATGAGAATGTTTTTTATTTTTGGTTGTTTTGATAAGTGAAATAGGCTAGGTTTTGTTTAAAGCAATGGTTGAGTGCTTGTGGGCTAGCTCATCCCTTTTTTAAAATTTTAAAATGTGTTTTTTAACAAAAAAAAGTGAAATATTGTTGGGTCATAGGGGACAACTAGCTGTCTCCAAAATGGTTAGGGGACTTCTCGAAGTCGGCTAGCCACCTTGGGGATGGATGGCTAGCCGTCCCTTGCCTTTTTTGAGTTGTTTGGGATGTCCCCTTTTTTTGCATTGATTGGGGACATGAGGGGGATGTTTCCAAGGCGTCCCTGAGTCCTTGAAATGTTTTAGGTATGGGGACGAGGGTACCAAGGTAGGGGACGTGTCCCCGGGGAGCACTGGTATCAAGAGATCCATGGTCTATTGGCATGAATCAATGAATCTTAAATCATAAATTGAAACGATTGTGGAAGCATTTGTATACTAAATCTGGCTAGTTTAAATGTAGGGAAAACATAGGTGTTTTGTCAATCTTTATTTAATTTGGAAATATGAAGGGTAAATGGTATTTAATAAATTCTAAATGTGAAACTACGGTGAAACTAGAAACCCTAGATGAGATATAAAATGAAGCTCATGGATTGTTATATGAATACATGATTGATAGTAATCTCACATTTCATTGCCTAGATGTATACCTGTTGTCCTCAACTTTCGACAAGAAATCTCAAAGTATTCCTAAACTCTTGTATAAGTCAAGTTAGAAAGCCATTTTTTTGTTGTCCTTGTTTTAGATTGAAGGAATAATGTCATCTCAAAAGTCTTGGGAATGAATCTAAGGAGTGAAGTCCCAAAACTCAAAGAGAAGTGTTTTTGCTTAAAGTGGAGTTTTGAAGTTTTCATGGAGTATGCAAATTGCATGTCAACCCCTATCTTTCACTAGATTACATTGTGAGGTTTTCAAGTCACTTGCATCGAACAATTTTGGTTTCCACCCAAATCTCAAAGTGGAATTTCAAAACTTTCAAGCAAACAAAAAGAGATTGGGACCTTATTTTCTCCACTCACTTCGTAAAGTGAAATGTTGACGCTACAAAGCAATTTTTTGCAATCTTTGGAAATTGCTTTTTGACTTCCAATTTTGGCCAGTTTTATAAAGAGATATATTAGAAGTAATATGTAGACATACGATCTTGCAAATAACATGTTTGTTTGTCATTATTGATGCATTTCCAAAGTAGAACTTCGAAACATCAACACAATTAAGCAAGATTACAAAACTATATTTGACCCCTACATTCCTAATAATTGAACATTTAATGCCTCATCCCTATGCATGCACATATGCTTATGTAGAGGAGGGGATTCACTACTTCCAAGACGATGAGGTCTCAAGGAGCAAATGACCCTCAACTACCTCAAAGGACACAACTCAAGGGACAAGATAAAATGATCAAAGGGTGTTTATGTTTTATGTAGAATTAAGAGATGAGAGTCCCAAAAATCGAAAGAGCAGATCACAGAGGTCTTTTGGACAAATTGACGAGCTCTCGACCAAGGACGATAGTGTCATGCACGGACATCCTCTCAGTGCGTTGATGTCTCATACGGACTGAAAATCAAGGATGTCCCAAAAAATAACAAGGTGACTACTAGAGTTTTGATTGCTAGGAACTCTTAAAGGGTAGGAAAATAACAGAGAATAACAACTAAACTAAATGAAACACAAATAGTAAAACCAGAGAAAAGGAAGACAACACTTAAGAGATCCAAGAGATGAAGCCTCCAACAATGAAATATCTTCAATACTTGTGCACATAAGACCGACGAAAAATGTTGGGGCCGTTTAGGGGTTTGCCTCAGTCAAACCCCCGTTTTCGGTGTTTCCACCTCCACAAACAACTAGGTAGAATCAAGATAGATAAAATATATAAAACAAAGACGTGATAAAAATAAACCTTGCAAAGGAGGAGAACACCTATCACAAATATAATAGATGTGTGATAGAAACAAACCCTGCAAGGAGGAGAACGCCTATCACAAATATAATAGACGTGTGCTAGAAACAAACCTTGCAAGGAGAACCCTTATCATTAATATGATCAAATGAATAAAGACAAGATTATATAGACATTATTGTTTAAAATAAAATAACAAGAGAGTGTTATGAATAGCCTACTATTCTCTTCTTGAGTTGATGGACGTGACAAACTTGAGAGAGAACTTCTACAGAGCTTCGCTATGAGAATGAAAGAGCGAGAAAGAGTAAGAGAATAGAAAATGATAGAGAGGTTAGAGAATTGTGATAGATTGAGAGATTCATTGCCAAAATGAAATGTTTTAGGAAAGTATATGCTTGCAAGGGTCGTCCTAGCATGCTTGCGAGCTAGCAAAGGTGTTACGTTTATTGGTAGGTGGGAAACTAACGTCTCAATGACTATTGTAGTCGAGAATCTATTCAAGACGTTCACGTGACACGTAGACATTTGCATGACACACATTTTTTGCAACATAAATCCACCTTAACGATAGGAAACAAATGAGTTGAGCAATTAAGGATTAAATTAGTTAGATAAAATAGATATTTGCATTATATCATTAATTTATTCAAAGGGGAGGCTCATGGAATGTGAAATTGCATAAGATGTAATTTATGACATTACATTTTTCCCCCACTTTAGCGAGCATATGCGTTCTAGCAAATGTGAGCTAAAGTAGAGAGAGAAAGAGGTTGAAGTGAATATATACCCAAGATGAAGATGACGTAGGTCTTTGATCCTATGTATATGCAATTGTAAAGATGAATTAGGACACGAGCCTTCTATCTTGCAAATTTGACTGCAAATTCACCACAAACATGTTAGACAAAAAAGAAAAAAATAGACATGATAAATTTGATTAGATATAAAGATGGTGTTGATAAGTATGTCTAGCAAATTGTGTTATGATAAAGACCATACAACCATTTGATAGGCCTATGGCTGTTGTAAATCGTGTTGTAGGACAACCACAAAAAAGATAAGTCTAGTTAGGTTGCCCCCAAGCTAGACAATGAGATCATAAGAAATCAAGCTTTTTAAGACATGTATTTCTAAAAATAAGAATAACTTGATATGATAGCCCCCTCTTAGAATAATATGTGCTACATAGGGGAGCACAAGTTATTCTAAGGAGAAGAAAGACAGAGAGAGATGTTAAGCCATGACATACATAGCGAGATGTATCCATGGAATTTTATCGCGTGAGGGATAACACATAGAATCCACAACATCAAGGAAACACAAAGATAAAGGGATTGAGAGCACAGGGGGATCCAAGTATTTAGGGTCAGAATTGATCATATATATATATATATATATATATATATATATATATATTATATATAGTGTAATTATATGAACTGTTGTTACACCTCATCTCTCAGTTACCAGGTTATTTTACCTTTATGAGTAAATATGATATTAAATGCAAAATCATGACTTTGATATGTTACACATCATTGTGGGATTACCAAATGTTTTTATACATGAATATGTTTTGTATATTCTGATGGGAAATGTGATGAACAAATATATGTTGCAATATGATTACTTTAATGCTTGATGATGCAAAAGATATATGATGCATGTGAATGTAATGTTATCGGCTAACTACTGTTATGATGCACTGAGTTGGATGCAAGAAAATAATCAAGCCTTTGAAAGAGAGGGGGAGTGTCACTCTAGAGAAGAAGTTGGTTTGGTAACCCTTAATGAACCTGTTTGAGCTATCACACACTCACATCCTAGTTTGGTCAAGTTGAGTCAAGTTAGTTAGGAAATAGTAACCTTCGATAATTGAATGCGAGTGTTTTGTAATGGTTTTGGTTTTAGTCTTTGATTGTTTCTTAATCTGGATTTTGTGGCTAAATCTTTGTGTTAATTGTAAGTTCTTCGTATGTTTATATTCACGTATTGATCGATGTGTATACACATACAAATGTATATATGTATGTATGTACATGTTTGTAATAACTCATACATGTGAATATATACGTGCATGCATATATGTAGATAGACGTATTTATGCATACTCATGTATGGATATACCATATGCATGAGAATATCGATTGGACATATATATATGTGTGTGTGTGTGTGTGTGTGTGTGTATTGATCGATGGATATGTAAATATATGTGTTTATATAGATATTAAAATAATGATAAATGTATATAGTATATATATAAATATGTGTATGTGGATATATTAAATACATATATATAATTGTTAGTATATATGTATATGTGATTGACAAATAAAAATTTAATAAACGTGTATATATATTAATATAACAATGGAAGTTATATATATATATATATATATAAGTATTTTGAAATGTTTAAAAGTGAATTTAAACACATATAATGCAAATTATATTATAGAGCTCGGCTTATGTAAAAGCCAACAAAATGATAACTTGGTGAAGCACATAAAATACACATATATGATGAGTCAAGCAACGCATAAGCTTGTAATGTAATGTAAAGTGCATGCAAATAAAAGAAGATGCAAAATGCATCAAGACAATGCTATAGTAAGCGATCCAATATGTTTTAAGATGCTGCAAAATAATAACCATGCACAACATGCTGATGTGGAAAGTGTAAGTGCCATGATAGGTGGAAGAAAACAAATAGAAGTCTGTGAAACCAATGCACAACTTAAAATGAGCATAGAGACTTTGTTAAAACAAAGCTAGCTGAATCTTATGAAGGTAGTCGACTTTCTTTACAAATAGGAAACCTGCAGTTGAACATTTCTTTGATTAACTCAGTAAAAAGAGTCATTGTTGTCACTTGAAAAATGTGGCTCGTCCATTTTAGAGAAGCTGGAAATAATGGGGTCGTTTATGTGTTTGCAAGTTGAGTGTTTTAGCAGCCACATTTCATTTTGGTTGGTCGAGTCGATGCATTTTTTAGGAGGAATTAGTCTTACTGTTGTGTGGTGGCAACAAGAAGAGAATTGGTGGTCAATTTAGGAGCTTGTTTGTAGCATTGAGTTTCTCAGTTTTTGGTATAAATAGAAGTAGCCGCTACCTTTTTTTACTCATTCTGATTTCTTCTTTTTCATTTGTACTTCTGTTGTAGTTTTCTATGCAAGTGAGTTGTTGAGTGCTTTAGTGAGAAAGAGAGTTTGTTTTGTGGATTTGTATTGGTTGAGAGTTTTGTGAGAGGCTAGAATTGGAGATAGGCTGAGCATAGAAGGAGAAACAAGTGTGATTGTGGGAGTTGACCTTGGGAAGCAGTATTTTCATTTGGAGCTATAATTCTAGGCATGTTGATTTTATTACTCTATTCTTTTTATGTTGAAATGATATTTGTCTATGAATGCAATTGTTTGTGGAAAGGATGATTTAAATGCATGTTCAGCTTGCTTGAATGAACTTAGATTATTTCTTATTTTGGATAAGCTTTGCATGATTCTTGGTAGATTCTTGTTTTTTTGAAACCCTATTGTTTGGCATATACATATATTCTTTATGTTGGAATTGTGTGGTTATGAATGCTATTGGAACACGACCTAAATTGCCAAAGACCATAAGTATGATTGCATGAATTAAAATATGCACAATAATGGTAGCAAGTTAGATGAATTATGTCTTCATTGATAAGATTTGATGTTGTATAAACCATGTTGGTAGTTTATCCTTGAATGGTTACTCCTATTTCCTTGAAAGTAGGAAGAGAGCCTTTTCCCTAGGGTTAGGGTGTATACTCGATTGTTGTAATGATATTCAACAATGGGGTTAAAAAATGTATTTTTTGGTTATGCTATTTTCTTATTTCTAATTAAGAGTCTATTCCTATTCATGGAATTCTATAAGAGGACTTATATTCTGGCAACCCAAAGTCTTATTGTGAAGAGGACTTATAGGTGTAGAAGCACAAAATCCTCTCAAGATGATAAAGTCCTCTAGATTAGGTATGAATGTAGTGAACATTGTAAGGATTTAAATATTTAAGTTATTTTGAAAGAGAGGTTTATGATTGTTTATGACCACTTGATTATTGCTCTTCTTTTTTATTAAAGCCATAGGTTGGCATTAACATATAGGATCGGATTTGATCACTTGATTGTTGATTATACTTTTGAATAGTCATTTAAATGTTGAGATTATATTTTTGAATGGAGTCATTTAATGTTGAGATTATACTTTTAAGTATCTTGAGGTATGGGAAATGTCATTGCTTTGAAATGTTATATTAAAATTGTCCATTTGTGATGTTATGAATACCTATGTGGTTAACTTGGTTGTTCCTAGGGTTAGGATAATTTGTGGATGGGAGTAACCTAGTTGGTCACTTATTGAGGATGTCAATTTTGAAAATGTGTGGTTAACTTGGTTGTTCCTTGGGTTAGGATAATCCATGGATGGGAGTAACCTAGTTGGTCACTTAGTTATTTCATCATCTTTTTGGCTAAATACGTGTTATGATTGAAAAGAGTATGAATGGTCAAATACCAAATTGAGCTAAGGGGTAGGTGAACATACGAATTCACTTCTAAGCACATGAGTATATCAAACATGGCTAAAGTAGTGTAAGTAGCCACTATTTACACTTGTTGGTTCATTGTGAGCCAGGTTTGTATACTAGTCAGGGAATGCCATACATGTAGGTTGTAGCCAATGTACATGGTAGCTCTAGTTATGTAGGAAACAAAACCATGCTCAGGGAGGCTAGTATTACGAGGTTACCAAACCAATCTATTCATCGAAGGGTACAACCATCTTACTGGTTAGGAAGATTTGTGGGGGACCACAGTAACTCCATGGTTGGCGAAAAAGCACTTGAGTGATGCTCTTCCTCATACAATTGGCGACCGAAATTTGAGGATGTATGTCAACAAGGACATTTGAACCATTTGTATCTTTGTTTCATTAAAACTCATGGAAGTTATGTATGTATTCATCTATCTCTTTTCTTGTTGAGAAATTATAAATTGGAAAATGTTATCATTGAAATGGAATTATGGAATATGAAAGCGTTACTTGGGATTTTGTAATGTTTATTTTGTAAATGAAATGGAAGTTTGAAATGGGATTATTTCAAATGTGCATTTATTATTGAAAATGAAAAGAAATTTTTATTTTTATAATTTGCAAGTGTATATTATTCACATGTGGGTTAAAAAATAGGTAAATTCTTGGGTTAAAGATTGGGCATGTAACACGTGGTATCAAAGCTACTAGGCTCAATTCTAGAACCTATGAGATCATTATGTAAGTGTTATGCGAACATTATCAGTAGATAATGATTGAAAAGTTCTTATGTCGGGATGGAAAGGGGAAAAAGAGCAAGGGGAATAATAATGAATTCAATCTTCCTGAACATGTCTAAATTTGGGACTAGGAAATAATCGTTATTGGAGTTGAAACTCCTAAATCAACAACTCATTGTGAGACACCCTTGGATTGCAGAAGTTCTGTAATAGGATTTAGTAGGAAGGTTATGGAGGAACTATCGATGAGTACTTCCACCCTACAAAATTGTTTAAATGACCTGAGGGTGAGAAAGAACTGGGATGAACCCTCTTAGAAACTTGTAGTTGTGAAGAGTCAATGATTATGAATAAGGATACTATGAATCTATGAATGTGGTTTATGTCTATTCGTACCAGTTCTTAATTGGAGAAACTAATTGTTAGTATAATTTGGAAACTTTAGACGAAAAAGTCAACATATTGTGAATTAGAATCAACTAGAGAGGTATCCAAGAGGCAGGACAACCTTCTGACAGTCTCAGCTCAAATGAGATTAAAATCTTGCAATGATAATCAAAATCAAGAGTGAAAGTTGATGCCTTAGAATAAAGGTCAGAAATTTGAATAGGTCAAAAAGTAAACAACTCACAAAGGTGAAGATGGAAGCTGACATAATCCCACCAACTGGAATGGGCAAGGTCAATTTGGAGTTCTAATTAAAAATGGGGAAAAGAAACTGAACAAACCTTAGAATGTCTAAGGTTATGACAAAAATTAAAGCACTAAGAATTTTGGACAAAATTTCTTATTTAAAGATGTTTGCAAGGCAAAAGCTTGAATAATTAAGCAGACTATTTGGAAAAGGGCTCAGCTAGAGCATAGTTTGATTGAAGTTCAAATTTAACTTACATGTTTGTCCAAAAAGGTATTTTTAAGGTATATCGTGGAGGGTAAGAAAGACAAGTAATAGTCATTCAACTATCAAAATCCAATGAGGAAAATGTTAAATCTTTGGATCAAATTAGAGAAAATAAAAGATTACATGAATTTCAAAGATGATACAATTTTATATGTCTTGGAAATACCAAGTTGGGAAAGAAGAAAATTTATGGATCCAAAAAAGATCAAATACGGATTCAACAAAGTTTAATGATGTATTTCAGTTTGAGAGAACGTTTTAACTGAAGTCTCATACTCAATGACCACAACAAGGTTGTTGAAAGTAAAGGTTAAGGTATTGAAATGATTAGTGAAAGATTTGGAATGGTCAAGAAAAGTTAGAGGCTTTTGACCAATGAAAGAGAAATATCTACAAAACAATTCTATATGTATTTTTTCGGAAGATCAATTTGTTATTATCATTGATGCTTTAGAAAAGGTTAGGTAGAATCGTTGTTCATGTAAGGCAAGATTATCACCTATGAAATAGGAAATTGATGCTTTGTGAACAAAACCATGCTCCACATGTTTTGAGCTATCAAAAAATGTTCATGCTTGGTAACTATGTATGCATTAATTGTTTGGACATATTTTGGAAGATAATATCAAACCAACATGATCTAACAAGAATCATCATTCAACCAATATAAATGCTCATTAGAAGAGATATATTGAGTTGAAATCATACTACAACTTTGGAAATAATTTGAGGGAAAAAGAAAGCCAAGACATGGATTTCCTAAGATGAGGGAGTTATATCTCCTCAATAATATCTAATCATTATATTTCAAGAATCAAATGTGGCATAATTCCATCAGTAGTATAGAAACAAAAATAAACTATTGAAAAAACTTCTAAAAACTGCTTATAAATGATTGAACTTGGTCATGTGACCATTAGTAGTTTATTACCAGTCATATATAACATGACCAAATTGATGACTAAACCATTTTGAGTCATTTATTGGTTGTTTTGATTGATCGATTTGGTAGTATATTTAGTCATTGATTGTTGTAATCTGGTCACTTATTTAGTCATTTTTTTCACTGATATATTTAGTCATTAATTCTTGTAATATGGTCGCTTATTTAGTCATTTTTTATTCATTGATATCATAGATGCAACACTCGCCAAAAACTCACGAGTTTTTTTGGTTGGCGAGTTTTCCAAGCAATTGTATGCCAAGAAAACTCGCCATACATTCTATAAAAACTCGCCATACTTTTGGCAAGTTTTTCCAGAATGTACGACGAGTTTTTTGGAAAAACCCACGCAACTATCCACACGCCCAGGCAACCGCCAAAAAGTAATTTTAACTTGTTTTTTTTCATTCATCTCTTCACTTAGCAAAATACCTCTGCAAGGCATTGTGCACTCATTTGCGGTGATTTTGCATTGAAAAGACAAGATTTGAAGGGAATTTACATCGAATTTAGAAGGCAAATTGGATTTCTAGGTAGGTTTTCTTATTTTTCTTGTTTTTTCATTTTATTTTTTAAAAATATTCATTCTTGTTGGTTCTATGTTTACAAATCATCTGAATGTAGTCTGAAAATGATTTAAATGCATTTATATTCATCAAAACAAGATTTTTTTATGAATTTTTCTGATTTTTTTTACATATTTTGTTGATTTTTGAAAAAAAATTGAATTTTTTATAAACCTTAGTTATTTTTTTTTGTTTTGAATCCTCTTTTTTGTTGAATAACATGTTTAAAATCTTAGATTAGCTTAATTTTTTACTAGTTTGAAGTAATTTTCAGATTTTTTACATTTTCACATTTTTTTTGAAACCCTAGTTTTTTTTTTTAAAATCCAATTTTTTTGTTATGAAAATGTTTAGAATCTAGTGATAGATTTTTAGTAATTTAAACTTAAAGTAATCTCTTTTGATTTAATCTAATTTAGCTTGTTTTTAAATATTCTATAAAAAACTAACAAGTTGTGCTTTGACTTTCACTTTGTGTAGATTAATAATTAATTGATAATGGCTACTGAACCTGCTTCTACCTCAAGCTCTATCCCATCCATGCATGCGGGGTTTGTAGGCACTCATCCTCCAAGAGCTAGAGATCCTGCCTAGAAATATGCTTATCTAGGACCCATGCTTGACATGATATATTGCATTCAATGTAAAAAAGTATATCATGGAGGCATCAATCGCCTCAAGTACCACCTTGTAGGCATCCCTCAACGTGATGCTAAGGAATGTCTTGAAACCACAGAAGAAATAAAAAGAAATATGAATTCCATACTTTCAGTTGCAGAAGAAAAAAAAGTGCAACGAGAGAAGGCAGGACTAGCAATGCAAGCAACCATTTCCTCTTCTCAAGGTGCTCCAATTGAGTCGGATGATGATTATGATTTTACTGAGGAGATAGTGGGCTCTCTTCGTGGCCCACGTATGCGAAGATCAAGGCAACCCATTAACACCTTCATCTCGGCTTCATCTACCACTAGTAGAGCACCAAGGGTAGGGGCAGCTGCAAGACCTACAAGGTTGGATAATTATTTCGTGCCTAGAAATACACTTGGTGCACAACCTTCCTTAGAGGCGATTGGATGGAATAGGGAGGTGCATGAGCAAGCAGACATTGCTTATGCAGATTTTTGGTATTTTAATAATATCCCTTTCAATGTGGCAAGTTCTCCTTACTGGCACAATTTGGTCACCGGATTGACAGTTGCAGGAAAAGGCTACAAGGCGCCTTCTCGCATAGACTTGAGTGGGAGGTTATTTTATGTTCTTTAAATTTTTTTTTTTAAAGTTTAATTTATGATGAATTTAAGCTTATTTTTTGTTTACAAATTAAAATTGTGTACTTAATTTCACTTTGTATTTGTAGGTTGCTTACTAATGCAACTGAAAGGGCAAGGGCAGCAGTAGAGGAGAAAAAAAAATGGATAAAATATGGCTGCTCTATTCTTTCTGATGGGTGGACGGATGGAAAAAACCGTACCATCATTAATTTCTTGGTTGCATGCAAAGAAGAGGTGGTGTTCTTAAAATCAATTGATGCCTCCCACATTGTAAAAACTATAGAAAATTTGGCTAAGATGTTGGAGGAAGTTTGCATGGAGGTGGGGATTGCAAATATTGTGCAAATCATAACTGATAATGCAATAGCATATGTGGTAGCAAGAAGACTCCTCCAAGATAGACACCCCTCAATTTGTTGGACACCATGTGCAGCCTATGTCCTTGACCTTCTTTTGGAGGACATAGGAAAACTAGATTGGGTCACACCAATTGTAGAGGACACGAGGAGGATCACTAAATACATCTATAATCACCCTTGGGTTCTTCGCTTGATGAGGGAGCACACCAAAGGGAAAGAATTGGTGAGGTCAGGTGTCACAAGGTTTGCAATGATTTTCTTAACGTTGCAAAGCATTCTTAGTTCTTTGACGACTTTAAAACAAATGTTTGTGAGTCAACCATGGATGGACTCAACCTATTCGAAGAAGCCGAAAGGAGAAAAGGTGTCAAAAATTGTGTTTGATGCCGAATTTGCACAAAGGGCAACATAGATTGTGAAGGTAACTTCAATTTCAAAACATTGAATTTGAATTCAAATTGAATAAAAATTTTAATGTCTTTCATTGTAAATTTGAAACTCTAATCTTTTTGCATTTTTATATTGTAATTTGTAGGTGTTGGAGCCCTTGGTTAGAGTGCTTTGTTTGGTGGATGGGGATAAAATCCCAATGGGATATCTTTATGAGGCCATGGATAGGGCCAAGGAGGCTATAAAAATTATTATAAAGGGGATAGCCTCAAATTTGATCCCATTTGGGAGATTATTAACAGGAGGTGGAACCATCAACTCCACCAACCCCTCCATGCATGAGGGTACTTCTTGAACCCTCATTTCTTCCATTCAAGCACCTACTTAGATCCTATTGGAGAGGTTATGGAGGGCCTCATGAAGTGCATTAAGAGGATGTCACCCACCCTTGAGGAGGGAGAACTCGTTGTTAATGAAATCCAAAGTTATAGAGAAAATAGGGGTGCACTCTTCTCTTTAGAGCTATCAAAGAGAGCAATACACAATCAACCACCAGGTATAAAACTTGAAATTTACAAGTTACAAATATTGATAATTTGATAAAATATGTTTTCAAATTTTGAGTTTTGACTTTCCTTTCTAAGTTTCTAAGTTCTTTTCTAACTCTTAATTTGTTTTTTGTAGATGTTTGGTGGTCAAATTGGGGTGGAAATACCCCACATCTCCAACAATTTTCCCTTTGTATCTTATCGCAATCTTGTAGTTTGTCCAATTGTGAGCGCAATTGGAGCTTGTTTGAGGCCATCCACACAAAGAAAAGGAACAAACTAGCTCAAAAACGCATGAATGACCTTGTGTACGTGCAATATAATCTTCGGCTGCACAAAAAATAGGTTAAGGAAATATCAAATGATCCAATTGATTTGGATGAGATAGATTCATACAATGATTGGATAGGGTGAGATGAGCAACCTCCATTGTTTTTTGAGAATGAGATCTATGACTTTGAGCAACAGGCAATGGAAGGGGCGGGTGGATTTGCATTCTCATTGGATGAAATTGACGATGAAATTGAGGATGATCTTGAGGAGGATTCATTGGCAGTGCCAGAGCCACCAGTAGTAGGATCTACATCCAGGATGGAGGTTGAGCAGCCACAGCAGATGCCTACGAGTCGGGTCACGAATACACCCTCTCTTGTAGTACTAATAAGTACTAGACATGGGAAGAGGAAGATGTGAATTTGTAAAAGTTGAAATATATTAATGTTGTATTTACTTTCAGTTTTGCAAAAAATGAATTCTATTTTCATTTTGTTTCAGACTATCAGTATCAGCATATTGAGCATTCCACATGGGGATGTGATTTTGCATCTAATTTTCTTTCAAAACAATCAAATATAACTAGACTCGGCTTGTTTCTTCTATGTACTCATTTTATTGACTCATTGGATGCATCTTATCATTGAATTTTACAAAAAAAAATGTGTTTTTAATGAAGCTTAAGCAATTTTTTAAGTTGTCGAGTTTTTGCCGAGTTTTTTTCGTATCGTATTTTTCGGGTTTGGTGAGTTTTTGAAATTGACAAGTTTTTCAACTATGATTGATATATTTAATTGGTCACTTATTTAATTGTTGATTTAGTAATTGATTGTTGTAATCTGGTCACTTATTTAGTCATTTTTTATTCACTGATATATTTAGTCATTGATTGTTGTTAACTGGTCACTTATTTATATGCATTGGTAGTGTATTTAGTCATTAATTTTAATCATCATTTTGATCAATTTGGTAGTATATTTAGTCATTTTTATTCATTGATTTCACTAGTCATATATCTAATCATATTTATTCACTATTCACTTATTTCTATCAATTGGTAGTATATTTAGTCAATTTCATTATTAATTGATATCAATTAGGAGTATATTTAGTCATTTTAATTGATTGATATTTGAGGATTTAAGCATAAAACACATAAATAAACATCAATCGTCAATTGCACACAATAAGACAACCATTGAGAAAAAAAAATCAGTGAACTTTATTAATAAAAGAAAGGTGTTCTAGTTATAGCTTAGAAATAAAGTATTACAATCGTTATTTTTAGTCACAAGATTGAAAATATGAGTTACAATATTGCACAAAAATGAATGCAAGAAATAAACTTCCCCAAAAAACTTCTGCACTGATGGAAACACATGCTTGAAGCCCTTCAATGCGAGCACATGCCCCTTTCATCTCTTAAAACTTATACAACATGGGTAATCTTCCTAGAGCAAGATGTAACATGTAGAATCCAAGGTGATTGTTGATCGTGTCCCATATATGAAGTTCTCTCCTTCAATGCAGTCAACAATAACCCAGCTAGAATATTTCCTCCTTTATATGCAACATGTCATCTAATATGAGCAACATGGTGTTGCCTTTTTCGCCATGAATGAAGTTGTGCTTCAATACAACCAACAAAAATACTATTAGTCTCAATTCAAAAAGAATAAAAGTGCATTGTATGTTGCAAGTTCACAAAAGTAAGTCCAAACACAACATAAGGATAAATCAATTACAAAAATGTAGCCTTGTCAACAAATTCCTTAAACAAAGTGTTCAACATAGGCCTGAAATATGCATATTGGACCCTTGATTTCAGAACCTTGTTCAAAATTTAAGAAAGGTGATATGCTCAAATTGTAGAATGAAGTTGACATAATATTGAATGAAGGCTATCAACACTAACTAGACTAGAATAACATTATCAACAAAAATTTCTTGGAAACCAAGCCCAAGAATTCCATTAGACTTGGACAACAAAAAATTCAACCTTGGTTCATGTGTTGTCTCAGTAAAGACCTACACCATGAAAGAATCCATTTATACATAAATTCCAAATTAAGTTGATGAGAAAAGATCTTTGATATCCAACTGAGAGGCAAGCATAGTGGTATTTCTACTCATTGTTGTTACATATGAATAGGGAGAAAATAAAGAAGGTATTTCCTCCTCCAACATAGGCTTTTTATTTTGAACACAAGTATTTTGGTCATTCAATACAGTCAAAGCCACTACATCTCTAACTATCTAAGAGAAAATAGTGTGGGTTTCATTGTTAAAATATTTTCCCCATAAAGGGACAAAGATAAGTGTAGATGGAGTGATCAAAGGCCTCTTCACAATTGAACCATTCAAAGCCACAATACAATATAACACTTAAGTGAAATATATGGAGGATAAAGGATAAAAGAATTAGGGAGATAGGGGCTACATGAAATATGAGAAGAAAGAATTTCAAAAATAAAATTAACTAGTTTGATAATTATATTTTATTTATTTAATATAAGTAGCACAAATAAATGATAAAATAGATTTTATAAGTACTAACCTTATAAAATGGAATTTTACCTTATTAATTATGTTTCCTAATAAATTATATAAAAACCTAAAGGATACATTCAAATTATGTTAGTTCTTCTACCAATATCTCCCCTATTTGTGAGAATTTTTTGGTGCAAGAAGATGCAATCATGGACAATCATGACAATCATAATTTTTTTTCTCCTAATACCTCACCTAGTTGTGAAGAAGGTATCTTGGTATTAGAGGATCCAATCATTAAGTATCATGATAATCTTGTTTGTTTCTCTCCCAATACCTCTCCTACTTGGTAATATATTATGGCACAAGAAGATGAAATCATTGATACAATTCTTTCAAAAGAGTAATATGGATCACATGAATGAAGATGCTAAGGTGACATGAGATCCCCAATTGATAGAAGATCATCAACAAGTAAATAACTCAGTTGAGGTTATGAATGCATAAATTGGCTATTAGATCTCCTTTAATTATTGGACCTCCTAATACTCCTCTAATTATTGGACCTCCTAAGTCACCTCTCATTATAAGACCTCCTAAACCTCCTGGCCATATCCTAAACTTTGCAAAACAATCACTAGTAATCATGTGTCACAACAACCAAGTTGTCATGCAGTTGATCAAACATATATCACTAGAAATAATAAGCAAGAAAAATAAATTCCAACATCCATCCCATTACCTCAACCACATCTTTCATCCCCACCTAATATTCCTCAACGTAGCAATAAAGAATACGATCTTGTTGATAAAATTCATAATACTCCAGCCAAGATCTCCCTTTGGGACTTGATTCAAATATCACCTACATACCATGAGATGCTCCAAGAGGCTTTATAGAATATTGATGTCTCAATTTTTTTCAAACCGAATGATGTAGCTGCCTTGTTTGATTGTATGTAAGTGACAAAGTTGGATATTGCATTCCCTCAACATGAATTACCCTCACTTGAGATCCAAACTAAACATGAAGCCTTAATGATCATGGTGTTCATTAAAAAAACTAGGGTTAAACATACCCTCATAGACAATGGATTAGGTCTTAATGTTTGTAGCATTCATCTTCTAGATGAAGTTGGTGTGGATAAGAATCGTATAGAACCTAATGATGTTAATATTTGTGGCTTTAATAATATTAGTAAGCAACCATTAGGGGTGATCACATTACCCATTAAGGTAGGACCCATGATTTTACAAACACCTATCCATATCATGCCAGGACCTCTCTCATATAATCTTCTCCTAGGTAGATTGTGGATTCACGCCATGAAGGGAGTCACGTCTAATCTTCACCATGAGATGAAGTATGAATTAAATAACATGATATACATGGGTAAGGTGGATGAACAAAGCTATAATTCACAAGCCCAAGAATATCATAACATTTCCAACTCTCTTAATACTTTGATTCCAACTTCAAAGGTAGAACCTATACAATTTTATGATAATCCTAATTGTCTTTCATCTATTACAAAACTCTTTGGCAATGATTGGGGTTCATTAGATTTTACACCCTCCTTTATGGGAGAGTACAAAATCTTATAATCTACTCCTAAGGAATCTTGTGTTTCATTTTCCCAACCAACAGATTCACAAACATCATCACATGATGATGATGAGGGCTCTTTAACTTTTGTCCCTCATGAGTGAAAGATGCCTAACTTTAAAAAACTTTAAAAGGATTTGTGTGCTCGCGAAAAATCCAATTCTCCTTAGGAGCATGTAAATACGATTTATTCATTTGAGTTGGAAGAATGTTATGGACTTGGATACAAAATTCTTTCTAAAAATGGATATAACACAAACATGGAACAAAATGATAAAGATCAAGTGAAGTCTATATTGTTCTCTTCTAAACAAGGTCTAGGTTTCCAACCTTCATGCCAATATTCATCTAATTCTTTATCATCTGCTGATTTATGACATCTTGTGGTAAGTGAGCAAGGTTTTCTTCATAAGAGAATGAAATGTCTCTTACTACTGAGAAAGAGCATATTTTGTTGAGTCTTCTCAAAATCGATTTGATTACTCTTCCTCTAAAAACATGAAAGAAATTTTATAGTTCAAAAACTCATTTTATGCATATCATCAAGTGCATGGTCACTCTACAAGTGAATATCAAGCCTTGAGTAGTAAAATAAAACTTCATGATTTTGGTGCTCTCCCATGTGTTGATGCACCTAATCACTCTAAATAATAACGACCTTTATTTTATGGTGTTGCTCCTCACTATGTGGCCTTTGTAGCTTCTTCATGTTTTCTCATTTCTATTCATGGTGGTACAATAGTAAGTGCAACCACATTTTTCCATGGAAACAACATGATAGTCTCTTGTGTGGTTGTCTTTGCCTCTACACTTGGGGGGAAGGATAACTAGTTTTGAAGGTATGCATTCTTTTCTCCTTAAAATACCAACATAACAAGTATGTTGACATTTTAAGGGGGGGCATATATTACCCCTATCCATTTTGTATTGTCATATTTTACCTATTGACATACTCCTTTAGTGATGGTGTTGTTTATAATGCCCCTTGAGGTGTGATTATCAATTCATCCCTTATGGTGTTGAGAATTTGTTTGTCCCCTTAGAAATTAAATTTTGTGCACCCCTTGAGGTGATTTTAATTTGTCCCCTTGGATGTTAAAATTTTATGCACCCCCTAAGGTGATTTTGGTTTATCCCCTTAAATTTTAAAAATTTATGCACTTCCTGAAGCAAGAATTTGTAAGACAATCCATGGATTCAGCCTAATGCAACTTGTTGATTCATGAACTTGAGCACCCTTTTTAACATGGCCGCCTAGTATAACACAAATTTCTTGCCAATAGAGCCACATGTTTCATGATATACCTAGCATAACACAACTTTCTAACCTTATGGAACTTGTCATATTACATGGACACCCAACATAACACAACTTGCTAGCCAATAGATCTATGTACCTCATGAGTATTTTAACATCTTTGTGAGAGCATCATTCTATTTAAACAACACTTTCATTGAATGATGTTTGGTACTTGAGATAAATTTAAGACTTAGGTCTCTTTACCTTATCGACTTGAATCCTTTTAGTACTAACCACATGTTTTTATTTTGTGATTATCGTGTGTTATGTGTTTGCATCATGTTGCCATACCATCGTGTTATGTTCATGTATGTTTTCACTAAATTATTTTATTTGTCTCCATTGTGTATTCTCCATGTTTTCCATACTGCATTTCACTTCACATGTGTGTTCCTTTGTCCTTGTGTTGGTTTGCCAAGGGATATTGAATCTTGGGAGCTTGTGTGCTCCCCTTTAGATTAATTACCATCCTATATCTTCAAAATTTAGAATATTGAACCCCTCTTAACATACTCTCTACTTTAGTGTGAGTCTATGCATAAGTTTGTAATCTTACTAAAGTGAGGCTAAATGTAGCATCGTAAATTGTCACTCTTAATAATTAAACATTATGTTTTTCTCCCCCTAAGTGATCATACCTAATTGTGCCCCTAATTTCCTAAATTATGCATGCCATGGTTAACTCTTATCAAGAAATTAAATGTGCAAGATCTAAGAAAATATTTAATGTTTTTCTCTTAGCACTTTGGATCCCAAAGATTGAGAGATCTAGACTAGGGAAACCTTGTGCCCTATTCCCCTTAATGTGGCCCCAAAATTCAAAGTTTTGCTGGTAGTAAATTAATATTTCAAATTCAAATTTTGATTGTCAACCATTGGTATTTAATTTTTGGGAAATTAGAGCTATTTCATATAAATACCTAATCATTACATCATTTGAAAACTAAGTATGATCAAGAAGTGAAATATGTCTAGCAAGAATTGGAAATCGAGAGAATTATTCAGCAATTACTGTCAAGTCAAGAGAAGTATTTAGAGATTTATTGTAGCATCTTAAAAATTAAACATCATGTCAATTTTCATGTGAGCTTTTTCATATTTATGCATACATTTTGTTTGTGAGAACTAACACTCATAGGTCTTTCAATCAAGCTAAACCAAAGTACAATCAAGCCTTGAGGAGATGTGCATGACTTCAGTCCTTCAAAGAAATCAAATTTGAGTGGTGAGTTGCAGTCCACTGTTGATTCATCATTTAATTGTCATTTTAGCCTTTATCCCTCAAAAGGATAAGCTTTCCATTGTGGAGGTGGAAACACCAACATGAGGTTTGATTGAGGCAAGCCATTATATGGCACAAACCTGCACCTCTCCTTTTGAATGTGCACGTACATATCAGAAGAGGATTGAAGTAAGGTTTGAAGACAACTCACTCATTCATGCATTCAAATACTACAACTTGACAAGATCCAAAAACTACAATATCTTGACAATAGACAAAGATTCAAAAGCGAAATTCAGAAGAGACAAGCTACAAACTAGGCATCTAAGGCTTGTGAAATCAGATTCAAGTTTCATACACCAAGACTAAAGCATATGTGTTCCCTTGTCTACCTAGAATTAGATACAATTTAAAATATGGGTGCACAATACTCTACTGTATTCAGATCTAGTCTCAAAATTTGACTTTCAATTTCTAGTTTTTCTATATTTACATCAGAATAGTGCATTTTCATATTCATTTAGTCACATCATTGCATCTCATCAAAAAATAATTTTTTGGCATTAAAAGATCAGATTTAAGGCTGATTGACTCACCTTCAAGGTTAAAATTCAATCTAATTTCCTTGTTGATTTGCATCCTAATGTTCTTTGAAAAATATTGACGTTAGTGATATGTGCATTAGACTTGGGATCCCTTTCCATATTAAATTTGTTTCAAAGTCCCTAAATTCATATCCTAGAGTTGATTGAATCACCTATTAGGTTGAAATTTAATCTCATATCCTATTCAGTCTCGAATTTAAATGGTAAGCCCCACCATGGAAAAGCCCCTTTGAAATCCTAAGGTGAAGTCCCAGGGTTTCACTTTTCCACCTCATCATTTGGTGAACCTGACATATCTTACACCTATAATTTTTCTATTTTTTTAGTGCATAAAATCTAAAAATTGAATTTAAAACCTAGGTCATTTGAAAATATTGGTGATAATTAAATACAATTATTTTTAAAAAACTATTAATTTTCATTAGTTTTTCATCATAGAAATTAAAAAATAATTTGAAAAAAACTGTATTTTTTTTTCAAATCTCATTTTCTATGTTTGGGGCTTAGATATGAATTATTTTCATTAATAATAGTAATTAAAAAATTATTTTATCATTTATGCATGCATATTTTGATGAAAAATATTGAAAAAGTGACAAAATTGCATATTATTTTTATTTCAAAGGATAAAAAAGCGTTGCTTTTCTATCTTTTTTGGGAAAAATAGTTAAAATATAGTATTTAATTTATGAAAATTATCATTTGATCATATTCAATTGTCCTAAAAAATTCCAAAATTGCATGCATGTATGTGATTTATATAGCAAAATTAGGTTTTGGTGCATTTCTAAAAATCTGTTGACTTTCAAACCAGAACCTCTGAGATATAGGACCCTCAGACACAATTAATAACTTTTAGATTTTAAATTTTCTGAAATACCTATCTAGACTAGGGAATCCTTGCACCCTAGTCCACCCATTTTAGCCTGAAATTTGATATGCATATCTCTTTGTGTGTCCTATGTCTAGATATGGTTCCTATTTTGGAATCTTGTTTTATAGACTTGTTTGATTTGTTGTGCATCACTCATTTGATCCATCGGGAAAGTAACAACATGTTTCCTTTTCAAAGATGTGGTTTTGATATGGTAACACATGGAATGTATAACTATAATTTTTCTACCTATGAAACCAATCTGAGGAAACCAAATGAAATCATTAATAATCATATTAGTTCTTCTCCCAATATCTCCCCTATTTGTGAGAATTTTTTAATTCAAGAGGATGAAATCATGGACAATCATGACAAGCATAGTTTTTCTTCTCTTGATACCTCACCTATTTGTGAAGAAGTTGTCTTAGTGTTAGAGGATCCAATCATTGAGCATCATGAGAATCTTGTTTGTTTCTCTCCCAATATCTCTACCACTTGGTAAGATATTGTGGCACAAGAGGATGAAATCATTAATACATTTCTTTCAAAAGATAGTAAGATGGATTGCATGGATGAAGATGTTAGGGTGACATTAGATTCCCCATTTGATAGAAAATTGTCAACAAGTAAATAACTTATTTGAGGTTATGAATGCACAATTGGCTATTAGATCTCCTTTCATTATTGGACCTCCTAAGACTCCTCTAGTTATTGGACCTCCTGAGTAACCTCTCATTATAGGACCTCCTAAATCTCTTGGCCATATCCTAAACTTTGCAAAACAACTCACTAGTAATCATGTGTCACAACAACAAAGTTATCATGTAGTTTCTCACACATATAACACTAGAAATAATAAGCAAGCAAAACAAACACCAACATCCATCCCATTACCTTGAGCATTTCTTCCATCCCCACCAACATAGTGGTAAAGAATATGATCTTGTTGAGAAAATTTGTAATACTCCAACCAAGATCTCCCTTTAGGACTTGATTCAAACATCACCTACATACCATGGGATGCTCCAAGAGGCTTTGTAGAATATTGATGTCTCAGCTTTTGTCAAACCGAATGTTGTAGTTGCCTTGTTTGATTGTATGCAAGTGACAAAGTTGGATATATTGCATTCCCTCAACATGAAATACCCTTGCTTGAGATCTAAAATAAACATGAATCCTTAATGATAATGGTAGTAGTTAATAAAATTGGGGTTAAGCATACCCTCAGAGACAATAGATCGGGTATTAAGTTGGTGTGGATAAGAATCTTATAGAACCTAATGATGTTAATATTCTCAGCTTTGACAATTTTAGTAAGCAACCATTAGGGGTGATCACACTACCCATTAAGGTAGGATCCATGATTTTACAAACACTTGTCCATATCATGCCAAGACCTCTTTCATATAATCTTCTCCTAGGTAGACCATGGATTCACACCATGAAGGGAGTCACATCTACTCTTCACTAAAAGATGAAGTATGAATATAATATCAAGATATACACGATAAAAGTAGATGAAAAGAGTTATAATTCAAGTCCAAGATGATCATGACACTTCCAAATCTCTTAATACTTTGATTCCAATTTCAAAGTTAAAACTTGTAAAAATTTATGATAATGTTAATTATCTGTCATCTATAACAAAACTCTTGAATGATGATTGGGGCTCATTGGATTTTGCACCCTCCTTTATGGGAGAGTAAAAATTCTCATAGTTTAAACCTAAAGAGTCTTGTGTTTTATCTTTTTCTACATCAAAAGATTCAAAAAAATCACCCCACGATCTGGTGATGGGGGCTCTTTAACTTTTGTCCCTCGTGAGTGGAAGATGGCTAACATTTAAAAACTTAAAAAATATTTGTGTGCAAAAAAAAAAAGCTAATTCTTCACAAGAGAATGTAGATACGATTTCTTCATCTGAGTTGGAAGAATGTTATGGGCTTGGATACAAAAATATTTCTAAAAATATATATAACACATACATGGAACAAAATTATAAGGATCAAGTGAAGTCTATATCGGGTACTCTTCTAAACAGGGTCTAGGTTTCCAACCTTCATCCTCATATTCATCTAATGCTTTATCATCAATTGTATTTATGGAATCTTGTGGTGAGCGAGCATTATTTTATTCACAAGAGAGAAATTTCTCCTATTACTGAGCAAGAGCACATTTTTTTGAGGCTTCTCAAACCCTGCTTGATTACTCTTCCTCTGAAAACACAAAAGAAATTTATAACAAAAACTAATTTTGTGCATATCATCAAGTGCATGGTCATTCTACCAATGAATGTCAGGACTTGAGTAGTAAAATACAACTTAATGTTTGTGGTGCTCTCCCATGTGTTGAGGCACCCAATCACTCTAAATAATAATGATCTTTATTCTATGGTGTTGCTCCTCACTATATGGAATTTTTAGCTTCATCATGTTTGTTTGTTGTCATTCATGGTGGTACAATCTTAAGTGCAACCATACTTTCATGGTAGCAACACGATAGTCTATTGCGTGGTTTTCCTTGTCTCTACACTTAACTAGTTTTGAAAGTGTGCATTCTTTTCTCCTTAAAATACCAACATAACAAGTATGATGACATTTTAATGGGGCATATCTTACCCCTATCTAATTTTTCTTGTGATATTTTACCTATTGACATGCCCCTTTAGTGGTGGTGTTGTTTGTAAATGTGACCAATGATGTAGTATAGGTTAACTAAACTTGATCCATATGGATTTGAAGCATATTTAAGCCACTATGCATCAGTCCCAATAAGATCCTTCAATGTAAACAAAGCAAAGAATCCATTAAAACAATCATTCTAAAACATGAAAGCTTGATAAACATCTACTCTAAGGCATTGAAACTTATCCTATTGGGGAAGTGGTGTCGCATTGATGTGGAATGGTGACCCTTTCCCAATCCCTTGGATAATGAGCTTGTTTTAATCAGTTTTATTGAAGAAAACTGATGTGAGATGTGTTGTAAAACATGATTAAATCTATTTTAACATGATAAAAGCTAAGATGATCGATGTAAATGTGCGCAAAGTTATTCTAAATGTATGCAAGATTTGAAATATTAAAACCTTAATTTCAAAATATGCTAAATGGATGAAAGTTACCATGGAAGCCATTAATGGATGCTCTAAGCTAATATGATCAAGATGTAAACTAAAAATGCTAAATATGATAAGTATGGATGCAAGTGAGAATGATTTTCAACAACATAAGTTTTCTCTGAAAAGGTGGATCCCTATTCAATAGATGCAAGTTCTATTTGTAGAATAGGCAAAATGAAACTGATGATCAAGATTGAAAGAATCAATCAATGGTCAAGATGGAAGGAAAATGGAGGCATGGATCATGGATTCCCATCAAGGGTTGAGGATGCAAGATGATATTTAATAAAGGGATTACATTCATCCAAAGAAACACACATTCAAAATTTGCACAAGAATATTTGTTGAAAGTTTGTTTCAAAAAATGAATATTCCTTTTTTCAAATGAGTGCAAAGGGAAATAATATTCTATGAGAATATTCCCTTTTTGGGGGAAAATTAACATTTAGTTAATTAAAACCAAATTTTAATGTGCAAAGGGGAAGAAATATTCCATGAGAATATTCCCTTTTTGGGGGAATGTGCAAAGGAGAAATATTCCCAAGGAATATTCCCTTGCAAGTGGGAGAATTAGAATTAATTAATAATTTTATAATTAAAACCAAGTTTCAATTATGCAAATTAGGGGAATTTAGGATATTCATTAAATAATATTAAATAATTAAGATTATTTAATTTAAATGAGAGGATTTAAGGTGTTAAAAATGCATATTTTGATTTATCCAATTTAACAAGATGAAAGGTTAGCATGAAAGGGGGAGGAATTAACCCAATTAGATTAATCAAATTAATAGATGAAAATATTGTAAATAATTAAATAGCTAGGCTAATTTAATCAATTAAGTGAAAATAGGATGGGTTTTAGGATGAAACAGTGTTAGTAAATCATATTCAAGTGTAAGATATCATTCAGGACATTTTTAAGTGTCTACATTTTCCCCCTCTTTGAAGCAAGGTACCTACTACGTTGGTTCAAAGACCGATGCTTTTTAGATTAAAACTACTGCTCGGATGAAATAAGCTGGTTCCCTACCCCCTTGAGAGATTAGGCATAAATTTTGAATTTTGGGTTGATCTCTCAACAAGGGTTAAATATAGGTTTAGGTGCCAAAACATGCCCCGAGATGCCAAAAATGGCCTCAAAAATGCTAAAAGCGGCTCAAAATAGGTTGCTCAAGTTAGGGAAAAAAACCCTAATTTTTTGGCTTAAATAGGTGAAAAGGTTGCACTTCATATGCATTTGTGCATTCAGCCTTTAGAGATTTTGTGCATTTGGAGCTCTAACACCTTGGCGAGATGGCCCACCATGTGCTTCCTCTTCACCTTTCTGAGTAGGTTTGAGAGTACTAGCATCGAGTAGACACAGGGCCACGGGTATGTGACTCGAAACTTGTCTCAATTTTTGCATTTAGGTGCATTTAATAGCACATCAAAATTAGGTTTTTAGGAGCGTCTTTATATAGCAATGTGTAAAAGGCATCGGAAGAATCGCTATTGATTTTTTAGTGACTCACCTTTTGTTTAGTAGCACACCACCATTTTTTGTTTTGGTGATGCTTTTGATTAGGGTGTCACTTGTGCAATATAGCGACACATAGGATTTTTAGGTTGAGCGATGCTCAAAAGCAGTGGGCGACACACATAGTAAATGGTGATGCACCCAAATTTTTAGCTATAGCGATGCATGCAAATGTCAATTTTCTATTGAGTATAGTGACATGCTTAGCCAAATTGGTGATGCATCACCGAAACAAATACAACACTCCAAAAATAGCGACGCTATTGATTTCAGTGACACTTTTGATGTTTTTGGATGTAAAGTCTCAAATTTTGATTAGTTTTTTGACTTTTTGGGAAATTGACATTATGTGTGCGATGCATGCAGGAGGATTCGCTACCTTTCATGTTGCGAGAGCACCATTTCGATATTTTGGCAGCAACAAAATATTTTGATGACCCGGAGGTGGAGCGGCTTGGGATGCTAGGATTAGGTTTCATTGCATTCCTTCCAGAGGCCCGAACCTACTTGGCTATGATGATAACACTCATTCAGGTGGCATAGTGAGACCTCTTCTTTCCACTTGCCAACTGGTGAGGTGACTGTCACACTTGAGGACATGTGGCGGATCCTACGATTGTCAATACATGGAGAGCATTTCATCTATGACATAGATGTCGGGAGAGATACGTGTTTCTCTCTTTTACACAAAGATCAAATTATCTTGGTGAGTTCATAGATAGACCTAGATTTATATCATGGGAGGGTGCCCATTTTCAGATTGTTCATTGCGACACCTATTTCTTGCATTATTTCCCCCAACTGATGGGTCAGAGGTTTTAGTCTGGGTTGGGGGTGGCATGGGATGGGATGATAAGGAGGACCATTATGTATGCATAGGGTCCAATTCTTCTCACTTCGTTATACCATGATATGCATTAAGCAGTTTACTACGAAGGCAGGAGCATCAAAGTAGGTGTTACACTGCTTCACATTTGTGTTGGGAAAATTATGTCTCCACTTCCAGTCTTGTGCCTCTATCAGAAAAGACTTGGCGAAAAATGCATCATTTCTACCCTTACCGCTTTATCGTGGCAATTTGTTCATGCCTTGGCGGTACCATGGTGAGAAGGACTGGCGGTCACTGCCTTACCACGTGCAGTGTTTTTCCTCACCGCGGTGGTCGCGGTAGGCTACTCGTTGTCTGTCATGTCGGCTACCACCTCACTGTGGGCGGTGATTTGGGTCACCGCGGTGGTCGAGGTGTGACCGTTGGCGGTCATCAATCTACCACAAGGAGGCCTGGCGGCCTCCGTGGTAGCATGGTTGACTGCTAGCGATCATCGCCCTACCGCGGGGTGGCCTGCCGGCCTTCGCGGTAGCATGGCTGACCGTTACTAGTCTAGGTTGGCGATCACTGCCTTGCCACGGAAGTTTGGCAATCAGGGTTTGGTAGCGCGATATGACCTCCTACAGTCTGCTTGGTTGTCACTGCCGCACCATGAGGAAACTTGGAGAGCTCAGGAGTAGCACAGGAAAGGTCAAGAGTGAGTTGAGTGGGCTCACCACCATACCGTGACAAGGTAGAACGAGCTCGACAGTGGCGTGGAAAAAGTAACAATGAGCTCGGAGCTCAGTCAACCGAGCTTGATTGAGCTGGACCAAAAATTCAAAGTGGTAGGTGAATGAAAGGCTAACATGTGGCTCAATCTCAGCAATCTTATTGGCTAAAAGCCAAAATTGTAAAATGCAGTTATTGCAGGCTGATTTCTAGCTGGAAACAAAACCTGATTAAGGCATGAATTTATTGCCTGGGTGGCTCGATGCAATCTATGCAGATCAGTTAATTGTTTGGATGGACATTGCAACATGGAGCAAGTCATGGGAATGGTTGGAATATTGAATGCAAATGTAAGACTTGACAGTTGATTACATTATTTTATATGTAAATCAATCATAGGTTGACAGATGAGAGAGTAACTTGAGTGAGTCGTAATTCATTGTATGTTATGAGCATTGTAATAGTGAGAAAATGGAGTGTTGTTGTGAGTTGATTATCAAAGAGTGAAGACTGAACTTTGTATGTAATTTGTTTATTACTGTAATACAAATTTTCTTTGCTTGGTGTGGTGGGTTTTTTACCTGAAAAGGTTTTCCCACATAAACACTTGTGTCAATCTATGAATGTATTTTTCTGTTATCTCTTTTATGTTGAATGTATTCATCTTAGAAGTTTTTAAGAAGCTTTAGAACCTATTTTTTCTCCTCTCCTCTGTTGTATTAGTGTTAGGGAGGTATTCTGCACTGTCCCCTTTTCTCCCTTCAAGTGGTATCAGAGCCTGGCCAATTGTGTTATCCTTGTTTGAAAGGTCATTTTTTTGTGCTAATATTGTTCCAATGGGAGTCTTGCATTGTTAAAAATTGTTTCTATTTGAGATGGCGAGTACATCAGGTAGTGTAGAGAGTAAAAAATTCAATGGCAACAACTTTGAATTATGGAAACTCAAAATGGAAGACTTGCTTGTGGATAGAGACCTCCGGGTAGCAGTGTCTGGAACTATGCCACAAAGTATGAAGCAAGAGGATTGAGACCTTGCTGATAGAAAAGCAAGAGGTCTAATAAGACTGAGTCTAGTCGATTTTGTACTCCTGAACGTCCATGAGGAGAAGTCTGCAACTTCATTATAGAAGAAGCTTGGTGATATTTATCAGGGAAAGGCTCTGGTAAATAATCTTTTCCTAAGGAAGAAGTTGTACTCCCTGAAGATGGAAGAAGGTGCATTTGTTGCAGACCATCTAAACTCATTTAACATGAGTGTTACTCAGCTGGCGTCTATAGGTGTAAAAACTGAGGAGGAGGATCATTGCATGCTCCTGTTGTGTTTGTTACCTGACAGTTGGGATCATCTGGTGATGGCTATTGGAAGCACGAGAATTGCATTCAAGATGTATGACGTGGTTGCTTCGCTTTTGTCTAAAGAAATGCAAAGGAAATCTTCTGAGATGGCCAAATAGGCTCTTGCTGTTCAAGGTAGACAAAAGGAGAAATTCAAGAATAAAGACAAGAAGTCAAAATCCAAATATGTAGGGAGATCAAAGTCTCTTGGTAAAAAGTCCAAGGTGAAATGTTGGAACTGTGGGCAACCTGGTCATATCTGAAAGGATTGTAAGGAGAAGAAGAAGAAGAATGCTTCAGACAATGACTCTTCTCAAAGTGATGCAGACGCCTTCATTGCATCCTTGGCAACTCGGGCATCAAATGATGTCTGGCTGGTTGACTCAGGTGCGTCTTTTCACATGACATCTCATAGAGAATGGTTCTCCAAATATGAGAAGTATGATGGTGGAAAGGTGTACCTGGCAAGTGATTCAACGTTGGAGATCATTGGAAGAGGTAGGGTCAGAATTTAGTTTCCTAATGGGAGAGTCAAAGGTATTGGTGGTGTACTACATATACCAGGTCTAGCTCGTAATCTTCTTTATGTCAATAAGTTAAATTATGTTGGTGTAGAAGTTTCTTTCTCAAGTAAAGGATGTAAAATGGCTAGAGGTGCAATGGTGTTGGCTAAGGGTGTTCGTATTGGCACTCTGTATAAGTTGGATGTGCATCTTGTTCAATGTAACAGTGCCTCTGTAGAGTCATGTAAACCAGTCCCTATAGAGAAAGGTGAAGACACTTCTCTAGCTCTAAACGCTTTGGAGATAAAACTCCCAGCAGAGAAGACTTTGATGTGGCATCATAGACTTGGTCACCTAGGTGAGAAATTTTTAAAAACCTTGAAGAATAAAAATCTTGTAGAAGGGCTTGATGATTGTAACCTTGAGTTCGATTTTTGAGAACACGGTATTTTTGGAAAACAACACCGTGTTTCATTTTACCGAGTCCTCATAAATCTTGTAGCATACTGGATTATGTTCATTCTGATGTGTTTGATCAAGTTAATGTTCCTTCGTTATCAAAGTCTAGTTATTATGTTTCTTTTATTGATGGTTGTTCGAGAAAGGCATTTGTATACTTTCTTACAAGTGAATCAGAAGTGTTCAGTCGGTTTAAAGAATTTAAAACTTTGGTTGAGAATCAAAGCGGAAGGAAAATTAAATACTTGAGGATAGACAATGGCGGTGAGTTTTGTTTGGCATATTTCGAAAGGTATTGCACAGATCATGGAATTAAAAGGCATAAAATAACACCTTATACTTCATGGTAAAATGGAGTTGTTGAAAGGTTGAACAAGATGTTGATGGAAAAGGCAAGGAGTATGTTGAGCAGTGCTGGTCTGGAGTAGATGTTCTAGGCTGACGCTATGGTTACAACATGTTATTTGGTAAATCGTTCTCCTTGCTCTACTCTTGTTGATAAGAAACCTTTGGAAGCATGGTCTGGTAAGAAGCCCTCTCTGAGACATGTTCGTGTCTTTGGCTATGAGGCATATGCATATGTGCCAAATGAGAAAAGATCAAAGTTGGATAACAAGGTTTTTAAATGTATCCTCATCAGCTATGGCGTTGGTGTGAAGGGATACAAGCTTTAGAACCTTGTTATTGAGAAGGTTTTGTATAGCAAAAGCATGTTTTTTCATGAGATGAAACCTTCAGTAAGTGATCAACAACTCGAGATAGATCAGAAAGAACAAAAGAATGATGCAATTGAGATTCCTCGAACTCCAGAAAAGGGAGAGTTGCATGGTATACCTAAAATTGAGGAGATTTCAAGCAGTGCTAAGAGTTCTAATGATGAAGAACCACAAACTCAGCCAGTAAGAAGATCTACACGAGAAAAGTGGCAACCTGAAAGGTATGGTTTCTCAATGTTAGATTTGAATTGAGCCTATGCCTTGATTGCTAGCACTGATGAGCCTAGGACTGTAAAAGAAGCAATCAGAATATCTGATTCGAATTCTTGGCTGGAAGCCATGAATAAAGAAATGGATTCATTGAAGAAGAATGAAACCTGGGTTTTTGTACCTTTGCCTAAAGGGCGAAAGCCTATTGGTTGTAAGTGGGTATTCAAAAAGAGTACTAGTCTTGATGGCAGTGTTTAGAAGTATAAGGCAAGATTGGTTGCAAAGGAATTTTTCCAAATTGAGGGAATTGATTATGGAGAGATTTTTTCCCCTATAGCAAAGTTGACATCTATCAAATTTATGTTGTCATTGGCAGTTGCGCATGATTTACAAATTGAGCAGATGGATGTGAAGATAGGGTTTCTCCATGGTGAGATGGAAGAAGAAATTTATATGTCCCAACCTGAGCATTTTGTTGAAAAAGGTAAACAAAATCTGGTCTGTAAGTTAAAGAAATCTCTGTATGGTTTGAAGCAGTCTCCTAGAATGTGGTACCAGAAATTTGATACATGTATGTTGTCTATGGGATTTGTTAGACCAAAATATGATCATCGTGTGTATTATAAATCTGAAAATGATCGTTTGCTTGTTATTACATTGTACATGGACGATATGTTGTTCATAGGAAATAACAATGATTTCTGATTTTAAATCTGAGTTGTCTACAAAGTTCGAAATGAAAGATCTAGGTGCATCAAGGTATATTCTGGGAATGGAGATAACCAGGGACAAAACGAGCATAAATCTCTGGGTAAATCAGAGTAAGATGTAAATACGGTTCTAGAGAGATTTGGTATGGATGACCACAAGCAGCTAGTTATTCTAGTTATGCAGGGAACGAAACTATTTGTTGAAGATTGTCCAAAGTTTGCTACTGAGATGGAGGACATGACTAGGGTGTCATATCCAAGTGTTGTTGGTAGTTTAATGTATGCGATGGTTTGTACAAGACCAGACATTGCCCAAGCAGTGGGAGTTCTTATCCATTTTATGGCAAATCTGGGAAGCTCACAATGGGATGCTATGAACAGAGTGTTCAGATATTTGATGGGGACTTCAGAGTATGCTTTGTGTTACCATGGCAGTTTGGTTGCATCACAGAGAACACTCAACATTCATGGATATGTTGATTCTGATTGGGTAGGGGACATTGACAGCAGGAGATCCACCAGTGGATACATGTTCATGTTAAATGGTGGAGCAGTCAGTTGGATGAGCAAGTGACAAGATGTATTTGCTTTATCCACTACTAAGGTAGAGTACATGGCAGCCACTCATGCCTGAAAGGAAGTTGTTTGGCTAAGTCATTTGTGTTCGGATATTGGTTTTAATGTAGGGAAAATTACTATTTGTTGTGACAATCAGAGTGCCATTTGTTTGGCAAAGAAACCAACTTTCCATGCCAGGACAAAGCACATTGATGTGCAATATCACTTCGTGAGGGACATGGTTGAAGATGGAAAGGTTTGCCTTGAAAAGGTTGACACCTTGAAGAATGTTGTAGATGCATTAACAAAGCCAATAAGAACAAACAATCAAATGGTGCACAGAATCGATGGGCCTTGGGGCCTATGACTGTCGGTAATTTTCAAATTCTAGAGGAAGCTAGAAGTCTTCGCTAAGTGGGAGCTTGTTGGGAAAATTATGTCTCCACTTCCAGTCTTGTGCCTATGTCAGAAAAGAGTTGGCAAAAAATACATCATTTCTACCCTTACCACTTTACCAAGGCGGTCTGTTCATGCCTTGGCGGTACCGCGGTGAGAAGGACTGACGATCACCGCCTTACCTTGCGCGGTGTTTTCCCTCACCGTGGAGGTCATGGTAGGCGGCTCGTTGTTTGTCACATCGGCTACCGCCACATCGTGGGCGATGATCTGGGTCTCCGTAGTGTGACCACTGGTGGTCTGCTAGGGCGGTCACCACCCTACCGCGGGGTGGCCTAGCGACCTCTGCGGTAGCATGGTTGACTGCCGACGGTTCGCCAGGGCGATCACCACCCTACTGCGGGGTGGCATGTCGGCCTCTGCAGTAGCATGGTTGACCGTTAGCAGTCTGGGCTGGCAATCACCACCTTGTCGTGGAATTCTAGCGGTTAGGGTCCAGTAGCGCGATATGATCACCTGCATTCTACCTGGTCATCACCGCCGCATCACGAGGAGACTTGGAGAGCTCGGCGGTAGCACGGGAAAGGCCGAGAGTCAGTCGAGTGGTCTCATCGCTATACCGCGACATGGTAGAACGAGCTTGGCGGTGGCATGACGAAATTAAGAATGAGCTCGGAGCTCGATCATGAGCTGGACCAAAAAGTTAGAGTGGTAGGCGAATGAAAGGCCGACATGTGGATCAATGTCAGCAAACCGATTGGCTAAAAGCCAAAATTGTAAAATACAATTATTGCAAGCTAATTTCTAGCTGGAACCAAAACCCAATTAAGGCATGAATTTATTGCCTAGGTGGCTCGATGCAATCTGTGCAGATCAGTTACTTGTTTGGATGGACATTGTAGCATGGAGCAAGTCATGGAATTGGTTGGAATATTGAATGCAAATGTAAGACTTGACAGTCGATTACATTATTTTATATGTAAATCAATCATAGGTTGACGGATGAGAGAGTGACTTGAGTGAGTCATAATTCATTGTATGCTATGAGCATTGTAACAGTGAGAAAAATGGAATGTTGTTGTGAGCTAATTATCAGAGAGTGAAAACTGAACTTTGTATGTAATTTGTTTATTACTGTAATACAAATTGTTTTTGCTTGGTGTGGTGGGTTTTTAACCTGAAAAGGTTTTCCCACATAAATACTTGTGTCAATCTGTGAATGTATTTTTCTATTATCTCTTTTATGCTGAATGTATTCATCTCAAAAGTTTTTAAGAAGCTTTAGAACCTTTTTTTGCTCCTCTCCTCTGTTGTATTAGTGTTAGGGAGGTATTCTACACTGTCCCCTTTTCTCCCTTCAATTTGGGCATATAAGAACGTTGTCATTTGAGGCCCTTGGTTTTTATGGTGAACATTCACGAGGACAAGCTCATAGCCTTCAAATACAGGGTTTCAATGAAACTACAACACATAGGACCGACAAGTCTACCCTATTGGTGTAGGGTCATTGATGACATGACTGTATTTCGATGGAGGCCATGGCTACAAGTTCTTTCATTATATATGATGACCTTCAGTAGATGTATTTTGCTTGATAGACTCATTATCTCTAAGGGCAAGAGCACAAGATGATAGAATGGTATCTCCTAGACCGCATCACGAGTTAGTTTTGTGAGGTACAAGACATACCTCCACAGGATTACATGGTAATCTTCATGAGATCTCATAGGGAGGTCTAGTGGGGAGCATAGATCGACCCCGTACTGGCGCTCAATGTCTTTTGATAGCGCGTTGCCCATCCATGGTCTTATGATCAGGGCATACCAAATGTGGGGACTACCTCAAGCTATGATGCATGGTTCAAGCCACCTATGCGTCTAACAAATCCAACGGGGGGATACCTTGGAGGTAGAGGTAGAGGCAGAGGTAGAGGTAGAGGTAGAGGCAGAGGCAGAGGTAGAGGTAGAGATGGCAGCTGAGATGGAGGTCAATATGGGGGTCGAGGCTGAGGGCAGCAAGATCAGAGTAGGATAGGGCACAAGTTCCAAGGGATGGGCATAAGTAGTAGCAACAAGATCAGGGTCACCAAGACCCAGGGCACCAAGATGGATGGCAATATGGCTAGCAAGATGGACAGGTTTTGGAGGCACCACCACCTCCTCCACCCCTACATCCAAATCAATATCTATAGGCTCAAGTGTAGGCTCTCATAGCCAAGAGAGATCAACTGCGGCAATAGCTACAAGATATGACTGCTCAAAGAGATCATGAAGTTCAATTACGACAACAACTAGACTTACAGCCAGCCTCGAAGATTGGGCAGAGGTAGCAGCTCAAGGTGGTGACAACAACATGCCAAGGACGGATGGTGTTAGCTCACTTGTATAGAGAGGTAGTTACTGAGGTTGTGTATTATTGGATACATTATCATAGAGATGTTCCCTAGCAACTGCGGCAACCTGATTTTTCATAGAGGAGCGGGGCACCTCTCAGGGCTAAGGATTAGCCATCAATTAGAGGGGAGTTGAGCAACCACCAAGGCTAGCCATTTTGTAGACACTTTTTGATTACTTGCCTAATTATTTATGCCAATACACATTCATAGGATCATTTTTGATAGCCTCGTGTATATTTTACTTTTGATTGATATTCATACACCGATTCAAATATTGTACCATGACAACCATTTTTTTGATATATATATGAGATGATTCAGACTTATGATGTGATGTCCTTTATTTCATGTTTTATGGATGTATGGATGCATATTATATGATATGATGCTTTGGTTTATACATTATGATTATGTATGAATGCAATGTGATAGATGCACTTCTTTTATTTATGCAATATTCAATATGTGATTTATGATGTAATGTATATGATATGTAATGTAATGCTTATAATATGGATGCATTGTAATGGATGTGGTATCTTATTTTTTCAATATCTTTACATGATATGTTATGGGATGGATGTTTTGACATGTTTATGATATGTAGATGAGATGATAGGCTTATGCAGGATGTATGAATGAATGCATTTCTTTTTGTGTACTTTTCTATGGGATTTATGTTGTCATGATGCATGTATGCATATGGATGATGCTTATAGTATGTATGTTATGAATGTTCATGATATGGATGCGATGAATGATAATGCAATGGATTAAGATGCTTAGAGTAACAAATCTATATTATTCATAACAACTTAAAATGATAAAGATTATGTAATGGATTATTCTTTCAATTATTATGATATGTTGTGATGATGCAATATGTATGCATGTTGATGATTTGTGGATGTAATCCATAGATGCATGATGATTTTCTTTTTGTTGACTATCATGATGCTAGGTTAGTGTGGAAAGAAGATAGAAGAATAAAATTATTTGACCATTGATTTTGAAGATTGATTCAAAAGTCCAACAAGTCCTTGATCCATCCAGACTTTATTAGATATGGTGATGATATGGATGATTTCTCTCATATCTTTGGATTGGGATTTTTTGTCATTCCTTATGTTTGATATAACACATAGACATGATGCATCAAGGTATTGATAACCAGAATGGTGTATCTAGTGTAATGGACTTTGACTCTACAAACAAATAGGATAGTTCTTGTTCACACCTTGACATACAAAATCCTCAATGGAATGTAGTTTAGAAGTTTATAACACCTCGGACCAAAGCCTACACAATAGTTAACAAGCTACTCCAAACAAATTCCCTACACACAACTAAGCAAATATGTGTGAAGATTATTTTACAAGAATACCCACAAGCACAAAAAATGAAAGATAATGATCGATGCCCCATTCCTTTCTCTCTAAATCATTGAGATATCATTGAGAGGTCCTTGAAATGGGTCGATAAGATAAATCATAAGAAAATATCAAAGACAAACAGTCAGTGTTATCTATATCTCTTGCCAATTTTTAACATAGTCAAGACAATTTTTGATGTTGATGTCCATTGTAGGAAGGATACATCCTAGGTCATGTTGATCAGGTGTGTGATAGGTCATTGATACAAACTCTACTGACTGGCTTACCTATGACCTAGACTTTAGATTTTGACTTTTAGGTTTTCATTTTATGTCTTGTGACACTTGTTTTCTATTTGTTTTACCAAAGGTTGAAGATTACAATTGATTTATTATGGATGAAAGTTTATTACAGGTGAAAGTGAAGTGGGATGGATGGTTTTGGAGATTTTTATAATATTTCAATGTTTTTGGTGTTTTGGAAATGTTTTAAAGTTGTTTTGGGTCATTTTGAAAGTTTATGTGAATGCTTTTATTTTTTATTATTTGAGGTTGTTTAGGGTTTTCCAAGGTTTCAATTTTTTTTGGATTTTTCTAAGTTTTTGAATGTTTTGGGATTTTCTAAGATTTCAAATGTTTAGGGGTTTTCTGAGATTTGGCCAAGAACCTAACCTAATAGACTATCCTAGGGGCCTTGGGGGTTTATCAAAGATGAGCCTTGCCTATGTTATACACATAGAGACCATGTTGTTTGACTGACACGAACTTATTAATGATGAGATTTGGACAATTTATGGATTGCTAGTTTATTATGACAGACTCCTAAAGGACTGGCCTAGGGTGTCTTGAGGGTACATCAATGATGGCCTCGCCTACATTCAAGCTTAGAGACTTGTAGTTCAACATGGTACTCTTTTTGGATTTTGGATTTTTGATGCTTTTACCTGTTTAGGGATTTTTTACTTTATAATTTTTTGAATGTTTTTTGGATTTTTAGCTATACAAGATTTTGATGTTTTTGGGTATACAAGATTTTGAATGTTTTTGGATTTTGATGAAGTTTTATGAATGTTTTTGGGATTTTCGATGAGATTTTCCAATAATCTTAAGAAATACAAGAACCTGATGTGATCCATAACGAATTGCCCCCAGTGTTATGCAATAGACTACCTTGATATAGGTAGGACAAACTGACCTTAGGAATATTCCAAGTAGTACTAAAGGGGATATGATACTTTACAATATCAAGCTATGGTATGGATGCAGATGGGTGATGAAATAAATAGGATGAATGATGTGATGGATGGATGTGATGCAAAGAATGATAGGATAAAGAGATAAAGATGAATGGAGGTGCTTTATTTATGTAAGGTGCCTATTTGTCAGGTTTTCACCAAGGTACTTGCCTAAAACACCACCCAAGTGGTTTTCACTAGAGGATGATTTTTTTCTTTATTGTTTTCAATCCTTTTTCTTACTTTTTTGGATTTTTGATCATTTTTTATTTTTTTGTATTTTTCAGATTTTATACCCTTCAAGTCTAGGCATAAAACTTTTTAAGATGCAGACTGTTGATTGGTTCCTGCAAGGGTTCACCTTTAGGTGTTGATAATTGATATGCTCTTGATCCATAACTTGTTGTGACAACAAATGGACCTAACTAGTTAGGTTCAAACTTTCCTTTACTGTCTTGATCTGAAACATTCTTTTGATTTTTCTTCAAGACAAGATCCCCTACCTGGAAAGATCGACTCTTGATCTTCTTGTTATAGCTCTATTTCAGTTAGTTTTTATATGCTTGCAAATAATAAGGGTATCAAGATGACACTCATCTAGGAATTATAGCTCATTTAATTGAGATACTTTGTACTCTTCATCAGTGATCAAATTCTATAGTGACACTCACAGTGAGGGAAGCTCAACCTCAATAGGCAGGATGGCTTCTGATCTGTAGACCAAGGAGAAAGCAGTTGCACCTGTAGGTGTGTAGATATTGGTTCAATAGGACTAAAGGGTAGGATTTAACTATAGATTCCAGTCACGACCAACTTCATTGATTTTTTTCTTTAGGATATTTAGAATGGTCTTGTTTGTAGCCTCAACTTGATCATTGCCCTAGGGGTAATATGGGGGTAGAGAATCAATGGATGTTCAATTGTTGGCATAGCTCCTTCACATCCTGATTCTTGAAGGGTGTTTCATTATAAAAAAATAAGGGCTTACAAAACACTTTAATGGAAGATAAGGTAATTCAAGATAAACTTGGCAATTTTCTTCCTCGCTATGTCGGTCATAGGAATGGCTTCGACCCACTTGGTAAAGTATTCAGTGGTCATTATAATAAAATTGTGGCCATTAGATGAGGTGGGAGTAATCTTCCCTATGAGGTTGAGCCCCCATTGTGAGAAAGGCCAAGGTGTGACCATTGGTTGTACTTGTAACTCCTGAGTTGGAGCATGAATAAGATCTCCATGTTGTTGACATTGGACACACTTATGCACATATTGATGAGCTTCTCTTTCCATGGTTGGCCAGAAATACCCTGTCCTCAATAGTTTCTTAGATAAATTTATACCACTAGAATGGGAACTGCATATGCCATTGTGTACTTTTGTTAAGGAAGTCAAGGCTTCCTATTGGTTTAGACATCGTAGTAATGTCCCCTTGATGCTTCGGTGGTAAAGGGTATCACCTAGGATCACGAATTGGGATGCATTTTTAACAAAGGTCTTCTTAAGGTTGGAGTTGATATCAAATGGGAGGGTTCCTCTAATAAGGTAGGTGAATATAGCATGATACCATAGGGAACCAGGACCAACAATGACATGCATAAATTTTGATTTTGGGATTTCAAAAGTTGGCACGAGAAGTTGTTCTTCCAAGAATTCACATTGAAGGATGTTGTGTAGCATGTCTAACAATGATCAAATTGTTGCCATGGCATTTGTTGCTTACTTGTTCATGTGAGGAGTATGCTCAAAACTTATGTCTATGAAAAAGTCCTTGAGACTTTCTACCATTTTCTTGTAAGGAGTTAGTTTATCATCCTTAGTTTGGTAGTCATCAGTGACTTGATTGATGATCAGTTATGGGTCTCCATAGACCTTTAGCTCTTGTATTTGTCATTGAACTACTAGTCTTAAACCTGTTATTAGAGCTTCATACTCAATAATATTATTGGTACAAGGAAATGATACCCCGTATGACTTTGGAATACAGTTACCTTGAGGAGTGATAAAGAGAATACCCACCCCTAATCCATACTAAGTGAATGATCCATCAAAGTACATTTTCCACTGATGTTTTGTATTGACAAGGAACACTGATTCATCAAGAAATTCAGATATCAAAGGGTTCTCTACATAGATATGTGCTTCTACTAATTGGTCTATGATCACTTATCCTTTGATTGCCTTGCACTCTACGTACTCAATGCCAAATCCAGTTAAGATCATTATCCATTTGGTCATTCGCCCAATAAGATTTTCTTTGGATAACGGCTATTTCAATGGGTCAATCTTTACAATAAGTTGGATTTGGTGTGACAGCATGTAATGTCTGAGATTTTGTGAAGCAAAAACTACCACTAAGCATGCTTTATCAATGGATGAATAGTTCATTTCATAGCCTACCAATGTCTTGTTAATGTAATAAATTGCTCTTTATTTTTCATTTTCATCATGTTGTGCTAGAAGAGCACCTAGTAATGATGATGTTGATGATATATACAGGATCAATGACTTGTTTGGTATCAATGACATGAGCACTAGAGGTGTCAATAGGTAGTCCTTGATCTGTTGGAAGGCTTTATCACACTTCTCATCCCACTTATAAGTTATTCCTTTATGGATAAGATAAGAAAAAGAGTGGATTTTGTTTGATAATTATGTTATGAACCTTCTTTGTAACCCTCTCATCTACTTCAATGTTTTTGGTGGTTCCATGTCTAGTATTTCTTTCACCTTTGTTGGGTCAATTTTTATCCCTCTCTATGATACAATGTAGCCAAGAAGATTTCTTGATGTAACCTTGAAGATACACTTTTTTGGATTCAATTTTACTTTATATTCTTCAAGTTTGTCAAAAATAGATCCCAATACTTCTATGTGCTCACTCCTTTTCTTTGATTTGGCCAAAATATCATCTACATAGTCTTCGATTGTTTTGTGGATCATATCATAAAATATGAGGGTCATTTCCCTTTGATGGGTTGCTCCTGTGTTTTTTAGCCCAAATGACATCATGTTCCAACAATACACTCCTCGTGAACAACTGAAGGAAATTTTGTGTTGATCCTCCTTGGTGATCATGATTTGATTATAGCCTGAAAATCCATCCATGAGCGACAACATTTCATGTCCAACTATTAGGTCGACAATGATGTCGATGTTGGGAAGAGGGAAATTGTCCTTTGGACTCGCTTTGCTCAAATCCATGAAGTCTGTACATATTTTGATGCCCCCAGTGGGTTTTGAGAATGGTACCAGGTTGGAAACCCACTCAGGATAGTCAATCAATCGGATAAATCTGACATCAAGAATCTTTTGTAACTCAAGTTTCACTAAGAGTGTTATTTGAGGGTGCATCTTTCTCAATTTCTACTTCATTGGTTTGGCCTCTAGATAAACTGCTAAGTGACACACAACCACTTATGGATCAAGCCCTAGCATATCTATGTATGACCATGCAAAGTTTTTTTTTCTCTCTTTTAGGAATACTACTAGGTTTTTCTATTCTTCATCCAACAAGGATTCAACATAGAAATTTATCTTGGTTGCTTCCTCAGTTCCCACATTTACCGGAGTAGCCTTCTCTGCTAGCACTGCTGACTTTTCTAGATGCATTGTGCTAAGGGGGAGATTGAATCCCTCATCCTTGGGTGCCTCAGAGAGGTTTTCACCATCAGATGCATCCTTTCTTTTTACTATTTTAGGATCAGAGAGTGCTACATTGTGGTTTTCACTCAAAGATCGACAGGTTATTTTCATATTGTCCATTTTGCAATTGAAGGATTCAATCATCACCTCATAGTACACCCTTATGGCTAGCTCTATATGAAAACCAACTTTGTGATCTACCCATGGTAAGTTATCTCAGAGTCCCATGAAATCTGATATGGCTTCATTATTTTTGAATAAATCAAGAATCGGTGGCCCTTGTTGGTCCCAGTTGATGAGTTGGGGATGTACCAGGCTTAGTTCAGTGGTTTGGTCATTTGGGGTGAAAGATGTTGTGGATACCATAAAAACGGATTTATTTTCAAATAGGTCAGCAACATCGAGGGGGAAATCATCAAAGGTAGTATCACATGATGTGGGTAAGCAAGAGAAAGCCTGAGCCCGTTTAGCAGAAGTACCTTTTCCAAGAATGGTAACCTTGCTAGTAGTACAACCTAATTCAAGATTCTTGGGACATTTCTCAGGAATGATGGGTTCTAGCAAACCATTATCATTTTGTTCCAGTTTCTCACTCTTGTTGTATCCACATCTTTGCATTAGTTGCAAGCCTTTATTGTCATCTTCCATAGGAAGAATAGGCACAGATCGGTCATCTCGATAGAGCAATTTAGAGACATCTTCCTCATTAATATCCTCTTTGTTCAAATCTCGCCTTTTGGTGAAGGTGATAGATGCAAGTTTCAATATTTCATCCACTTTGTTGATAGGTGTGGCTTTCCCATGTGATTTGGGATAAATAGGTAGCTCACCCAACATAAAAGTGTCCTTCTTTAGATTATAATTCCCACAACCATTGTCCTGGATAGCTGCTTTGATATCAAGTATGTTTTTCACAATGGGTGCTTTTGTTTCTGAGGTAGATGCAAGGGATGATGGTTCAAAAAATGAAGAGGAGGATGTAGGGCCTTTATCATTCTTTGGTATCTAGGTGATTTTATAGAACTTGGCCTCAAGGTTTTTGCAATAATAAAAAGGTTTAGAGTCTCCCTAAATGGTAACTTCTTTGTCCTTAAAAGGAAACTTTACACATTGGTGATAGCTTGAAGCTACAACTTTTAGGGCATCAATCCATGGTCAACCAAGCAAGACGTTGTAGGGGATATCAAGGTCTAATACTTAGCATGTGGTCTCAGAAATGACAGGTCCAACTTGGATGGGTAGCATGATGATGCCTTGTGATACCCACTTTTGATCGTCATATGCTCTGATGGTTGTACTCTTTGCTTTCTCAATAGAATCCTCTAAATAACCCAATTTTTTGATTAGCTAAAGGGTGCAATTGTCAAAACCAACACCTCCATCTACTAAGACTCTTTTAACCTTGTTTTTATGAACAATGACCTCAAGGTGTGAAGCACGATTATGAGATGGTTGTGATGGTAGGTCTTGTTCTGAGAAGGTGAGAAGGTGAGGGATATTGATATGCCCTACCATAGCTTGAAATTGATCTGTATCAATATTTTTAGGGATGAATGATGTAGATAAAGATTTCTCTAAGATTTCCCTATGTGTGGGGGATAGCCTTAATAGTTCCAAGATTGAGATCTGTGTGGGGGTATTTTAAGCTGATCTAGAAGATTGTAGTTTATAGGGTTGGATGTTGGAAATGTAGGTTGTGCCCTAGGTTGAGATGAAGCTCCTTGGATGGTAACCCTCCCACATCATGTGGTGACTCCACACTCTGCGCTAGGTCCTTTGATGGTAATGACAGTGACAAAACTATCACGGGATGCAACTACATTGGAATAGACATGGTACACATTATTGTAAGTCTTCCCTTTTCTATTGTCATTCCATGTTTTGTGATCTTGCATAGGTTTCTTGTATATCTTGAGATCTTGGTTGTCGTTTGGCGCTTCAGTAGATATGTCATTGTTGTCTATGAGATCTTGGATAATATTTTTGAGCCTCATATAGTTCGTTGTCTTGTTCCCCTTAATCTTGTGAAAGTCACAAAGATCTTTTTCATTATACCAAGGTGGTTTATTATGTGGCTCTTGGTAGTTTTCAAATTTGGGAAGCGTGATCAAGTTCGATTCTACCAATTTATTCATGATAGATTCAATAGGTTCCCCTAATTGTGTGTATTTGCATTTTAGGATAGTTGTTTCGATTGGGGGTTTGTCATTGTTGAGTCTCGGTGTTGACTTGAATATTTTATGGTGGTGATGTTGTTTGTTGGATAGCTTGTGTGATAGTTGGTTGATTGGTGTTTGGTATTGGAGCACTTATAACCACTTTAGAATCTACAATGCCATCATTCATTATGTTTTTTTCTTAGCCCAAACACAAGGCTTGTCATTTGAACTGGTTGATGGGCAATTGTATTTGTACGCTTGGGTATTTCCCAATGGGATTAGAGCTCTCTCGATGTTAAGGGCCTTAGGTAAAAGCTCATCATAAGTGGTAATGCATTGCATTTTCAAGTGGAAGGATAGATCTAGATCAACATTCACTATGATAATCCCCACTTGTTCATCGAGAATGGTCCACTTGCTTTTTCTAGCTCTATGCCTCCATCATTGTAAGATATTGGTGAAATATTCTCCTTTGTTTTGCTTGAGTGTTTACAACTCCTATAAGCTTACGTCCACATCAAGATTAAAGGATAAGTGATCTATAAATTTGGTGGTGATTTCTTGGAAAGTTTTGATACCTGGAGGCAACTGAGAAAACCAATCGATGGCAAGGCCTGTCAAGCTTCGTGGAAAGAGGCACATTAAATATGACTCATTATAAGCCATCTCCATGCACTTGACATTGAATTCCTTGATGTGATCAATAGGATTCCCTCTCCCTTTGTATTTATCGAATTTGGGGACCTTGAAATTGGGAGGGAAAGGCACCATTGTGATGTTTCAATCAAATGGGTAGGGACATAGGTTTTGTTGTGTATGGGTTTTCCTTGTCTTTCCCATTTGCATGTCCTACATTTTTTATGTTAATGACTTGAGTTGGGATGCTACATCATCCTGTAGGGTTGGTGGAGGAACATATGTTGTATATGATGAGATGGTGGATGAATTATACGTGGGATTTTGAAATGATGGGATGTTGTATGGTGTGTATGGTGGCATAGGATATTGTGAAGGTGATAGTGGTGGAGGTGCATATGTTCCTGACGTGTTTGGGTTGACAATATTTTGTTGGGGGTTATAGTATAAACCTTGTTGTTGTTGTTTTTGTTGGGCTACAAGGGTTGCTTGATATGCTTCTTGTTGTTGTTGGACTGCTAAGGCTACTTGTTTTTATTGTTGTTGGGCTACTAAGGTTGTTTGTTATTCTTCCTATTTTGTTGTGCTGCTAGGGCTACTTTTTATTGTTGTTTGGATACCAAGGGTGCTTGATGTGCTGCCAGGGTTGCTTGCTATTTTTGTGCAGCTAGAGTTGCTTGCTATTGTTGTATACCTAGGGTTGCTTCTTGTTGTTGTTGCTATGCTGCTAGGGCTTCTTCTTGTTGTTGTGCTTCTAGAGCCACTTGTTGTTGTTGTTCTTCTAGGGCTAATTGTTGTTGTTGTTGTATGACTTGTTGATAATCTTTTTATGCTTGTTGTAGTGCTAGGGCATGTGCTTGTAATGCAGGATCATTTTGTTGTTGAGATATTTGTAGTAGTTGTTGGGTTTCAATGGTTTGAGAGGGTTATGGGTTGATGATGAGTGGTTTGGGGTTACCTTGATTTAATATTCCTTAAATAATGGTGGATTTAGATGAAGGAATGTAAGTTTGAGGTCCCATTTGATTTTGCATAACAAGGGGGACTGATGGCAACAATGATGATGGCACCATTTGATATTGCGGTGGTAATGGCACACTTGGAAATTGATTAAAAGGGTTCCCTTGAGCAATAGGTAAGGGGTTCCCTTGTGGTATTTGAGGTGGGATCAAGGTATTACCTTGGTTGAGGGGATTTGTAACCAAGGTGTTTTTTTGATTTGGGTCAATGATGGATGGGATCAATGTGTTTTTTGAAACCAATGGAATGGATGAACTAATGGGATGATTGGATGAAGATGTCCCTAGTTGCATTAAGGGTTGATTCTTCATAATGGTGTTGACATGTGGACTATTTGATCCATTGGATCGGTACTTGGCCTATGCTACCTTGTGTAACGTTGGGCACACTTGTCGTACTTGTAGGGATGGATGAAGATAGGTGCCCTCAATATGTCAAGGTTTTCATGGATTCATGAAGTGTAAGTGGTTTATGTGGATGTAAGGGGTGTTCTAGAATGGTGGTAGAAGATGGAGGTGGGGCAACAAAAGTAGGTGTCCAAGTGGTGGTTTGGGGTGGATTGGTGTTGAGAGTTCCCACATGTGTGTTGCTTGTCAAAGGAAGAGTGTGACCAAAGTCCTTAGCAAGGCTAGCAACAAGACTAGGAGTTTGTGTTTGGCTTGGTTCTAGTGATGGAGTTGATTGATGTGTGGATGATGTCAAGATTTGTGTCAAGTTTTGTGCTGAAAAATATGGGGGAATTGAAGTCATTTTTTCTAAGGCTTGACGCTCTTGTTTATACTCACAAATTTCTTCTTTGGTAAGCCCGAACACATTTTTTGTAACATCTTCTACCTCATATGGTCCTACCGGATCTTGGATTTTTTGTGTGGGGGTAGAATGACCTTTTGGATTAAATTCTTGAGGGTTGGTATCACTGATGGTGGATGAGACTTTGGTTTTCTCCATGATTCTCTTGTGTTGTGATCTCATTATTACCATAAATTGTGGGTCACCTTTGGGAGAGTTATGTTGAGATTGGTAATATTCAAAATCCCTAGTTGACTCAAATTTAGGTAAAAGGAATGTTCTAAGTCATTTTGGAGCAATTATGTGAGCGGGAGATGAAAATAAGAATTATGTGGGAAGTGATCTTTGTAAAAAATTTGGGACAACACTTTTGACTATAGGCTTGATGTTTGATGTTTGGATAAAGGATGTTAATGTACGTTTAAATATTTAAGGTAGACTCATGACCTTCAAGATAAACTAGTATAAAAGTGATAACTAACTTAACTAAATTCATGGAAAATGATTCATTTCACACACAAGGTAGCTAATTTAGGGTTTGAGTTAATAAATGTCCAAGTCCAAAGTGTTGGTGTGTTCAAAATTTTGTAATTAGGTTAAGTGAAGTGTGAAATTTGATGAAGGGTGGATGAAATTTTTGACCCAATGATGACCTAGAATGAACCTTTTTTTACAAGACCAAGGTAGTGAGAAACATGCTATACCTCCAAAGTGATCAAACCTTAATAACTCAACGATTTTAAATGAGAAGTGCTTATGAAATGTGTAGATATGGCTCGCCTATGAAATAGCGTAGAAATTTTCTCCTTATTGATTTATCTCGGTTGCGATGATTCCTTAGGATGCGTCTCCAAATATACTTTGCACTATGATGTCTAAGTTTGAAATGGAAAAATGTAGACCTTCTCTTGGGGATTTTGATTTTATGAGAGTTCATGAAGACAAACACTTGTATGGATTATATGTTCTTTAGAAAAGAGGATATTTATTGCCACATAGGAGGTGATAATATGGGCCTTCCGACCATAATATCAAATTTTTGTTCTTGTTTGTCTAAGATGTTTTCTGCAATTCTCCATTGGTTGGATGTTTCTTTTGTCTTGAAGGTGAAGCTTCTCAAACTACTAATTATGTCAGTTTGTTCTCCTTCAATTAGCTCAAAGTTTGGTTGTATGATAGTTGGTGTAAGGTTTGGTTGTTCAATCAGAGCGATTGCAAGCCAAATGGTCATGTGGGGTTCAATTTGTCAATTTATCTTGCTTAAATGAGTTTCTTTTTTACCACAAAACTTGTCTTGCTTAAGTTTCAAACTAAATGTCTATGTCAAAAACATCATTCATTTCACAAGGTCCCTTATGTGAAAATCATGAAGTTGGAGCCATAGTTGCCTATGTTAACTTTGGGAAGTGTGGATTGAGATACAAGTCAAGATATTTAGAAGTCTCTAAGGATAGAAATCCTTATGACAAGCATCAATATCAAAGCTTTTTCGAATGGTATCCATCCTTAGACCAAAGGGTTTGAAATTTTGAGAAAGATCGTTGATATTTATTTGCAATGTTTTGGAACCAAGCAAAGTATTAAACTGACTCACAATCATTTACCACCTAGGTTCAAAAGATACTACTTGTTGAGTCCCTACTTGGATTTATCCAAACACTAAGGCAAAGCAAATAGCTAGAGATTTGGTGACAGTGGCTCCCCCTTACAAGCATGGGCACACCAAATCTCATACCCCAAAGATACGAGAGATATTTTGTTTCTACAATAAATAGTAAATGTAGGACAACTTTAGAATGACCGTTCCTACACCAACACGTAAAAAATAATTTGGGCTTCTAAAACAAGTTCTTAATTCAATCATTTCAGGATAAACTGGTGCCTATACATGCAGTGATCCACTCAATTAAGAGGCTTTCTAGCCCTTAGAAATATCTAATGGTTTTTACATATCACATGGATACTAAGGGAGACATTTGTTGGTATAGGACATCCGCACCATCTGGTAAATGAATTTCATCACACCAAAAATTCATATAGGGTACCAAAATGAAAGTATCGCTTGGGTCGTTCCCTCTAACAAGTTGGGAGGTAGGCCCTCTAAAGGTAACACAATTTGTGAAGCGTAAAATTCTTTTCGTCACCCAAGATTTTCCAAGAGGGAGAAGGGGAGAGGATAGACACTTTCAAGGAGAAAAATTATACTTGTGTTTTTTTCTTCACCCAAGATCTCATGAAGCGCAAGGGGAGAGGATACGCACAACAAGCACATGCAAGAAAATCAAACACATCTTCATTTTAACTTTGACAAGCATAATGAGTTCATTTTAAGCACCAAATGAAGTTTGTAGTTTGTTTTGTTCAATTTTAAACCAACATTGCAAAATGAGGATGTGAGGGTTCATTTTTAACCAATTTGACCGTTTATTTTAAACCCAAAAGGAAATCTAGTTGGTCCTAAAACATGAAATAAAGCATCATAAAATGGGTTATAATTACCCCATAATTGTAAAAACACTTGTTACAATTATAATCAAATGACAATATGGTCCTCCACTTCAAATTTTATTGCCCAACCTGCAAAACTAGTTAGTCTAAAAAAAACCAGAAGTCAGTGACACATTAGCAATTAGATGAAATTGAAAAAAATAAAAACACATGTCAAAATTCAAGTTCAGTTTTGTTTGCTAGTAAATAGTGACACTGAAATCAATTGCATCACTGTATTTCCATCATATGTGTTTCCATATCAAAAGTGTGTTGTTTTATTGAAAAACTAGGTGTGTCGCTTTGCAGTAAACAATGACATCAATAGCATTGCCAGATCAAATACACTTCTAAATTAAAATTCATGCTATGATAAAAAACAAGCCTAGCATCGCTATTTTAATATGCGGTGACAAATTTTAATAGCGTGTCGCCAAACTAATTATGTGTCACTGAAATTAAACTCAAGTGTGTCATTGTATAGCGATGCATCCCAGATGCATCGATGAATCTGCAAACACAAGCAAAACAAAAACCTAAAGAGAAATTTGTCAGATTGATTAGTTCAAGCCCTCCTTCTAGTGCCAAAATGTGACCAATGACGTAATATAGATTAACTACACTTGATCCATATGGATTCAAAGCATATTTAAGCCACTATGCATCAATCTCAATAAAACCATTCAATGTAAACAAAGTGAAGAAGCCATTAAAACTATCATTCTAAAACATGAAATCTTGATGAAAATCTACTCTATGACATTGAAAATTATCCTATTGAGGGAGTGGTGTTGCATTGATGTGGAATGATGGCCCTTTCCCGATCCCTTGGATAATGAGCTTGTTTTAATCAGTTTTATTGAATAAAACTGATGAAACCAATGTGAGATGTGTTGTAAAACATGATTAAATCTATTTTAACATGATAAAAGTTAAGATGATTGATGTAAATGTGTGAAAATATATTCTAAATGTATGCAAGATTTGAAAGATTAAAACCCTAGTTTCAAAATATGTTAAATGGATGCAACTAAGTTACCATGGAAGCCATTAATGGATGCTCTAAGCTAATATGATCGAGATTTAAACTAAAAATGCTAAATATGCTAAGTATGGATGCAAGTGAGAGTGATTTTCAATAGCATAATTTTTTTTTGAATAGGTGGATCCCTATTCAATAGATGCAAGTTCTATTTTTAGAATACGCAAAATGAAACTGATGGTCAAGATTGAAATAATCAATAAATGGTCAAGATGGAAGGAAAATGGAGGCATGGATCATGGATTCCTATCAAGGGTTGAGGATGAAAGATGATATTTAATCAAGGGCTTACATTCATCCAAAGAAATACACTTTCAAAACTTTCACAAAATTTTTGTTGAAAGTTTGTTTCAAAAAATGAATATTCCCTTTTTTTCAAATGAGTGCAAAGGGAAAGAATATTCTATGAGAATATTCCCTTTTTGGAGGAAAAATAGCATTTAGTTAATTAAAAGCAAATTTTAATGTGCAAAGGGGAAGGGATATTCCATGAGAATATTCCTTTTTATGATGCTTTTTTTTAATACGTAAGAGTTTGGTATATTATATTAATATTATAGAACACATTAGTTGATGCAAGGAAAGCCTTCACCCGATTAAAAAAAAAAATAACCGAAAACTACTGCTACCATACCCATAACAAAGCAAAATTCGACTAGACGTTGCTGAGTCCAAGCTAACATTAAAACCTTAAACTTATCGCTTCATCCAAAAAGAGCAAAATTTAATCCATAACAAGGGACACACTTCACATAAAGCCATTAAGTTTTGCGAAGGAGTTGAATTCCTCCACCCAGTCCAAGTCATTCGTCACCACCAACCCTAACTTCCTTTTTAGAAATTCCACCACTACGGTCACAATCATTATGTGCCTCATGAGCTCCACCCCTTTGAAATCCAGAAGGAAGGGTAAAAATTTGATTGCCTCGCTCGTTTTCCAGAGTTGCTCCAAATCCGTAGGCTACGAAATTCCTTTGCCGACTATGGCTGCCTTCAAACTCTCCTCTAGACTTCCCACCAAATCCTCACGAAACAAGCGCACCAACATACCCTTTGCCTCCGCCTTGGAAACATCGTTATCCGACATCGAGGCTAAGAAGTGTGAGGAGATATAAGCATTATCCCTCGCGTACTCCTTCCTCTCCAAATGGCCTTTCCCTAAGACCATTTTAACTGTGACCAAGACCAGGGGATCTAGTTCAAGCAGGATATGCTTGAGCCTTTGGTTGGTAATATCTCTGAATGCGCCTTGTCTCTTCATTACCTAGAGAGAGATGGAAGTGTTTGCACTGAACGTCTCCACCCCCTCCACTGAGACAAAAATAATGAATTTGGATTTGGACCAAACAATCAAAGCCATCTTAGAAGCCACCAGAGGTCGAGCGTTGTTTGACAACCTGTACACAAATTGGACACCACAAAAACCCTTCCAAACACACTTAACCAACTCACTGGCCACTTCTCCCATAAATAATACCCACGACAACAAATTCGAGCTCACTTCACAAGAGCGAAGCATAATTGCTATGCAAGGCAATCTAGTCCTCACATGCACGGTCGTCCATCGACACCAACCTTTAACATAGAGCTTGCCTTGAAATGAGAGTTCCTTGCCAGCTACCTTCATTACATGTACTCGCCGAATACAAAGTACACCAACTTGTTTGCCATTTTTCCTCTCTTACTCTCCCACACATTCTAGCGATGTCTACACCATCCAAGGCCCACATAGGCACCAAGTCAAGCTCCATTGGTACCCCTCTGCCGACATGGAGGGTCGCCCACCTAGCCACTCACAATGCTTTATGATGCTTTATTTCACATTTTATTATGCTTTGATTAAATAACTAGGCTAATTTAATTAATTAAGAAAAAACGGGATGGGTTTTAAGATGAAACGGTTTTAGTAAATTAGATTCAAGTGCATGATATATCTGAACCACCAAAAATGTATCTCTGACCTAGAGCAAAAGGATTCCCTCTACTGGGCCCTTAGGGTTTTTCACCCTAGGAGCTCTTGGTGGGTAGGAATTGCGCTCTTGCCTCTAGGTGGTTATAGGATTTTTGGCAATTGTATTCAAAGGGGGAAGGCTGATTGATGAAGGTTGTGATAGGTGTGTGTATGGTGTGGCTAAAACTAAAATAAAATGATGCTAATCTAATGTATGCAATGTAAATAAATTAAATCTAAAGCAATGCAAACTAACTAAACTATATGCCCTAAATGAGAGTAATCTGGAAATTAATAGAGAAGGATGGAGGGTGTGCACTTGGAAAAGTGATGTTGTAGATGAATGGTCCCGAGATCCTCTAGAAAATGTCTAAAAATAGCAGAAGGACACTTACGCCAATTGGGGCGACCTAGTCCTCCAACTGGGAAACTTTGCCAAAATAGGTTTCAGAGAAATGGGTGCCCAAAAATACATAAACCTTTCTCCAAGCTTAGCACAAGGACATGGTCATCAATAGGGGCGACCTAGTACTCTTGTGGCTTTCTGAGGAATTAGGGCTTAATCTTGTGGGTCTCTGTTGATGTTTCCCTTTTCTACATCAATTTGTCACAAAAACTCCCAAAAGTGATTTGTAGTTTGTCTTCTTGTCCTTCCTAGGGTTTGATGCTTGGATGTGACCTGAGGAGAGTGTTTGTACCTTCTTCAACTCTTTGTACTTCACCAAATCTGCATAAAAACCTACAAACACATGCAAAGACCAAGAGAATGTTGGGGTTAGGAAATAGGGGTTTGCCTGAGTCAAACCCCTTTGTAGGTGATTAAACCCAAATGAGATAAAATCGAAGGAATGCAAGATTGAATGTTGAACTCAATGGAAATTCTTACCAAAACTTTTTTGTTGATGGTCTGCAACATGCAAGAGTAGCTCCAATGAAGATGGCTTACAAAACCCTAATTCTTGAATGCTTGCTTGTGAAGACTTGAATTCTTGAGTGCTTGTGAAGAGAGATGTAAAAATGAGCTTGGGAGAGAGAAAATTGAGGATGAAAACCCTTATTTGTACATGTAAAACCCTAATTTTCTCAAAATGCAACTTGATAGGCTGACCCAAGGGTTTAGGAGGCAAGATTCTCATTGAATTTTATTTTAAATTTGAAATTTATGCCTAAAGGGACTAGGTTGCCCAAAGTGGCGACCTAGTCCACTTGGGCAAATTTAAGTGGTGGTCGGGAATTAATTTGTGTTTAATGAAGTTAATTATCTTTGCCTCCTAAAACACACTTAGGTTGGGACTAAAGATACATTAAAGGGACAAATCAACATAGAAAAAGGGTTAATTTAGGGGTGATAAGCCTAGATAAATGTGAAAATGCATCACAACACTTTACAACACTATGTCATAAGGCTTAGGAAGGTGTAAGAAGATGTTATTTAAGTGAATTATGTTAGAAGGGTTTTAGAAAAGTGAGGAAATGTGTTAAAACACTTCACACCACCTTAGTAAAACACCGTTAGGTTATTGTTGAGTTGCAAGCTTACAAGACTGAATCAAGGTAAACAAGGCCAAAATCCAATGGAAAAGGCCAAAGTGAGTGAAAAAGTGCCAAGGTATACATTTTTTGGCAACACATTTAGCCACTACTTTAGTGAGAGTATGAACTTACTTCAAACTCACACTAAAGTAGTTGAATCATGCGCGTCGAGCGGGATCTAATGTACTTGTGCTAGTAAGGTGAGATGACTCATGACCACGAGAGATGATCAAGCCCCCAGGATCAAGCTCCCATGGAAAACTAAGCATAATTATAACAGATCACACAAGGAGTGATGAGAAAAAGTTAGATCAAGCTTTGATCGTTTGTCCATCTAGTTGTGGATCAAATCTAGGTTTTTATCCAAGAGAAAAGATGTACTCACTCTGGACCAACAAGACTTTCAGTTGTTTGTCAGGTGAGAACACCAATAGGTGGTGAGATACATACACACGGTTGGTATGCACTCACACACAAAAAGGGTGGCTATGGGGAAATTCATGTCACTAGTTGGGCTTCCCGCTCAACCATACCAAAGTTATACCTCTTGATAACTTTGATAAGGCACCACAAAAGAGAGGGGTTTTGTTCATGAGACAAGCAAATCCTTAGATGCTTAGAACCCATGAAGAAGTGCAAGATGGCACCATAGTCATGCAAGTTGTGTTATGCAAGGTGGCCATGAATGCACAAATGCAAAAGTGCAACATGTAAAATGCAAAAAGGTGAAAAATAAAAAAATGAAAAATGAAAGTGTTCGAAGGAGTCTTGTTTAGTTCATATGAGGTCTTTGACTTAGGGAACATTGTGTGTAATGTCTCCAAAAGAGGACCAATCAAAGGATGGAAGATTCACAACTTAGGGGATGTAGTGCATCACACCATGCCACTAAGAGGAATATAATATGCTAAGATAAGTCACACCTATGAAGGACATTACACTGAATTTCATCCACAAAGTGAGAAACACATCATGTGAAGTGACAAGGTTGCACTAGGAAGCACAGACAAAGAAAAGGAAAATGCAAATGCAAAAATAAAATAGTGCCAATGTATTCCCCCACTTTAAAGGGAATGCTATACACCGTTTTGTGAGAAATTTCTTTAAAGTAGAGAAAGGAAATATGCAAAAGGGGACATGAGAGCCTATTGGAAAAGCCCAACGTCAAGTGATAGGTATCCAAGAAAGGCCGCATCATGCAAAAAAGAAGAAAGAAAGAGAGGAGGGGGATATGCCCCAAAAATGAAAAGGACCAAACACATAAGGGATCTATGGATTTGGGGTCAGTATGTTCATTGTTGCAATGTTTGTTTTAGAGAGTGCAAAACTATCATGATTCCCCCAAATACATAGAACTAGAAGAAGGACACAAAAAGAGCAAATGCAAAGGAAAAAGAAAGAGTCATTTTGGGTCAACATGGAAGAGACGTAAGGTATCTCAACACTTTGCATCGTCCCCAAAAGGACCATAGAAAGCAAAAGAAAAGGAAAAATGCAAAAGAGCCTTATTTTTGAGTCAACATGAAGGAGACATTGCGGTCCAATGCCTTGCATCATCCTCAAATAAAAGGCAAAAGTCAAAAGAAAAGAGTGTCATTTGGGTCAACATGAAGGAGACATTGCGGTCTCAATGCCTTGCATCATCCCCAAATGAAAGAAAAATGGAAAAGGAAAAGTGAAAAGCGAGAAGCGAAAAGGAATGTACGACACATAAAAGAAGGGAGAGACATATAGAAGAATGTCACAAAAAGTAGGAGAACGTCAAACAAGACATGGAATACACGACACACAAAAAAACACAAGACTAGTAAGGCAATTGTAAGTCAACCATGAAGCAAGCCATCCACCTCCCCATCTTGGTGGGGAAAAGTGGGAGGTGAACAACAAAGTTAGCAACCTCTTGCCCCCACTGAGTGCAAGGTAGGAGAGAGCCGATGTAGGTGATGAGAAGGGTAATTTAATAGTGAGAAGGGTATGTTCTACAAATATTACATGAATGGGTACACGATAGTAGACTAGGGGTCGATAGGGTAGCACTCAGAATCGATGAAGTGATACTTACTCAGTATCTCTCGCAGATGGCGACATTCATCACTTCTATGGCCAAGAACACGATGATAAGAACAATGTGGTGCATTGGAATCTTTAGGACAAATGACCAACTTATTACGATGAGGTAAGGTGATGAGGCCTTTGTTTAAGATGATGTATAATTGTATCTCACATTCAAGTGGGGGATGGAGAGGAAACTTATTTTTTTGTAATTTATATGGCCTCTTGCGTCGGCTAGACTCACCAACTTCAAAGGATGGGATGGGAGCAGGAGGTCCTGAAATGACCAGAGGTTTAGAATTGTTGGTAAGAGGAGATGGTTGATTTTCCTTAGGAAGCAGAACATCCAAGTTGGGAGGGGTATTGAAGATTACTGTGCCATCGTTACGGAGCTTAAGGAACTCTCTAGGATGCACCCGAGGATGAGGGGGATCGTGATAACTGATGTCGTATGGTGTTCATCAGGTTGCAATTGGTCATAGTATTTATGAATCTCATGTTCATTTGTAAGATCACCACCTTGTTTGCTTAAAATGGTAAACCATTTTCCATAAGTTTGTTACAGATTAATGGGATGATGTGTGACTGGGTTGTGGTAAAAGGGTTGAGGGGGAACCAAATGAGAGGAACTAGGCTCACCTTGAGTAGGTAGCCTAGATTCATTGTGTACTTTTGGATGAAGATAAGAAAATGTGTCAAGGGGTGACATGTTAGGCATCACAGGCTGGTTCATAAAGGAGTAGAAAGAAGCATTGACTTCGAGGTTGTCAAGGAACTCATTAAGAAACCTATACATGCTAGCATCATCATCCCCAATGACTTCCACTACTGTAGGAGGACATTCATGGGGAGTTGGTTGAGAAGGAGTGGTTTCTAGGTCATTAGGATTAGTGGAAAAGGTGCAACTTCACATATCCATTAAGGATTTGAGGGAGATCCATAACTTCTTGAAAGACATGGCCATGATGAGGTTTAAGTAATGATAGTAAATGGATCAAAATAATAGATCTAGAAATGACAATAGAGGAACAATTACAGAAACCAAAAATACAAACAAGGTGTTGAAAATGACAAAAATTATGAGGCAAATTATGCAAGAGGACTAGGTCGCCCAATGTGACGACTTAATCCTGATAGTGCTGGTTCTGATTTTTTTTTGAATTTTTATGTTTTTTTGTGTTTTCTTGCTAAAAATGCAATACAATGTGCAATTCTATCATGAATTTTCACTAAATGCACTTTGTTCACTAACCCTAAGATTGCAAACGATGCAAAATTTTCAATGCAATGCAAGCTATCTCTAAGATGAAATGCAAAAATCAGAAAGCTAGCTAATGGTCTATGGTCGGGTTCACCAAAATGAACCACCAAAAATGTATCTTTGACCTAGGGCAAAAGGATTCCCTATACTAGGCCCTTAGGGTTTTTCACCCTAAGAGCTCTTGGTGGGTAGGAATTGCACTCTTGCCTCTAGGTGGTTATAGGATTTTTGGCAATTGCATTCAAAGGGGGAAGGTTGATTGATGAAGGTTGTGATAGGTGTGTGTATGGTGTGGCTAAAACTAAAATAAAATGATGCTAATCTAATGTATGCAATGTAAACAAAGTAAATCTAAAGCAATGCAAACTAACTAAACTATATGCCCTAAATGAGAGTAATCTGGAAATTAACAAAGAAGGATAGAAGGTGTGCACCTAGAAAAGTGATGTTGTAGATGAATGGTCTTGGGATCCTCTAGAAAATGTCTGAAAATAGAAGAAGGACACTTACGCCAAGTGGGGCGACCTAGTCCTCCAACTGAGAAAATTTGCCAAAATAGGTTTTGGGGAAATGGGTGCCCAAAAATATAGAAACCCTTTTTCGGGCTTAGCAAAGGGACAAGGTTGCCAATAGGGGCGACCTAGTGCTCTTGTGTCTTTCCGAGGAATTAGGGATTGATTTTGTGGGTCCCAATTGATGTTTCCCTTTTTTGCAGCAATCCGTGACAGAAACTCCCAAAAGTGACCTATAGTTTGTCTTCTCGTCCTTCCTAGGATTTGATGCTCGGATGTGACTTGAGGAGAGTGTTTGTACCTTCTTCAACTCTTTGTACTTCACTAAATCTGCATAAAAACCTACAAACACATGCAAAGACCAAGAGAATGTTGGGGTTAGGAAATAGGGGTTTGCCTAAGTCAAACCCCTTTGCAGGTGATTAAACCCAAATGAGATAAAATGAAAAGAATGTAAGATTGAATGTTGAACTCAATGAAAATTCTTACCAAACCTTTTTTGTTGATGGTCTGCAACATGCAAGAGTAGCTCCAATGGAGATTGCTTGAAAAAACCTAATGCTTGAATGCTTGCATGTGAAGACTTGGATGCTTGAGTGCTTGTGAAGAGAGATGTAAAAATGAGCTTGGGAGAGAGAAAAATGAGGATGAAAACTCTTATTTGTATATGTAAAACCCTAATTTTCCTAAAATGCAACTTGATAGGCCGACCCTAGGGTTTAGGAGGAAAGATTCCCATTGAATTTTATTTTAAATTTTAAATTTATGCCTAAAGGGATTAGGTCACCCAAAGTGATGACCTAGTCCACTTGGGAAAATTTAAGTGGTGGTCAGGAATTAATTTGTGTTTAATGAAGTTAATCAACTTTGCCTCTCGAAACACACTTAGGTCGGGACTAAAGATACATTAAAGAGACAAATTAGCATAGAAAAAGGGTTAATTTAGGGGTGATAAGCCTAGATAAGTTTGAAAATGCATCACAACACTTTACAACACTATGTCATAAGGCTTAGGAAGGTGTAGGAAAATGTTATTTAAGTGAATTATGTTGAAATGGTTTTAGAAAAGTGAGAAAATGTGTTACAACACTTCACAACACCTTAGTAAAACACGGTTAGGTTATTGAACATGAATTGCAAGCTTACAAGATTGAATCAAGGTAAACAAGGCCAAAATCCAATGGAAAAGGCCAAAGTGAGTGAAAAAGTGCCAAGGTATACACTTTTTGGTGACACAATAACATTCAAGATATTTTTAAGTGTCTACAGTAATGCCCCTTGAGGCATGGTTATTAATTCATCCCTTGTGACACTGAGCATTTGTTTGTCCTCTTCAACGTTAAATCATTTTCACCCCATGAGGTGAGTTTTGTTCATCCCCTTAGATGTTAAAATTTATCCAATCCCTAAAGCGTGGTTTGTATAGTCCTAACATAATGGAGTTTGTCAGGGTCTATGAGTTTAGAGCATTTTTAACATGGCCACCTAGAATAACACAACTTGATTTTCAATGGAGTCATGTGTTTCATGAGATACATAGCATATCACAAATTGCTTGCCTTGTGGAACTCATCATATTACATGGACACCTAACATAACACAACTTGCTAGTCAATAGATCTATGCACCTCACAAGTGATTTAATATCCTTGTGAGAGCACCAAAATTTTTAAATAACACATTCAATGGATGACATTTGATACTTGAGACAAATTTAAGACTGAGGTCTCTTTACTTTACAGACTCAAATCCTTTTAGTACTAACCATGTGTTTTCATTTTGTGGTTATTGTATGGTATGTGTTTGAATCGTGTTGGCATCATGTTATGTTCTTATATGTTTGCATTAAATTATGTTATGTCTCCATTATGTATTTTTCATGTTTTTCATCCTGCATTTCACTTCACATGTGTGTTCCTTTGTCCTTATGTTGGTTCACCATGGGATCTTAAATTTTGGGGGCTTACGCACTCCCCCTTAAATTTATTGCCATCATATCTCTTCAACATTTGGAATATTGAACCCCTCTTGACATACTCTCTATTTTAGTGTGAGTCTGAGTGTAAGTTCATACTCTCACTAAAGTGGGGGCTAAATATAGCATCATAAATTGTCACCATTGATAATTTCACACTATGTTTTACTCCCTCCTAAGTGATTGAACCTAATTGTGCCCCTAATTTCCTAAATTATGCATTCCATGGCCCATCTTAATGCTTATCAAGAAATAAAGTATGCAAGATCCAAGAAAACATTTAATGTTTGCTTCTAACACTTTGGATCCTAAAGATTAAGGGTTCTCGACTAGGGTTTCCTTGCACCTTAGTCCCCTTAACGTGACCCCAAAATTCAAAGTGTTGGTGATAGTAAATTAATATTTGAAATTCAAATTATGATTGTTGACCATCAAGATTCAATTTTTAGGAAATTAGGGCTATTTCATATATATACCTAATCATTGCATCATTTGAAAACTAAGTATGATCAAGAAGTGAAATATATCTAGCAAGAATTTGAAATCAAGAGAATTAACAAGCAATTATTGTCAAGTCAAGAGCAACATTTAGAGATTTATTTCAGCATCTCAACATTAAAGCATCATGTCAGGTTTTATGTGAGTTTGTTCATGTTCATGCATATATTTTATTTGTGAGAACTAACACTTGTAATTCTTTCAAGCAAGCCAAGTCAAATTGCAATCAAGCCTTGATGAGATGTGCATGACTTTAGTCCTTCAAGGAAATCAAAATTGAGTGGTGAGGTGCAACCCATTGTTGATTCATCATTCATTTGCCATTTTAGCCTCTATCCCTCAAAAGGATAAGCTCTCTTGAGCATCAATTTTGCCATTATATCTAGGTGGGAACACCAACACAGGGTTTGACTAAGGCAAGCCCCTATATGGCACAAGCTTTCCTCTCCTTTTGAATGTGCAGGTATAGATCTAAAGAGGATTGAAGGAAGATTTGAAGACAATTCACTTATTCATGTATTCAAACCCTACAATATGACAAGATCCATAAATTACAACATCTTGACAATAGATGAAGATCCGACAAAGAAATCTAGAAGAGAGAAGCTACAGACTAGGTACTTGAGGCTTATGAAATTAGATTAAGGTTTCAGACACCCAAACTAGGGCGTCCTTGCACCCTAACCCACCCAAAATTGACTACAATTTAAACTACAAGTGCATAGTACTCTGCTTTAGTCAAATCTAGTCATTAAATTTGTCTGTCAGCTTCCAAGTTTTCAATATTTGCATAAGAACAACACATTTTCATAATTAGTTAGTCATATCATTGTATTTCATATTAAATCCATTCCAAAGTCCCTAAATTCAAATCTTAGGGTTGATTGAATCAACTTTTAGGTTGCAAGTCAATCTCATATCCTAGTCAATCTCAAATTTAAATAAAGCCTCATTGTGGAAATACCCCTTTGAAATCCTAAGGTGAAGTCTTAAGGTTTCACTTTTCCACCTTATCAAGATTCTTTTAGCTAAATTAGGAATGTTCCCAATGGAGGCATTAATGATAATCTAGTTGTTAAGTTAGTTAAAAAAGGTTGAAAACATGGATAAATGTCGCTAACCCAAAATGGTTGTTGATGAGGAATTAGACTATAGGAAGAAGACATGGATGGAACAAAATAACAAGTGGATGAACAAATAAGATATTAATTTGCAAGAATGCTCTAACACTAATGAGGAAATAAAAAGTGTGTTAGACAAATTTAGGACTGTCATGTGGATAAAACAAATTGGTCAAAAAAATGCGTTATGTCAAAGAGTTCAATCCCACTCAGGAGCATGATGTAAGAACCTATTTATGGGTTGTATTTGCAAGAATTCTCTAACACTAATGAGGAAATAAAAAGTTTGTGTTAGAAAAATTTAGGACTGTCATGTGGACAAAACAAATTGGTCAAAAAAGTGTGCATTATGTTAAAGAGTTCAACCCCACATGAGAACATGATGAAAAAACCTATTTATATGTTGTAATTAAAGGAATTGCTAAGATTTTTGTTGCACAATTAATGACTTGTTCACATCAGCTTAGGTGTGAGACTTGTAGATGGACAATCCCTAGAGAATATTGGAAAGAAAGAACTTGCATTTTTTGCAACAAAAGGATAGTTGAAACTGAATGACATATCATAATAAAATGTGTAGTGTATGAGAATATATGTATTCAGTATAAAAATAATTTAAAAGTGGACGGTCTTAATGAATTATTTAAAGACGCAAGGCTTTTCAAAATGACTGATTTCTTAATAGAAAAACCGATATTGAAAAGAATTTAAAAATACATCAAGAATGTGGCTCTTGATTCCTTAAAGGCTTGATCTCGTGAACATCACTAAAATTCTTTTAGATTGATTGATTGAGATTTTAATGTTGTCCACGAGACCAAATAGCCTATGGGACCGAGAGCCAAAAAATAGAAGCTAAGAAATCTCCAAGTTCTTTTTGATGCTGGATCTTCTGCTATGGATTTTGACCAAAAAACTAGTAGTCTTGCTGATTTTCTCCTCCTCGAATAGCTCATGCAGATTTTTGGCTTTTAAGTTGCTTTCAAACTGGGTGCGGATGTCCCCATAAGCAGCACAATCCATGATAAAGTGCCACTCCGTCTCAACCACCCCTTCGTTACAAAAGGTGCAAATTCTATCCTCCCATGCTTCCTTAGGTATCGTCCATCTTCCGGTCTCACATTTGAGATGGTGCGAACCAGTCCTCAATTGAGCAATTAACATTCTTGCTTTACCTTTAATAGCAGCCCCTAGGTAGGTTTTATCATCGTGATCCCAAGTTGGGTTGAACTCTTTGACATAATGAGTTTTCTTTCGACCAATCGGCTTTGTCCACATGGCAGTCTTGAATTTATTTGCAACATACTTTTTTATTTCTTCATTGGTGTTAGGGCACTCGTGCAAGCTAATGTTCCACTTGTTTAGCCATTTGTTATTTTGTTTCATCCATGTTTTCTTCTTGCGGTTCAAAACCTCTTCTACGAGAATTTTGGGCCAACAATGATCATCCATGTTTTCCACCTTATTTAGATAGATTAGTAACCGACTTATAGCTGAAGCCTCCAATGGTAGAGTTCCTGACTCAGCCAAGAGAATATCATAAGGTATAGTAGTTTTGACTTTGAGGTTGCTAGTGATTAGGTGCTTTTGGATTCTTTCCAGTTGTCTCCAACTATGAACTGACATGCTACTTCCCCACACCTCGCAGCCATAGAGAACCACCAGAGTGACCATCAAACCAAAGAGAGTCTTCTTGGTTTTCCAATCCCAAAGTTCAGCCTCTTTGCACTTGTTCTGGAGTAAGAAAGAGGCCTTCCAACCCCCCTGTATCCTTTTAAATCTAGCAGTCTCCTAACCGAGCTTATGGTGAAAGTCGATCCCAAGGTACTTGTATTCTTTTACTATTTCCAAAGGGTTACCTTCAAAAAGAAAGTTATCTTGTTTCCTTTTCTTCCTTATGGAAAAGATCATGACTTTGGTCTTGGAGGTTTTAACTTGCATCCTGACATTCTGACAAAAGAGATCCAAGGCCTTCAAAAGCTCTTTCAAACCACAGGTAGTTTTTGAGATCAGGATAAGATTGTCGGCATATAGCAACAACTTCACCACATACCCTGCCAGCTGAATACCCCCCCCATTGGTTTTGTTTAACCAATCTTCTAGTTTGTCAATGTATAACCCAAAGAGAGTGGGTGATAGGGGGCAGCCTTGTTTGACCCCTATGTTGTTGCCAAAACATTCAGACATACCTTCCTTCGTTCTGATTTTAGCCCTGACATGTTCATAAAGTCTATGCATTGCAGCCCTATACTCATCCGGAATACTTAATTCAACCATTCTGCTCTACAATTTGTCTCTAGGTACTGTATCAAAGGCTTTTTTAAAATCAACAAAGCAACAAAAAGCTTCGTCACCTTGTGTGTCCCATATTTTTTCAATCATGTGTCTAAGAGTGATGCAGTGGTCAATAGTTGAATATTTAGGCCTAGACCCAGCTTGCCCTTTTGCTCTTTTTCCCTTTTTTTTTTGCCCAACTGCTGATTTTGCGCTCTAGCACGCTCCCAAAAAGCTTGCCAAGGATAGGGTTAACCATAATAGTGCGGTAGTTAGATGGGTTATTGATTTCACCAGTTTTGTAAAAAGGGATGACAACACTAGTTGTCCACTCAATCGGGGAGCCAACACGATTGACCTCATTGAACATTCTTTTGATATGGGGAGCCAAAATTTCAACTCCCCACTTTAAAAATTCAGCTTGCAACCCGTCAATGTCCAATGCTTTACCATTTGCCAAATTTTTAATACCTTGTTTGATGTCATCAACCGAAAAGAGATCCTTTGATGTGTTGATTATGGGGGGATAGACTTTCTCTTGGACCCTCTCATAGAGAAGTCTTGCATATTCTAGCCATTGAACATCTGTTATGTTATTTTCAATCTGCTTTCTCTTTTATCGTAGTTCCCTCCAAAAACCTTTGGGATTGTGTTTTCCCAAGGAAATTAAATCTTTCCTTCTTGTGTCTACATATGTTTATTTTTTTGTCTTCACCAACTTATTGTACTTCTTCTTGTTTTCTTTGTTTTTCCCATTTTTTTTAAAAGATCTCTTGGTAGCCTTACAATCTTCATCGTACTAAGGGTTAGCCGGAAAAGTGTTTGCAACCTCTTTCTTTGGCCGAGACCTTTTACACGTATCTAAAGCCTTATGGATCATAGGAATAAGAAGATTGCTGCTGAAATGATCACTAGTCCCACTGGCAACCTTGCCCCTTTTGCTGTTTTTTGTTTGAGGAAAATGTTGCTCTAGAGCAGCCTTAAAGAGATCCTGATTTTTTTCTGATTTAGGAGAATTTTTGCTTTGGCGGTAACTTCGTTTTGCTTGTTTTGGGTTGTCACCAGCTGTTTGCGTTTGCTCTCCAACTCTTTTTTAATTTCCAAATTTCAACGTTGACATTTTCGTATGGGAAAACTGTTAAATATTCCGTCCAAAGCATTTAAGGAAAATGGTGGAACGGACCGTCTGTGATCGCATTGATATAGCTGCCTTACTTATTCCGTTGGAAATACATTATGTGAAGAAACTGTGGGACGAAAATGGAGTATGTGAAGATTCCCAGCAGTACAAATGAGGATTTTTTGCATCAGCATGGAATAGGAGGAGGAGGAGGAGAAGAGAGACTTGGTAGTTATAAAGGAGGAGATAATAATAGAAAAAGTGGAGATTCAGATGGAGATGGTGGCGCAGCCTTTGTTTTGGTCTCTAAAGGTATTTTCTAACTACCCTTAAAACTTGTGTATATGTTCAGTGTTTTATGGTGAACTTGATAGAAGCCATTTTCTCACCTATATGGCATATAGAGGGCTCGTAGCTTAGTTGTAGGATTGTAAGAGTATTCAATGCGGGTTTAAAGTTTGAGTATTAGCCGGTCCATACAAATTCAACATGGTGGTACCGTGGGACTAGAAGTGCCAAGCACATAAATGTGGATTAAAACAGAAGGCTCGTAGCTCGGTCCAACATCAGTAGCTCAGTGGGAGGTACCCATATTCTTTTGGAATCAAACTGCACATATTACTTATGGAAAATTTAACAAAGGTTGGTTCCAGAAGAGAGATCCAAACCCTGGGACTGTAATGATTCTATTCAGTTTATTTCTAACCAATTTAGCATAATTTTACAACTTACGCTACAAGACAGCCTTAAATAAAAAAGTAAGTTAGTTGTTTCTGTTGTCACAGGAACATGGTGGCATGCGGGATTTCATTTGACGACTGCCATTGTGGGGCCTTCCATTCTTACGCTGCCATATGCCTTCTCTTGCATGGGATGGACGGTGGGACTTCTCTCCCTGTCTATAGCAGGGGCTGTTAGCTTCTACTCTTATTACCTTATGTCCAGAGTACTTGACAATTGTGAGAAAAATGGCCGTCGCCACATTCGATTTCGAGAGCTGGCAAGTGATATCCTTGGTATGTAATTCTGCACTACGCCTTTTTTTAATAATCCAGATTTATGAATTGCTCAGTGTTTTCTGCATAGCTACCTTTAGTGTAAGCATATTTACTCGCCCATAATATAACGATGGGCGTGTTGGGGATAAACAGGAGCTGCAATGAAATTTGTACTCTTTAACACAACTCACAATTGAATGCTCTGTCCACTTAATTCTTGATTTCTTTTTAAAAATTGAATTGTTTATGAAGCAAGTCTGACGACAATCGCATAAGTAAACGGGCACATGAAAACAAAGTTAGGCTTCTGTAACTGGGCTAAGCATTCAAACTTTAAGGAAAATCTCTAAAATTCTCTCACCACCAGCAGAACCCATATTTTCCTTGACAACACCATCAAATTGAGCTTTGAAAAATTGTGGCGGGGACGGTACCAGCCTTCCAGATAACTTAATGTTTCTTAGGCATATCCAATCGGAACTCATTATTGAGGGGAGAATACATAGTCGGTCACTTAATACATTTTCAGATCTGGCGAAGGCTTAGGCGAGTCTTGTGAGAGTGAATGCCACTGTTACATTTTGCCCAGGCATTGAAAACTTCAGAAATAGCTGCCTTGATTTTGGCACAAAACCCCCATGGGATGCATCTTTTAAAATTATTTTCCTCATAAAGCAGAAATTTTATATGATTCTATGCAACCACCTTCCAAATCAACCTCAAAGTGTATCTTTCTTTAGGAGTCTAAGCTTCAATCCAGTCTATGAGAGAGTTGAGACTTTTGCGACTGAGTTGCCATTTCTATAAGAACCAGCTCCATATCTCCCAACCATATTGACAATGCAAAACCAGATGATTGCAGGACGACTCCACTTCAAAACAAAGGCTTCAAATGGAAGGGCTGTGGAAGTCTCTGCTGATGTGAAATGCCTCCTCCTTACAACAAAAAATATACTATTTGGTAATGCTGGGCAGCGGCAGTCTAAAATAATTAGAATTTACTTAGTATGCAGCGCTGAAGTTTAAGGATGCCTGCTATTTTCTTAAGGAAGGATTAGTAACAACAAAACTGAAATTATTCTCTCCAGTTTGCAGGAAGTTATCGAGTATAGTAAAGAAACCATGAAGAATACGATGGTCACTATACAGGTGTTTCAACAAGAACTTCAAAGCCGTCATGAGCTAGGGAGAAAAATTCAGATGCCCCCCCTACCAGCTCCAACAAAAAAGGTTAGACTGTGGAGAAAGTGCTGCCTGCTTCCATGGATGATACTGGTAAAAAGAATCCAAAAGCCCTGTCTTTTGAGGATAAACTTCAATTCCTCACCAAGGAGTGGTAGGCCATAAAAGGCCTCCATCTTCTTGGAGAACTGTAATTGGTCTCCTCAGGCTGCTGGTCTTCTGCTGGTCCTGACTTCGTTTCTGTTGGTTGCTGGCTGCTAGTTTCTAGTCTCCTTTTCTTTTGCTTTCCTGCTGTCTCACCTCTTGTGAGACCTCGTTGTTTTGCCTTCATGGCTGTTTTGTACTGGGTCCGGACCCTTCCCGCTTTATCTTAATCAAAACAACAAAACTGAAATGAAAGTGAAGTTTAGTTTTAATAGAAGTCGAAAGGCATGTGAAGAGTTATGTCTATTCAAGAAAAAAGGTATATAAGGAAGATCAATCAAGGAGAAGGAGACATCATTTTTTGTGAAGATATTTTATATTATTACTCCTTGTGGAGTGTGAACCGTGGTTCAACAACCTGAAGACAAAACCCTTAAGGTTTGAAATTAAAGGATGGAAGCTCCTTAATTCCCATCACTGAGTTAGTGGATGAAAACCCTTGATTTACAGCAGAGATAAGAGGATAAGGTTTATTATATTTAAAGAGAACAAAGAAATTTTAAAAGGGGGCATTACAAAAGGTATTAGAGTTAGATCTTGCCAGCCTTGAGCTTATTTTTATATGCAATCAAATCACAAAGCCAACATATATTATCAAAGAGAACTAAAAATGATTAAAAATTCTAAGGACAAAGTGACTGAAGCCCCCTTTGGATTCTGAAACAATAGAGGTGAAAATGGTCAAAGAAAATGATAACTATGATTATGCAAATGAAATAGATAGAAAATTTGACCTTATGATAGATATGATTGTTAGTGTTTCTTAGATCAGATTAAACAATGAAAGCACTTATTAAATTGCAACACATAAGACAATAAACACAGCAAGATACCCTGGGAAAACCCTCCTCTTGAGGGAGAAAAACCCAGCAAATGAATCTCTTATATAAAGTAGAACAAGAGCAGAAATCTGCTTACAACTCAGGCCTAGCACATAGGCGAATTTGATACAATAGCACTTCTCCTAAGTGCGAATATGAAATACCTTGAATTAGGTCTGCTGCTACAAGATAGTAATCTGCTGCCTAAGTGCGAACTTGCTTGAAGAAATGCGAACTTAACTTGATGATGTTATGACAATACAAGACCTTGTATATATACAAGTGAGGCGCCTCTTCAAGTTAGAACGGCCCTCTTAGGGAAACATAAATAATGATAAATACAATTAAGGTCGGCCCATGCAACAAATAGTAAATGTGAATCCATTAGGGTCAGCCCTTTATCTTTGACAATTATTATTGACATAAATTAAATAACCGAATGGCTATTCATTTAATTTATGTTTTCTTCTTGAGGCGTGTGCAAAGAAGTGCAGCCCTTAGCTGCTATAACATCAACACTCCCTCTCAGCTAGGGATGATACTTCCACCTGCACACGACACATCATATTAATATGAAAACAAAATAGAATATCACTTCAATGTGGTATCAACCATCATGGCTACCTCCATAGATGGTATGAACAAATGCTCATCACTTAATGTGATGTTGTTACATCAATGTGACTTTCACCATGGCTCCTCCAAAGGGTGATACACAAGCACAAGTAAATCATCACGGATTCCCTCACGTGATGTTGTCATGGAGTCACACACATGACATCCACCATGGCTCTCCCAGAGGGTGGAAACAAGGGCTTTCACCTCAAATCTCAAAGAGAAATGCACTACCAAGGACTTGCACCTCAAATCTCTCTCAATAGAGAAATGTATTATCAAGGACTTGCACCTCAAATCTCTCTCAATAGAGAAATGTATTATCAATTTAAGGATCACTGATACTGAGACTCTTTCTCAGTCAAGGCTGCATTCTTCACCATACCAAGCTTTCCTCGAAAGTACACAAATTTGATCCTGGAGACAAGCTTGGTGAGAATGTTAGCCGTTTGCTCATCAGTGCTGATATACCTCAACTGTATAGCTTTCCTTAGTACCATATCTCTAATATAATGGTACTTGATCTCAACATGCTTTGTTTTGTCATGAAACACGGGATTGACAGAAAGCTTTACACAACTTTGGTTATCATAGTGTATAATGGTAGGCTCCATTGATTGTTCAAACAATCCTGCAAGGAGCTTACGAAGCCACACTGCCTCATGAGCTGCTACACAAGTTGCAATGTACTCTGCCTCAGTTGTATTCAAAGCTACTGAAGACTGTTTTCTGCTACACCAAGAAATCATGGCAGAATCCAAACTGAAGCAACAACCAGAGGTGCTCTTCCGATCTGAGACACATCCTGCCCAATCAGAATCAGTAAAGCCATGTAACTCCAAGTCCTCACCTGAAGAATATCTTAGTCCATATCCAATTGTTCCACACAAGTATCTCAAGATATGTTTAGCTGCAACAAGATGTATTTGCTTTGGTTCACACATAAACTGGCTAAGTGCACTTACTGCATAGCAGATGTCAGGTCTAGTGTTAACTAGATACATCAATGAACCAATCAACTGTCTATACATAGTAGAATCCACTGGATCTAAACTAGTTGTAGCCTCCTTCAACTTATCTAGATTAGTCTCCATGGGTGTAGACATAGGTTTGCAATCAATCATACCAAACCTTTTGAGAATGTCAATAGTATACTTGCCTTGACTTAGAATCATCTCATCTGGTTTTTGCCAAACTTCTAAGCCAAGGAAATAATGCATGAGACCTAGATTCTTCATCTCAAACTTTGAAGCTAACTCCTTCTTGCATTTTAGAATTAGATGTTCCTCTCCAGTGATAATCAAATCATCAACATATAAAACTAGAATCAAAGCTTCACCATTTACTACCTTGAAGTAGAGGTTAGAATCTGCATCATTCTTTGAGAAACCCAGACTCAATAGATACTAATCAATCCTTTCGTACCAAGCACGAGGAGCTTGCTTAAGACCATACAAGGCCTTCTTCAGCTTGCAAACATGAGACTCCTTCCCATGCACCTCAAATCCTTCAGGTTGCTCAATGTAAACCTCTTCTTCTATTACACCATTTAGAAAGGCTGTCTTTACATCCATTTGGTGAATCTTCCATCCTCTAGATGCAGCAATGGCAATGATGGTTCTGACAAACGTATATCGAGCCACAAGAGCAAAAGTTTCTTCATAGTCAACTCCCTACTTTTGTGAGAACCCTCTAGCCACAAATCTTGCCTTGTGTTTCTCAATGCTTCCATCAGCTGCATGCTTGATCTTGAAGAGCCACTTAGAAGACACCACAGATTTGCCCTTGGGTCTAGGAACAATATCCCAAACATCATTCTTAAGTATGGACTGATACTCCTCAGTCATGGCATCTTTCCATACTTGTTGGCTAGAAGCTTCATCAACACTTGAAGGCTTTGACTCAATGATTTGACTCATCAAGGCGACATAGCTGGAGAACTTATGAGGTCTCTTGCTTTCTCTAAAAGCTCCTCTTGGGGCTGCAAAAATTTCTACCTCCTACAATGGCCTACGAGCCCAAAGAGGTCTTTTCTTTCCAATCACAATATCTAAAGTACCATTAGTAGGATCCAAGGGTTCAACTGGATCATCTTCTTTAGGTTCTAGAGCCTCCTTCTGATTCTCTGGAATATGGTCTACTTCTATATCTTGAGGAGGTTCTTCTTCTTCATCGATCTCCATAGGAGTGCCCTTGGACCTTCTGAAAGCAACATCTTCCTCAAATGTGACATCTCTACTAATCTCAATAGACTTCTGTCCTGGTATGTATATCCTGTAGGCTTTTGATGTCTCACTGTAACCTACAAGAATTCCCTTCTTCTCAGAAGGTTCTAACTTTGTTCTCTTTTCCTTTGGAATATGAATATACACTGGACAACCAAAGATCCTCAAATGACTAACTTCTGGTTTCACCCCTGAGAATGCTTCTTTAGGAGTTTTATTCTCCAAGATCCTGTGGGGACTCCTGTTCTGAACATAGACGGCTGTCCTCGATGCCTCAGCCCAAAGAGAGATTTGTAGATCTTGATCATGGATCATAGCTTTTACTGCTTTCACAATAGATCTATTCTTCCTTTCAGCAATACCATTTTGTTGTGGATTATAGGGAACATTAAACTCCCTCTTAATCCCTGCTTCAATACAAAAATCACAAAATGTGCCAGAGATGTATTCTCCACCATTATCGGATCTCAAGACCTTGATCCTTTTTCCAGACAGGTTTTCAGCCTGTGCCTTGAATTCTTTGAATCTTTCCAATACTTCTTCAGATTCTTTAGATTTTAAGAAATAAATCCAAGTCTTTCTAGAGTAATCATCAATAAAAATAATGTAATATAGAAAACCACTAGAAGATGCAATAGACATTGGACCACATAAATCAGAATGAATGAGATCAAGAATACATTTAGATCTACTTTCACTAGAATGAAATGTACCTTTTGTATTCTTGCCTAGAGCGCATCCTTTGCATGTACCTTCATGTTCCTAGTTGAATTTTGGAAGACCGGTGACCATCTTCTCCATGATAGGTAATGCCCAAAAGTGAATGTGAGCCAATCTTCGATGCCAAAGATCGCATATGCTAGAACTATTATGCACAAGTGCTTGAAGGGGACGAGTGCATAGCTTGTAGAGACATTCATGTCTAACTCCAATCACTTGAGCAGTTTTGAAGTTGGAGTTCTTTGCCCATATAAGAACTTTGCCTTTAGAAAATGCAACTTGATAACCCTTGTCTTCTAATGCTGAAATGGAGACAAGGTTCCTCTTTATCCCTAGAACGAACAGTACATCATTCAACTCCAAAGAGATCCCGGAATCCAGATGAAGAGTGGAGTTTCCAACTCCTTTCACAGAATATCTAGCATCGTCTCCAATAACGACTTGTTAACTAGAGTTACTCTCCACTAAGTTTGAAAGGTGTCCCCTGAAACCGGTGATGTGCCTAGAGGCACCACTATCAATCAGCCAAGTGTTGGCGTTGGTAGATACATTGCTTGACAAGGCTAAATAGAATAGATAATCACTGGAGTCTTTCTGCGGAGCAACTTCTTCAACATTTGCGGTGACAACCTGCTACTTAGGTCTGAGAGGACATTCCTTTGCAAAGTGACCATACTTATCACAACGAAAGCATTGAATCTTAGACATGTCATGTTTCCTTTTGAAGGCAGGAGCACCATCATTTCCTTTTTCTCGATTCCTTTTGAAGAACCCTTTCTTGAACCCTTTTCCTTTCTTCGACGAATGAGAGGCAAAAACATGTATTACTTCATTCTTTGAACTTTGACCAATGCCCCTAGCTGTTAGTCTCGACTCCTCTTGAATGCAGTCAATCCTCAATCTATCAAACTTGGGAAGTTTAGATCTTGCACTGATTCCTTGAATGAATGACTCCCATGAAAGCAGAAGGCCATTGAGAGCAAGCATAGTCAAGTCTTTGTCATCAATCATGTGGCCAATTGTAGAGAGCTGATCTCTTATCTCTGAAATCCTCATGAAGTAAGTGATTGCAGATTCTCCTTTCGACATTTTCACATGATGCAGTTGTTGCTTTAGTGCAAGTGCCCGACTGGTGTTGTTGATTTCATACATCTCTTCCAAGGTTGTAAACATTTCTCTTGCTGTATCCAACTTGAAGACAATCGGTACAACATGATCCTTGACGGAATCAACCAACACTTTCTTTGCCCTAGTATCTTTCTTCCTCCACTGCAACTTCTCTTCTTCCTCCTTAGGTTTGGGAATTTTTGTTTTCACAAACTCAGCCAAATCATTCTCTTCTAATGTGAGTATGATTCTGAACCTCCATGATGTGTAGTTCGAAACTCCTTCGAGTCTATCCTCAATTTTCAGACCATTCACCATCTTGAATTTGAAAAAATAAGAGATAGACTGAAAAAGAATAAAGTGAGTGTTGCAAACTAAATCTGATCACGATCTTTTTCACACCCGCTTTGATACCATGTTAGTGTTTCTTAGATCAGATTAAACAATGGAAGCACTTATTAAATTGCAACACATAAGACAATAAACACAACAAGATACCCTGGGAAAACCCTCCTCTTGAGGGAGAAAAACCCAGCAAATGAATCTCTTATATAAAGTAGAACAAGAGCAGAAATCTGCTTACAACTCAGGCCTAGCACATAGGCGAATTTGATACAATAGCACTTCTCCTAAGTGCGAATATGAAATACCTTGAATTAGGTCTGCTGCTACAAGATAGTAATCTGCTGCCTAAGTGCAAACTTGCTTGAAGAAATGCGAACTTAACTTGATGATGTTATGACAATACAAGACCTTGTATATATACAAGTAAGGCGCCTCTTCAAGTTAGGTCGGCTCTCTTAGGGAAACATAAATAATGATAAATACAATTAAGGTTGGCCCATGCAACAAATAGTAAATGTGAATCCATTAGGGTCGGCCCTTTATCTTTGATAATTATTATTGACATAAATTAAATAGCCGAATGGCTATTTCATTAAATTTATGTTTTCTTCTTGAGGCGTGTGCAAAGAAGTGCAGCCCTTAGCTGCTATAACATCAACAATGATGACAGAAATGTTACATAAGATAAATAATGCAAAAAATTCCCATAATCAAAGATGGGAAATTTTTTAATAGTAACAATAATGAGCATAAAAGTCACACACACAGAACCAAGGTTTGGTTTGTGGATAGATCCCTTTGTCCCATGTTCATTCAAAGGGGAGAAGAAGTTGTTGTTGAAGAAACACAAAACTCAAGGTCACCGACTAATAGACACATATGATGAATTTCGCAAAGGGTTACTTAAGAGATTTGACAAAAAGGATCCGAAAGTCTATTTTAGAGAATTGGCACAATTAAACAAAACGAGAGAGTGGAAGGATATGTAGAAGAATTCCAAAGATTATCAGTAATGGTGCCCAATGTTTCAGAAAGAAGAGTAATTGTTCCTTGTATCGAAGGATGAAGTGAACCTTGTAGGGGTTTAACTAAGGCATTTGATCCATTAACCCCTCAAGAAGCTATCAAAAGAGCTTTGAATTTAGAAACTTTTGTATCCAAGAACAAGTTCTTTCAAGAAAACCCTTCTATAGGGTTAAATTTGGAACCTTTTCAAAAGGGTTTTTCTCAACAAAAGACATTACCATCAAGAGTAATTTGATGAAGTAACCAAAAATGAGTTGTGTTGAAACAAGTTGTTTTTCTTGTAGAAGACAATGGGAACCTGGATACTGTTATCAGGGAAAAGGTTAAGTGCATTGCATAGGAGTCATGTTCGATGAGGAGGAAGGATCAAAACTTGAAGTAGTTAAAATGTGAAACTAAAGAAGAAAGTGAATATTTTGTTGGCATTTTAATTTGCACCTTTGGTATGTGAATTAGAAACAGACAGCTATGCACAGATAAATTGCTCTTCAAATTAGGAGGGGAAGCTCCCTCTTTGCTGATGTTGCTTAAGAAAGTAAATTAAAACTAATTTGCCTATCTTTTTGTTCAACTAAAAGCACAAGGTTATAAAACTCAAACGTTGTAGCTAAGATTTTCTCTTTTAGAAGTTCAACTACGATTAAGCCTACTCTAATGACGTTTCTAATTACTCAAGTAAACGCAGAACTTGAGAATTAGAAATGAACAAGGAATGATTCTTCAACACAAATACTTAAAACAATTTTTCTCCCAACGCACATCTACTGAAATTTCAATGCAAGTTGAAATAGAGATCATATAAGCATAACACATAAAACGGACATCTGAGACATTATATCAAGGCAAAGTAGGCATAAGACTTTATTTCTCAAATCTCAAGAACAAAATATTATACTTCTAGGACAACTGGATTATGGCGAAATAGGCATACATTTTAGCGATCAACCATAATACATTGACACAAGACGCAAGAACTGAATAGTAGCTTGCAGCTAAAAGAGGCATGCGAGCTTGCTCTTACACTAAGTGAACATGAAACTGAACAACAACTTACAAGCAAAATACGCTCAACAATTTTCTATCACAATAACTGCTCTGAACAACACTAAATAACAATTAGAAGGCACTAGTAGGCTTAGCGTTTTGTTATCACGAGCATCATTATAAATAAATGGGCAAGATTGCCCTTATTTATACACAAGCAGAGGAGTAGGGAACCCTAAAATCTCCTTGCTTTTACAACTAAGACTTGCCAACATGCAAGCTTTATTTCTAAATTTAAAACAAGATAAACATCTAACAACCTATGAAAACCTAAAAACAAGGAAAGTGCCAATTATTACATTTTGATTTCCTTCTTCTTTAAAGAATGGACAAGAATAGAAAGAAAGCAAGAAGAAAGCTGGGAGAAAGTTGTTGCTTTAAATCTCAACCACATCTGCCAAAAAGCGGAAATTGTATCTCTATCAAGAGCATCAATACTATCTATAGCAAAATTCCACTTTTCTAGGATTTCTTCACCTTCAGCAATTGAACTTAGGAAATCTTTGACATCTTCATCTTTTTTATCAAATCTTGCTAATTTTAGTAGCTCTGTAATTAGAGTGATGACCTTTTATAAATATATCCTCTAGCTTCAACATATCTTTCGCAACTTTTATATTCCTGATACTTTTTTTTTAATTTTTCAATGGAAGTGTATTTTACAACACTTCTCAATGTCATTCATTCATATAATCATGATACAACACTTCTTGGCTCTGAATTCGATAGGAGAGAACTCCATGCTGAAAAACTTGAAGATTGACTGTATACTTGACTATGCTCGGACAAGTCGGCACAAATACTAAAAAATAACTTGCTGATTTTTTTCTTTTTCAAAATGACAAATTTTTCAAAAATAATCGGAGATGTGAGTTTTGTGTAGAATCTCGTTGCAAAGAGACCCAGATCGTCCGTTTTGAAAAATGTTGATGGCTGGTCGAAAAAGCAGCAAACCCTAACTTTTTAGGATTTCCTCGAAAAAAGCTGAGAGCTGGGTTTTGTCGAGAATTATGTTTGAGAAGGACCTAGATGATCAAATTCAGAAAATACTGAAGAATTCTTGGACATGCGTGAAAAAGCAGTTTCTTGAAAACTTGATTTTTTTCCAAAGCTGTAGAGAATTGAAAACCAAGCTGACCCAGATCATTGAAATTGGAAAATATTGACCCCCTTCTTTTGAAAAATGATGCCTTGGAAATTCAAAGCATGAAAAAGCAAGCCTTTATTAGAGCTGATCCGAAAAATATGAAGAATTTCAAAAAAGCACCACGTTTTGGCCTTCAAATCTTGAAATGAAGAAAATTATGTCTCCTCCTCTGAACTCCAACCTGCAAAAAGTGAATAATGAAATCCAAAGTCTTCTTAAATAAGTTTTGAGGATAAATAAAACGCTTTATTCTCTGCTTTAAAGCTTTTGAAACCAATCCTGAGTTGGTTCGTTGAATGTGGACACCTTTTCAAATGATGAATGATGAAAATTGAAAAAAAAAAAATTCTAAGGCATTGAGCCTTGGGCACTCTTCTTAGCTTGGGGCGCTTTTCCCTTGCAAACTTAGTCAAATTTCTTGAAATTTCAACTTTTGTTTGATTTTATCCTCTCTTTGATCTTCAATCCCAGGAGCTCAGTGAATCCTGTGAACTAGCGGATGATCTCATCGCGGAGCTAGATTGAATCTGAGAAGATCTTTCTAGAGATGCCAAGCCCTAATTACTAAATTTGAGGCTTCAAATGTTTGGGCGCCTATCTCCTCCAAGGGCGCCCAAGATTCCAAACTTGGAAATTTTCTTGAGATCTTCATTTTGCTTTTAGTTTCATCCGTTCATTCTGTCTTCAAAATCTAGTGACTGCGAACTCCGATGAATTTGTTGATGGTTGCGTTGGAGAGCTGCTTCGACATTGAAGAGGACATGCTGGAGACTGCAACTAGAAATTTGATGTTTTAGACCTTCAAATCCTTGGGTGCCTATCTCCTTTTGGGGCGCCTAGTATTCCAGACAGCCATTTTTGGCTCTTTTTCAACCTTCATTCTTGCAAACCTCATGTTATGGCCTCTGTTCGATCCGAATTTCCCGTCAGTTGAATGATCTGATGATTTTGTTGAGATATCTATTGCGAAGTTAGCAAGATTCTGAAGAGATTGACTAATCTGGCAAACCCTAATTGTTGGATTTGAGCCTCCAAAACCCTAGGCGTCTATCTCTTCTTAGGGCGGCCAAAATTCCATTCTTAGAATATTTTATGATTTGCATTCTACCTCTTGGTTGAGACTTCTCCGTTCAATCTTCAATTCTGGATGGTTGGTTGATCAGATGGTTGTGCTAATGGATTCACTGTGAAGCTGAGAAGATTCTAAGCAACATTGTCTGGGATGAGCAACTTTAATTCCATCATTTGAGGCCTTGAAAAACTGGGTGCCTATCTCCTCTTGGGGCACCCATGCTTGGCACTGTTAGTTTTTATTTTGCAAATTTCAACTTTTCCCTTCATTCTACGTGCTTGCCATTGCTTTGACTGTTGGAGATAAACAAATTTCTAAGGCATGAGCATCTAGGCGCCTAGTTTGAGTAGGGGCGCCTAGAGTTTCTAGACTTACTCAAAATTTTGCAATTTTCAAGATTCTTCAACCTCCTTCCTTCGTTCCTCGTTCTGTGTGCATGTTCATCATTCTTCATCTTTTTGTGCATGTTCATCATTCTTCAACCTCCTTCCTTCGTTCCTCGTTTTGTGTAGTGTCTGAGACTTTGAATCTGACACCTAGCAATTGAGTGACCTCCATTAATGACCTCAAAGCTCCTGAAAAAGCAAAATAGATCCACTAGGGAAAAACTGATCTTTTGATGATTCTGGCTGGACTAGCTTGATGAGGAAGTATTTTTGACCAATCAAAATCAATTTGAACCCTAGAAGCCAAACTTTTTATTTTTAGAAAATTTTGCCAGCATCCATTTCAAAAGAAACCTAGAAAAACCCAGAAAAGTTATATTTTAAGAAAGTTTCTAAAAAATAGAAATTTTCCTAAAATTTAGGGCTGAAAAACTAAGATCTAGGTTTTGTAGACTTAGTCGCTCTAAGCAGACCTAGATTCGTCAAATTTTGAAAATTTTGAGTTTTTGACCCTCATGCAAGACATGCAAATCCCAAATTTTGACCTTTTTTGACAATTTTAACAGGACTTTTGACCATTTCTTCAAAATGCCTAAGTGTAGCAAATTTTTTAATTTGGGGTACAACATATTCAAAGGGCACACTTGCAACCTTGTTAGGTGCTCCTAAATATTATCCTTCTTGAGTATGAAGGATCCTACAAGGGCACAAAGTTATAGTCTTAATTGATAGTGGAGTGACACAATTTCATTGATGAAGGATTAGTTGCTAAAAGAGGGTTACAAATAAAAGATTTCAACAAATTCAATATTATTGTGGTGGACAGTTTTATCATCCCATGCACTAAGAAAATTCAGCAATTGGAGGTTACCCTTGGTAGACATAAGATGCAAGATGACTTCTATGTGGTGGGCATAAGAGAAACCAATGCAGTCTTAGGAGTACAATGGCTACACTCTTTGGGAGAGTTCACACAAAATTATCAAATGATGGAATGAAGGTTCAAATTAGAGGGTAAAGATACAGTGTTACAAGGCATTATTGGGGGAGCTCCTAGAGTTATAACAGCAAAAAGAATGGAAGGATGTTTTAGGAATGTACAAATAGCATGGGTTGCACAATGTTTAGTAACATCTACAACCACCGCAAGAAAGAGAGCTTAGGAAGTCAAATTATTCCTTTGTTAAAAATAACCCCACTTATGATGAAGGAAAACTGATTCTGATTCTTGAGGTTATTATAAATTTCAAAGAGAAAAAGTTAAGAAATAAAACAATAATAGAATATTTGATTCGATGGAAAGATTTCCTAGAAGAAGTGTAATATCCTTGCTCTAATTTGCCTTAGAATTCACCTATTGATCACAAATTCCACAAACTAGGGTTAAGGCTTTCACCTTATCAAATAAATAATTCTTTAATGATGTAATCTTGGATTGAAACCTGCATTCACCACATGAACAACATTCCCCAATATGCATATATATTTGTTAGCTTTAGACAATTACATCACATTTATAGATATTCAAGAAAGCAACATATGACAAACTAGGAGGAGGGACATGGAGGGTCCGCTTGAAGTCATATGCCAAGCCTAAGAGGTTGTATACCACAACTCTCCCCTTTGGCGACTTGTACCTGCTTTCCCCATCCATATCACAACCTTGGAAGACACATGCCAACTTGTGGGAATGGGCGGAGATCACAAGTGGTCTTGGCACTTACCACTCCTCAAGCCCATCCTCACTTTGGGATTGGGCGGAGATCTTGAGTGGGATCTTTCAGGCTCTCACCGCTTCCTCAAGGCCTTCCCCCAAGGTGGGTTTTCAGACAGATTAATACACTATTTCAATCATAGAGATCTGCTTTATTATCTAGAAGTACTATGCATACATGGTCGACGATTATGGGTAGACATATACTTTATTTATGCAAGAATATACTTATATGAATGTGAGGCAATGAGTGGCAGAAATACACCTGAATATATGATAGATATATATATCTAATAATTGACAACCTGCTGTGGTGGACTGGATGGGTTCCTTGTGATTGCTGGTCTGATCTTTCTCTTGTTCAGTCGACCTGCCCTTAATACTTGGGAGATATTGTTAGTGTAAATCTAGTAAATAAGAATCTATTATTCATACTTATATTAAAATATCATACTTGCTTGTATGGCTCAATAATTGCTGCAAGCATCATTATTGCTTAATCGTAAATCTTATCGATCTATCTACCTGTATATAAATATGTAATCTACTCATTTAAAGAATACCCTCCAAGTACTTATCTTCTGTAGCAGCACTATGATACACGTGTGTGAGGGGAGATAAGACTTGTTCCTAGGATAATTATTAGCACATCGTCTCTAATCTATACCAAACTGTATGGTGTTGAGATCTATATGATTTTAATTTATGCAAGTTATCTTGAGACTACCCCAGATTTAAGTGTCTTATTCATGCATCCAATGAAGGCTGATTGGTTTCTTATGAGCACATCCCTTCTAGTTCTAATTCTTCTCTTCCCAACTCCATGATGTATATCTTCTTACACTTATCTCTGTTCTCAAAAGACTGCTCCGTGTCTGTCCCCTATAGTTCTGTCCTTGATCACACATATATACCTTCATGCCTTCATGAAGAGAGGTATCTCCTTGAAGAGTTGTCTCCCTTTGAAAGGTTATGACCTTTTGTTAAGAGACTAGCATTAACTGCATATGATCACTGCCTTGTTATATACTTATCATGATCGGTACCTTCATTTATGGGTCCAGACTTTAATATCAATCAGTGCCTTTAGTATATCAATTGCTGATTACTATTATTTCCCATCGCTGTTGTTTGCTAATGAGTATTAATCACTGCATGTTAATTTAAATTGGGCAATTAATATCTGATTGCCTTCATTGATATTAATCGCTGCTTTTTGTAATGTTTTTAAATGAAAAATAATCACTACTTATAATATAATTAATTACAGAGTCTTATTCACCTGTCGTGGAATATCCAATCGCAGACCCTTAGATGAAGGCGACTATATTAAGGAGGACAGAACAATAAGAAAGAGTCTACCGCTACAAGGAGAGCATACGTGGATCTCAGAGCGAACAAATTCATAGACAGAAAAATGGAAGGAACGCCAAATATGATGATGTCAGGAGCTGCTTATATTTTAGAGGACCCGAACTTAGCACCTAGATTATCTACATCGCATTCCTCAAAGACTAAATATTATCTCCAATAATTGTGGAAGCCATGGTTTTGGGAAAGAAGCGTAGTTGACTTCATGGTTTCTGTCAGCCAGCATATTCATTATAAGGAGATAGTATATTTTTCAGCAGGGGCATGACAAGAAGATGCAACATGGGAGAGTGAGGAAATCCTTCAGCATCCTAATTTGCGATTGCTTGGGGACAAGCAATCTCGGAAAGGGCAGATTGTAATGCCTCCTCCATACAACAGGAAAAATACTATTTGGTAATGTTGGGTAGTGGCAGTCTAAAATAATTAGAATTTACTTAGCATGCAGCACTGAAGTTTAAGAATGTCTGCTATTTCCTTAAGGAAGGATTAGTAACAACTCAAATTAAATTGAAGATTAGTTTTAATAAAAGTCAAAAGGCATGTGAAGAGTTATGTTTATTAAAGAAAAAATGTATATAAGGAAGATCAATCAAGGAGGAGACATCATTTTTTGTGAAGATATTTTGTATTATTACTCCTTGTGGAGTGTGAACCACAGTTCAACAACGTGAGGACAAAACCTCTTAAGGTTTGAAATTAAAGGGTTGAAACCCTTTAATTTCCATTGTTAAGTTAGTGGACGGAAACCCTTGATTCAAGAAACTCTAAGACATTTCAAAGGCATTTAAATAAAGAGAGATCATTGTAGATTGGAAAAAGATTTACAGAAGAGATAAGATGATAAGGTTAATTATATTTAAAGAAAACAAGGAAATTTTAAAAGGGGACATTACATGACGAGCTTGGCATATGTCAAAATTCTATCTTTGGCAGCCAACTACATGAAGGCATCGGATTTAGGTAGTCCTCTATTAATTGAAATCTTTCCATGGGGAATTTGGGGTGATACTTGTGGGGATTTCTTAAGGCCTCTCTATAAGCTTGTTTGGCAGTAACTTGTCTAGAAACATTCCCTTCCCAAACCAATCATTCTTGACCTTCCCTAGAGGAGACGAGGATGTGCATAATCTTTTTCTTTTAAAGCTGAGGAATTGTAGTGTCAAAGGTGCAAGTCTAGACTAGAGGTTTCCATTGTTTTTATTGATCTTTCTGATCTAGGCAAATTCTTTCAAAACAAACAGCAGACTTGAAGGAAACTTTATTCCCTCTCTTCATCTACCATCTAAGCTTAGGAACAATAGGTTTGCAGGAGAGAATAAAGTTCCAGATGGCAAAACTGAGAGGGAGCTAAGCTTGAGAGGAGATCCTTCCTCCCCCAAAATCCAAATACTTAGCTGAAAGGATTCTGCTCCAAAGTCTAATTGTCTCCTCATACATTTTCCATAGAAGCTTAGTTTCTAGAGTTTTATTCATTAATCTGCTCACCTTAAATTCCAAATCTCCTCAGTCCTTGGTTTAGTTGCTTGGCATATGTGCACGTGCTTAAGGAGAAGAGATCCACATTGGATTTCAAAGTAGAGAAGTGTATCTTTATCAGCTAAAATGATGGGACTAAGAGATACGAGCTTTGGAATATTGAGATAGGTGTTGGCGTTTCAATTAGCACCTCTGGAGTGCTTAGTGGAAACGGACAGCTGTTGCAAGTGTGTTAGTACATGCTCTTCAGATTATAGAGAGGAAGATCTCTCTTTGCTGATTTTATACTGTAAAAAAGGGGGTGTACTAAGATTTCCTATCTTTTTTACTCAGTAGTAGGACACAAGGGTGTATAAGCCAATGCGCCGTAGCTAAGCTTTTTCTCTGGTTTCCGCAGATCTTAACTACGACTAACTAACTTCTAGACTATCCTACCTCTTCAAGATAAACAGAGCATGAGGGCATAGGAGCGAAATGGTATGGTTGGATCACTTGAATCCTCCGTTTCAATGGAATATGGCCGAGGCTCTAAACCTTCGGATATATACCAAGATAGGGCTCGATACAAGCAAACACTCATTACGGTAAACTGGATCTGAGACTTGCCAAGGAGGAGGAACCCCTATCGGAGGAATAGGCTTGGAAGCAGCTCACTGGAAACAACAAGGAACGATGGCCTTTCTAACAGGATTCCCGAAGAGGTGACAACACCTATCCAAAGTCTAGGCTGCAAGAGAGATCATTAAACAACATCAAACGATAATGATTGATGACAAAATATCCAAGGAGGCGATGACACCTGTCCAAGGAGGAGATTGACACCTGTCCAAGGAGGAGATTGAAACAATGCACTATTTAAAAACAAGACTTTGAATAACTCAAATAATTAGATCAATCAAGCTTGCACCATCTGATTTATTTCTTCAAGGTTCTTCAAAGAATTACAAAGGTCAGGACAGCAAAGGCACGAAATCATGCACAATTGCGATCAACCAACGAACTCTCATCCAAGAGTGAACAAATATAAACAAGCGAACTTTGGCAACAGTGGCGCAACAATTTTGCTAGCAAATAAAGTTAAACAAATAAAGAACCTAAGGCTCTTATTTATAGAAACTCAAAGGAGTAGGCAACTCTAAAATCTCCTTGAGTTAACAAACAGTTCTTGCCAATCAACAAGATATTATTCTATGTCTAAAAGTAGGTGAGCAAACAGTTAACTGGAAATCTACTTCAGTTAACTGAAACTAAACAAAAGTCAAACTGGAAGTCTACCTCAGTTGACTGACACCTAACTAAAAGTGAACTTATGTTACAAATGTGTCTCCAAATAGACATCCACCTTTTGAGGAGATCTGAGATCCACAAATCGTGGGAGTCAAATAGACATCCTAGATTAGTGGGATCTGACATGCATGATCTATGGAGATCTGGAGTCAACTTGGAAAGGGGCATCAAGTTGACTTCAGTCATTATTTAATGCTATTTGGAGGGTAGGACGTCTTTTCTTGGTGCTTTACACCTCTTCACCACTGGTCAACAAAGTCTCTATTCAGTCATTGACCTCTTCGGCCTCCGGGCAATTAATGCTCTTCAAAGTGACTATGTGGCGTCTAAGCATTTCTTCACTCGTTGCAAGCTGCTGATGATAGGTTATGCATTGGGCAACTGCTTCATCTAACTAGACAGACATGGCTGCAATTTTGGCTAATTTGCAGCCATTGGGATCTTCAAGGAACGGAAATCGGATGACCTCCTACAACCGTGTCTGCACTGTTTCAAGTTCAACATATTCCCCTCCTTCCCGCTGATATTCTAACTCAGGGAAGGATATTACCAACATTCTCGCGAAGTTGATAATATTGGCGACGAAGCGTCTATAGTCAATCAGCTCCACAGAGTTGGCATCATAGGCTCTCACCTTGTATGCCACCTGTTTTTTCCACTCAAAGAGATGGTGTTTATTTTCTGTGGTCGTAACTGATTCATATGCTTGTTGCAAATCAGCAACTGTCGCCTCCTCTCTCGGCCTCTCTTGAGCTGCCTTCACATCCAACTGCTGGATTTCTGATCTAAGTCCATGTGCCCTGTCTCTCAGCTGATATGCTTCTGTCAACACGCACCGTCCTTTGATGACAAACTCATCCACTTGACGTCTCAAGTGTTTGCCATATGTAATCAACTGATGATGGTTTCTTTTAGCTAGGAGATCCAATAGTCCTTGAGGCAAGGCCGAGGAGTTCGGAGTGTCATGTATCAAACTAGAAATGTACAACTTTAGCTGACGGATTTTAGCCTTCAAGGCTGCTTTGTCTTGTCCATCCTTCGTCATCCTTTCTTTGACACTCCCCGAGGCAATTCCAAGAAGGTCTGCCTCCACCTGTCGAGTGGTCTTTCCAAGGTTCACCTTTGAAAGCGTGAAATCCCCAACCCTCACATTATGTATATCTTTGTCTTCAGGTGGGGCAGCAGTCTCTATGATAACCTTGTTCTCTGCATTCTTTTCTACATGTGTCTACTTCTTTAACTTCTTTGCCGGCATGTCTTGTGGGACATGATGGAATCCAGAGAAATCAAGCTGATAAGGTCTCTCCCTCTTCCTCCCAAGCGAGCTTTCCAGCCAAATAGAATCTCGGCTAGAATTGTTGGGAGGAGGAGCATAGGCCCCCTGAATGCTGGAAGAACGAGACTGCGCCGTGGCAATGCCTCGTGGTGGTGAGTCCAAATCAATAGGACTCTGCGACCTCTGTGATGGTGGTGAAGCTGGTGGCTCTGTTTCTATCACTGGCACCGCTTCTGCTGCAACTTCTTCTACAATGGTTTCCATATCTACAACGATTATTTCAATCATTGGTTCTTGTGTAGTTGTAGCGGTCTCAACTGTCTCAGGTAAATTGGTGGCTGTCTCCACCTGTACCTCTTGCCGGCTTGTGCTGACAATTCCTTTTCTCCCCCATGTGCTCCCTGACATCCGCATTCCTTCTGGAGGAAAGCTCATCTTCTTCTATCCGGGTTTCTTCCTAGACGTGGAAGGTAGTGTAAACTGAACTGCTGGCGGCTCTGATCGGGGAAGTACTACCTTCCTTGTCCTTTTACTGTCCAGGTAGAGTTGACTGTGTTGAACTACTCTACCCGTTCTTTCCTCAATAGACATACTCTCTTTCGCGTACCAGTCTACTTTGCCGAGTGGTTGTGAATCCACTAAACTCGTGAAGAAGGAAGAAAGAATGACTTCTTCTTCATCCTCAGATAAGCCCTCGATGTCCTCTGACATGAATTCTGCAATCTGCGAGAGCTTGAATCTGCTATGGTTCCTTCTTCTCACTTCGAACTCATCCTCGCAGTTGACCCAAAAATCTTCCATGAAAGGTTCATGTGATGATCTTTGCTCAAGGTGAGCTGCGAAGATGCCTTTGGGGTCATAGGATGGCCTCCTGTCAATGAGGTACTTGAGATTAAATCTCACTATTTCCTAGCTTATCAACCTTGCATCGGCTGCAGTCTTGCATCTGTAGAGTCCCATCTAAAAAGGAAAGTTTGCAGCAGTCTTTTTCTTTATGCGAAGGTAAGAGTGAACCTCGGCCAATTGCCTCAGGATTTCCATGAACACTACCCTATCTGAGGGGTAGCGTGGCATCATGGCGGGGTGGCCATTGTAGCCATACATGCGTATGTAGGTGAAAGTGGGGAATTGTATGAACCAATCCGCCCAGTCCACCATTGTTGCCTTAGCTACTGGTGAAATACGCACGTGCATCTCATGGTCTAGCTCATGCACGATGTGCATAGTAAAAAGGTCATTTATCTTTTTGAAGTGTCTTTCCGCTAGAGTGAACTCTAAGCGAGGAAAGTATTCTTGTACCTTTTGCACACCCAGGGTTCCCACAGTGTTTAATGTTCTGAAATCGCCTTGGAAGGCTATCAGGTAGACCAGGTATGAACACATGTGGAAATGGTGCTCTTCTAAAAACCCGGTGAATTGTTGGTGGAGTGTGTCACTGATCAGGGAGGCCCAGTCGTAGTGTTCTTTCCTGCTGATTATTTTGCCAATAATGTAGAACATCCACGGCTGGAAGGATTTACCCTCCTCTTGTCCAGTGACTTTGCTGAGTAGGGTGATTAACACTCTGTACTCATCTTTGAATTCTCCTCTACCAACCAATCTAGGCAAGCTAGTTCTTTTTGTTTTCAGCCAATGTTTAGCCATTATAAGCGAACACTCATCCTTCGAAGCCTCGAATGCCTTTTCACATTCTGTCACTGATATGACCTTCTTGGTAGGGCATGGTGGAATTGCAAAACAAGTCTCTATGTCCACTGGCTTCAAGCTGCAAATCACCCTCCTGTCTACTGACAGGATCTCTCTTGTTGTTGGGTTGTAATGCTTTGTGCAAGTAGTTACAAGCTCGATGCTTTGTAAGGTGATTGGAATAGATGCTACTTGAAATAAACCGGATTCTTCGATGTTCTGCAATGTGATTTGATTCATGCCCTCCAAGTCCTCAGAACTGACCTCTGGATTTTTCTGCCATAAGTCTGTGTCAGTTGTTTTCAGGTAATCATGGTATAAGACTGTTTTGGTCTTGTATTGCACCTGAGAGTACTGCATTCTGAAAACCTTGAATATTGACTGGGCACTTGACCTTGTTTTGACACTTTTCTGGAATTGCTAAAAATAGCCTCGCTGAGGGTAGTTTTTACGAAAAATTCTAAGACATGGGTTTTGTTAAGAATGATTTTCTAGACAAACCCAGATTGTCAGAAATTCGGAAAAATGAGTTTTTCTTTGACATGCAAGAGCCCTTTGGTAGCAGAGGCAGCAGAGGTACCAGAAAGTTTTTGTTCGTGCTTCAAAGCCAAACAAACCCAGTTTGTTTGTTTTTCAATAATATGACTTTTTCCGGAAACCCTAAAAAAATAGGGGCAGCAGGGCTACTTTTTTTGGAAAAATCTACCATATGGGTTTTGTTGAAAACATTGTGTTGATCATACCCAGTTGGCCAAATCTGTGATAATCTGTCGTTTCCTATGACATGCAAAAGAAATATAGACAGAAGTAGAGGAAGTAGACAGAAGATGGATTGGAAGTTATCAACTGCCACTTTGCAATAATCTGTCTCTGGAAGCAATCTTGGGAGAAGAATGCTTTTACTGCCAATGATCTTCAAAAATATTGAAGATCCGTCCAAAACCCCTGCCAGATCTTGAAAACGTATTCTTGGGAGCTACTTGATGTTTTATCCTTCAACCTGCAAAAAGAATAATGAGGAAAGGGACGCCTAGCATGAATATAAGGCAATTAGGGTTAAGATCCACAAAGTATGGAAGATAACTCATCATTCAGGCCTGATTTGGAGTTCCAAAAGATGATTTCCACTGATTGTGGAGTGTTTGGTCTCTTTTGGCTCCAAATTTGCTAACTCAAGTCAACATTTCTGTTTGACTTCTTTTAGGTGTCCATTCTTGAAGTTGATCATTTTTTGTTCATTTTGCAAGCTGAAGTGCTCCCATTTGATCTTTGATTCAGGTTGTTCAGTTGATTTTAGGCAGTGGCTGGTAGTTCTATTGTTGAGATGGGATCAACACGATGAGATATGCCTGAGAGGGATTAACTCATAAAACTGAGTTAAGGTCTCCAGAAAGAAGGGCGCCTTTCCTTGAAAGGGGCGCTTTTGATAATGTCTTAGTCAATTTTCATTGACTGTTCTTCGTTTTGACCTTTTCAGACCCTCTTTGCTTTGATCTGACGTTCCCGATGTTTTATGAATCAGACGATTCTGCTTGACGATGCATTGGGTAGCTGGTTCAGTCTTGTTCAGGATGACTGACTTCTCAGTTGAAGCTGACAAGTTTTGGGCCTTTAAACCAAAGGGCACCCCCGGCCAGCAGGGGCGCTTTTAGCTTTTGCTTGTTTTCATCTTGGCTGTGGACTGCCAGTCTTTGACCTCCTCCATCAGTTGATTGATGTGTCGGAAGTTCTTGCTGATAGTCTTGCTGATGAGATAGGTCATAGTTGAGAAGGTCATCTTGGGAGGCAGTGAAAATTCTGACTGAATTTGGATGCCTTTAGGAAAGGGCGCCTTTCTTCAAGAGGGGCGCTTTTAGCCATGCCTTAGCCATTTTCTGGCTTATCTTTCCAGTTCTTCGAATTTGGCTTTTTCTGCTTGATCTCATCTCGTGATCGTCTGGTGTGTCTTATGGACTTGTTGTTAGATTGATCACGTAGCTGGGAGGAAGCTGGGAAGATATTATGTATAGAGTTGCTGTTAACGGATTTATTTGGTGCCTGCAACTGAGGGGCGCCCCTGGCAAGCAGGGGCGCTTTTGCCTTGAAGCTCTCTGATTTGGCATCTGTGTCGTTGATGGATCCTCCATACTTCGCTGACGGTTGGTCAATGATCCCTGAATCAGATGATCTTGCTGATTGTTTCGTTGTCGAGCCAGCATGAAAGTGAAGAGGATGACTGTTTTGACAATGCCAAATGATTTGATCTGCCCTCTGAGATCCAAGGGCGCCTTTCTTCAAGAGGGGCGCTTTTTCACCTTGTAGATTGTGTTTTGCCTTGGTAGACAAAACGTCCATCTTCTAGACTTAGCCAAATTTTGGCCTTTTCCGTTTTGAGAATCTCCTTCGTTGAAACAACATCTTTTCATCCTTTCTCGCCATAGCTTCTTGGTTGAAGCTTTTGAGGTTTAGCTTTCAGCACCTGGTACTGACCAATCTGCCATTAATGGCTACGAAGCTCCTAACTTTTTTTCTGAAAAATAGAAATAGACCCACCAGAGTAAAACATAATTTTTGATAATTCTGACTTGATCAGTGTGATCGTGAAGGCAATTAATCCTATCAGAATTATTTTCAATCATTTCCGGGAAGGTCCTATTTTTTAGGGTTTCCATAAAAATAGGGGTGTAAAACCCTAATTTTCATTTTCTTAGAATTTTAACCATAGGTTCCTTGACAAAAACCCACAAAGACTTCATGTTTGGTTTGACCTAAAACATACTTTCGATGGCATTTTTTTATTGTTTAGCTCAAATTAAGCAGAATGCCAAAAATTTCATTTTGGGTATAACAATAGGTAAGACAGTTTTTAGTTGGAATGTTATCTTTAGAGAGGTTTGATCTTCTCCTATTAAGCAAATCAGAGAAGTGAAAAAAGAGACGTAGTCATTACCAAAGGCTGAGAAGACTGCACTTGAGGCCAAACTAGAGGTTTAGGAGGCACTTGTAGATGGAGGTGATGTAGATGAGAGTTTAGAAGAAGAACCTTATACTCCACTAGTCAAGAGGTCTATTGGGAAAGGAGAGTACCCAAAAGTTATAGCTCATCTAATGTTGTCTTTTTGCATTATCTGCTAACAATGATGATCCTAGAATTATGGAGGTGGTTGAATCAAAAGAGAGGAAGTCTTGGAAGAAGTCCATGGATGAGGAAATGGCTACTTTGTAGAAGAATAGGACTTGGTAGTTGTTTCTATTGCTTGGAGGAAGGAAACATGTTGATTGCAAATGGATCTACAAGAAAATGTTTAATTTTGAGGGAAAAATCAAAAAATAAAAGGTAGGTTTTTGGCTAAAGATTTTTCCTAGGTTGAAGTAATTGATTTTGGTGAGATTTTCTCCCCATTTGCAAAGCAAACTTCCATTAGATTTTTGTTATCTATAGTTGCTGCATCTTATCTACAGATTGAATAGATGTATGTGAAGACAACTTTATTGCATGGGGATCTAAAGAAGGAAGTCTACATGGCATAGCTTGAGCTTTATGTGGTAAAAGGAAAGGAAACATTAGTTTGTAGGTTGAAATAGTTGCTCTATGACTTGAAGTAGTCACCTAGGATGTGGTATCAGAACCTTGATACCTATGTTTTGAAGTTGGGATTTCTTAGAGAAAAGAATGATTATTCTGTTTATTTTAAGTAAGTTGATAATCAGTTCATTGTTATTGTTTTAAGTACATTGGTGACATAGTTATTGGTAATTATAAGGATATGATTAGGGTGCTTAAATCTTAGTTGTCATCACAGTTTGATATGAAAGATGTAGGGGCTACTAAGTTCATCTTAAGTATGGACATTAGGAAAGATTTTGAGTCAGAAGAAGTATGTTAACTTTGTGTTGTAGCATTTTAGGATGAAGGGTAGTAAGCTAGTGAATGTTCCTCTTCTTGTGAGAACAAAGCTGTCAATGGAATAGTTTCACAATACATCTAATGAAATAGAGGATACGGGTCATGCTCCATATGCTAGTGCTGTTGGAAGCCTTATGTGTGTGTTGTCTATATAAGACCAAATATTGCCTAAGCTATGGGAATTCTAAGTAGGTTTATGTCTAAGTTACAAAAAGAGCACTAGATTGCAATGAAAATGGTTGATCATTATCTATCTTTGGGGTGCTTTAGAGTTTTCTATTTACTACTAGGGAGGACCTGATTTAGGCAAGAAGTTAGACATACAACATTTGAATGATGCAAGCTGGGCTAGTGACATTGATAACAAAAGATCGGCTAGTGGTTATGTGTTTGACTTGTCTGACAATGTTGTCAGTTGGATGAGTGAAAGGTAGGCTGTTTTCTTTTGACTACTGAAGTTGAGTATATGGTAGATACTCACACTTGTAATGAGGTAGTATGGCTTCAAAGATTGTGTTCAGGCCCAAAACCTTATGTTTCACGCACAAATAAAGCACATTGTTATGTATTATCATTTTGTTTGAGACATCAGCTAAGAAAAGAGGGTTTTGATTGAGAAGGTGGACACTTGAGTGAATGTTGCATATTCAATGTTGAAGCCAGTGAGCACATAGAAATATAAGTGGTGAAGTCTAGCTATAGGTGTTTCTACCCCTAGCAATTAGTTTTCTGAGTTGGACCCCTCATGCTTTTGTGATGAATATAACAAGTAGGAGAATGTTAGGACTAGGTTTTGTAAACTTTGCAAGTCCTTGTAAAATTATTTTAAAACTTGTGTTGTTAATTGTGGTCCCTCATGGAATGGGGTGCCACCATTGGAGAAATCTTGAGATTCCTTGTATTTGTATCTTGCTACTTGAATTGTATGATATGATTCCTATAAGAGCATTGATATAGGGATGTATAGAGGAGACTAGGTGGAGCATCTTTGGCCACTATCTATAGCATGCATAAGGACATCTTGTAAGAAGTTTTAATGGACCAAATTGGAGTACTCAAGTTTGGTGGATGGACTCTTTTTTTTTGTATTCACTATAGTTTACAAAAGTGATCATAATGATTAGGTTTTACAGCCTGTTTACATTGGTATCACCATATAATTGTAGCTGATTCTACTTGATGCTATATACCTTGTAGGGCTTCCGCTCACTATCTTGATTTTTTATTGCTTTTGTTACAAAAAGGATCATATACAAGTATATCTTTTTCCAACAAAAAGGATGATATACATCTTGGAATACATAAACAGAGCTGCTGTATTAATAGTGTTAGTCCGTTTTTTCCTTTGCGGCATTCTTTACTTGTTTTTTGTTGGTGTTTCTTTCCTCCCTCATGAAGTCACCCAGTTCTGATTTGCTGGTTCCTTTGTAATAGAGCCACTGGTTCGCATATGCTACCTCTTGTTTAGTTATTTCCGCTTTGCCACTCTCCATCAGTGTTTTGAAATTCTCTTTAGCCACTTGAACTGTGATAGATACTTGCATGTAAACATTGTGAATGGTGAGTCTTATATAAAACTTAGTAAGAGCTCTCCTAGCGTCTTGGTTTTTCTCACCATTCCCAGCTTTCCAAATATACCATAAAATTTCTGTAGAAAGGATTAGCCAGAAAAGATTATTAAATTTCCCTATTCCTTAAATTTTTCCCATTAGAATTTCCTTTCTTCTTTTCTGTTTCAAATCTCCCCATCCCACTGAATCTATTTGAAACAAATTCCAAATTTCTTTTGCAAAAAAACAATCAAAGAAGATATGATTAATAGTTTCAGAGTTTTTACAGATATCACAAACATTCAGGCTGTTTTCAGAATCAACATTTGGTAATCTCTGTAAGATTAGCATCCATCTGAAACCTGCCTTTTTGGGTTCCAAGACATTGTTCCAAAGATGACAAAACACTTTATCCCACTCTTAATGGTTAAGATCCATGTTTCACCCTTTGTTCAAGAACTCAGAAAGGTCCGAGGGATCTGCTAGCATCTTATAGATTTATTTTTCTTTTAGTCTTGTAAATCTGTTATCATTCATCCATTCAAAATCGTGCAAGTTATCATTATCAGAAGTTTTGTTTGATTCCAAAATCAGCTTATGTTTTTCAATTAATTCATAGGTTCTTTTTTGAGTTTGAGGGATATCGAACTCATGTTTGAGTGAGTCCCACTCTTTTAATTGGCCATTATTTATTATGTTTTGTGTTGTACCCAAACCAAATTTTTTGCTTCATTAAGGCATTTTGCTTAAAATGGTTTAAACCTTGTAAAAATGAGGTCAAAACTCAGTTTTTGGGCAAATAAAGTATGGGCTTTTAGTCAATGTGATGCCAGGAAGATATTGGCAAAATTTGAAATTTTTGAAAATTAGGGTTTCTAAACTCTATTTTTAGCTCGAAACCCTAAAAAATAGGAACTTGTCAGAATTGGCTGAAATTAATTTTGATTGGCTTATTTCACATCACAATCACAGTGGTGAAGTCAGTTTTAGTTAGAAGTCAGTTTAAAGCTGGTGGGTAGTTTTCACTTTTTCAGGAGAAAAGTTAGGACCTCTGAGGTCGTCAATGGCAGTTGGCCAGTACCAGGTATCAATATCTAAGCCTGAAACTCAAAGAAGAATGCTCTACGATGAAAGATGTTGAAAATAACGCTTTTTGACGGAGGGGATTTTCAGATTGGCAAAATGTGCTAAAATATTCTAAGTCTGGGAACTTTTCACTATGTAACGTAGTAGACACTTGCGCAATCAATGTGCAAATCAACTTTGTAGTGTCCGTACTTGTGAAAATGATGAAGTATAGTCATACACACATCTCAGCAGTCACAGCACGTCGACATGGTCAAACTCAGCAGTGGATACAGCATTTGCAAAGTATAAAATGGTGAAAATCAATGAATTCAGAGCAAATCCGCTCCCCTGTAGCCCAGGGGCGCCCTTCCATTTGAAGGTCAAGATTTGATTGTTTTGGATCGAGAACACATTCATTGTTTTATGTTTTCAGTCAGCTTTCCGACTAGCCATGGAGCAAGACCATTTTGAGTTACAAAACTTCGGCAAACGAAGACAGAAGCAGAGGTTACGAGGAGTGTTTTCTCACAAGGAGGCAGTCTAGAAATACGGATCCGCTCCCCTGTAGCCCAGGGGCGCTCTTCTTTTTGAAGGCCCAGATCTAGATGCATGTGTGTATTACTAGATTCAGTCTTTTCAAAATCAGTCTAGCTTTTCAACGAGCTATCAAGCGGAAGCATATCTAGTGCAGAACTCCGGTTATGAACGTCAGAAGTTGAAACTGCAAGCGGGATACATGTGAGAAAAGGTTGCTAGTAGATGGTTTGAGCACCCCTGTAGCCCAGGGGCGCCCTTGAATATGACTTGTCAGATGGATGAGTTTGCAATTGAGGTCTTCCTGAGATCTTTACCAGCTCAGTCCAGCTCCGTGATGCACCTGTTCACAAGACTATCCGGCATTCTGAGTGATCATGATAAAGGTTCTACCGAGCACGTAAATCAGAGGATGGTGAAGCATAGCTACACAAAGCTACACATCTGTAGGCTAGGGACGCCCAACCTTTAGGCCTGCCAGATGGGGTTATTTGCAATTGCAGTCTTCACAAGACTTGTGTGCAATTACTCCAACCATTCAACGAGTCCAGCCAACGACCTTCGGGATTTGGCGAGAGCTTGTACGTGCAAGGTCAAGGTGACAATGCTGTAAAGTGGAAGTGGTTGAAGATAGTTCAAAAAATGACTAAGTATAAGGCTAGAATTTTCTTTGAAAAAGGCGATTCTCTTTTAAGGGCCTTAGAAGCAGTTTTTTGGCTTCATCTTCTCCAAGAACATCTTTTGCAAGTTGACCAAATTATACAGAGAGACAAGTGGCACACGAATCGGAGCATTCTAGCTCCCGGTATCGAGGGTCAAAGTATGGTGCTTGGATGAAAGTAACACTTTTGACAAAATGGTGTTTGCATCTTCACAGAATAGGGGCGCCCATCTTTTTGAGGTTCCTAATTCAATTTGTAAATACTTCACATACAGTCATCGGATGCAGAATACTTCCAGTCACTCAATGAATGCACTATTCAGTCAATAGGGCTCATCATTCACTGTCAATAGCAGTTTGAAGCATCAGAAGGCAATATGGAGAAATGGTTAAGTCTGGAATCAATACATCAATTTAATCAGAGGCGCCTAATTTTCTAAGGTGTCAGATGATGATTTTAGCAGTTGTTGCTCCCAGCAAACGTTTCGTCCTTGTTATATAGGCTTCGCAGTGGATATCTCAGCACGGTCGCAGGATCATTCAATCATCCGGAAATCAAAGTTGAACATGGACAAATGTAATTTTGTAGTCAGCTATAAAATAGGAGATTCTCAAAAAATCTCATAACTCTTGCAGATGGACACCTAAAAGATCAAAATTTGACTTTTTAGAATCAGTGAAGTGTGTTGAGCACAACAAGAGGCTATTTTTGGCAAAATGATTAAAAAATATTTTTTGCATGCAGAGCATTGAAAGTGACGAATTTCTTCAAAGATAAATATTGGCGCCACTTTTAGCTCTTTGCATGTTTTTAAAATTAAAATATTATTTTGTCTCAAGACTCAGAGACAGTGGTAGTTCAACTGGTAAAGGGCTAATCGAATTCCTTCTTCATAATTAGGGTTTCAGCATGCATGCATGAGGGTACGATTTCATCTATTTAACCAAGCATGGCCTCTTTTCTCATTCACACAGCTTTGAAAGTTCAAATTTCCTCAAAGAGATTAGTGAATTTTCATCAGAGAATCAAGCTCGAAGGCGATAGGTAAATTCTTTTGCAGGTTCAAGTCCAGATTCAGCATCAAATTCAAAGACAGAGTGGCGATTTTGAAGGAAGAAGGCACAAAAACAATTAAAATAATAAAAACTATCTTTTCTCTTCTAGATTTCTTCCATCTTCTCGTCTTAAATTCTCTCGCATGTTCGAAGTGTTGGCAGATTTTGGCTAAACAAAGTATCTGGGTTGATTCAGAAGAGCTTTCTCAGCAAAACCCATGTGCCAGAATTTTTCAGGAAAATTTGTTCCAAAACATCTGTTCTTGAAGCTTTAATTTTCTCAACTGAAATTCTTTTGCATGGTTGAGTAAAGGGCAGATTTTTACATTTCTGACGCTTTGGGTTGTGTTGGAATCATTTTCTGGACAAAACCCATATCTTAGATTTTTTTGTAAAAATTCTCATCCGACAAGCTATTTATAGCCTCAGCAGGGTATTTTTGGCTTTCCAGAAAAGTTGTCAGAATACAGCCGTGTTCACAGTCAACAGGCGAGTTTTTCAGAATGCAATTCACTCAGCTCGAATTCAAGACCAAGTCGGTCTTAGCTCATAACTTCATCGGGACAGTTGATACAAATCTACATAAGGTATTGCCGGAAGTAGTTTTGGATCCACTTAAGATTAGGGATTCGGTTATCAAGAACATTCAACAATCCGGTTTACTCGAGGTCGCTTCCATACCTATTCCAGTGCATTGCATGGAGTTTGTAATATCTTGCATCAAGCATTACAATTCCGCTACACGAGAGGTACGGTCAGTAGATGGATGTGTCATATGCAGTCTCAAACCCCTTGATATCGAGCAAAGTCTGGATATTCCTCAACATCTAGATGGGTTGGGCATTTCCATGAATAAGAGGGAGAAAGCATTCAATGCTGAATTGGATAAGTGTCAAAGCATGAAAAACGTGAGAAGCATCAAGCTGTAGAAGAAACAGTGGCCATCACTTCAATTACAAAGCCACCAGGGTTATCAGTCAGTGAAGGCCAGTTTGAGTATGCAGAGATTTCCAGGTTTGCTTGAGTTGCTAACAAATAGTGAATTGACAGTTGAGACATGTGACGACCGTTAGATAGTGATGCAGTCAACAACCTTGTGGAGGGGTTAATTGCCAGAGATCAGGGCCGGTAAACTTCAATTCAAGGCGTCCCACCTTTTCCAAGATAGACATTAGACACAAGAGTTAAACTCGAGGCTTCTTTCCGAGTTAACTGGTTGTTACACATTGCATGCCATGTCTTTCTTGGAAACATCTTCAAACACTTGGATCATAGATTAGATTTTTCAGTTGACTGATGATAGCATTCCAGTTGACTTGCTTTCAATAAGGACGTGCATGTTGCACCTTGTCCATTTAGATTACATGTTTCAGTTAACTGATGATAGTTTCATTCAATTAGGGTTTAGGAATAAGATCTTGCATGCACTGCAAGACTCTAGTTGACTCAAGGTGATTTTAGGGTTGCCTACACCTTGAATTCTATAAATAAGAGCTTTAAGCTCATTTGTAATTTAACTTTTGCTTGATAGCATACATGCTACGCCTACCTTGCCTATAGTATTGCTATTGTTGTATCTGTTCAAAGAGTGATTGCTGTTATAATAAATTGCTGCGCCTACCTTGCCTTCATGTTATTGTCATGGTGTTTATTCAATCTTAGTTAAATGGGGTTGTTGGTTTGATCGTTATTGCATGCGTATTGCGTCTATACTATATACTGTCCCAGTTGCTTACCTTGTGTTTTGTTTATCATGAGCCTATTCAGAAGAGCAAATAGTTGTGCCCACCTTGCTTTCATGTTGCAAAACTGTACTTGAAGCTTATTGTTTGATGTGTGTGATAGTAGACTCATTCAGCCAAGCAGATAGTTGCGCCTACCTTGCCTTCATGTCGTGAAGCTGTACCAGGTTTACCTTTTATTTGTTTGTTTTAATAAACTTCTTCCCGGATTAGCAAATAGTTGCGCCTCCCTTGCCTTCATGTTGTGAGCCCGCACCTGAAGTTTATCGTATAATACATTCCCGCTCCATTTCCTCATGCTCTGTTTCTTGAGGAAATTGGATAGATTTAAAGAAGTTAGTTTAGTTGTAGTAAAATGATTTGCGAAACTAGAAAATACTTAGCTGCAACGTTCTAGGTTTTCTTAACCTTGTGCCTCTACCAGCTGAGAACAAAAATATAGGATATTAGTTTACTTTTCCATTCCATGCATTCCAGCACAACGAGGGAGCTTCCCCTCCTAATTTGAAGAGCACTCATTACGTAGTGTGCATAGCTGTACGTACAAACTCACACTCCAGAGGTGTTAGTTCTTATGCCAACATTCTAGAAGTGAGAGATTCCTTTTCTATTCCAAGCCTTTGTAGAGCACCTTTGTAGAAGTGCCAGGGGCTTATTTTTGTGGAAGATATTCCATCAAATGGATCTTAAATGGTATACTTTGTTTAAATCTTCCATGATCTGGCATTTATTTAGAATAGCATCTTTGCATATTTCCCATGCTTTCCAAATGCTTTTAAATACACTAGAACCAACCGAGGACATTGCATATTTGGCAAAGACTAGGTCACAAAGAGGCACACTCTTCCAAGATTTGGCTTGTTTCGGAACAACTCTTCTTACATTATTTCTTATTAGTATTTTCCATTGCTCATTCCCTTTAAGAGCCTTACAGATCCACTTTGCTGCCAATTCTATCCCTTGCTTCTTTAGATCTTTTAGTCCTAGACCACCCTTTTGTTTTTCCATGCAACACCATTCCCACTTGATTGCATGTTTTTTCTTTTTTCCTTTACCATCCGACCATAAGAAGTGTCTAATTTTCTTTTGAATTTCCTCAATCTAATAGCTGCTAAAGAGCCAAACAGATGCATAGTATATATTGTAAGACGATAGTATCTTCTGGCAGACTTGAGCTCTTCCAGCTATTGAGAGGTACTGCTTATTCCAGCTACTTAGCTTCTTTTCAATTCTATTTTTCCCCCAGTCCCACATATCTCTTAGATTGGGACTTATCGCAAATGGTATCCCTAGATACCTGACAATTTTGTTTGGGTCTCCCCATTGAATCTCATATTCACTAAACCAATCTGGCTGGGAGTCATCCCAACTTAGCATGGTAGATTTAACTTCAGAAATTTTTGTTCCTGCAGCTATGCCAAAGAAGTTCAGCTTCTCCATTAGATTTCCTAAATTTTCCTTTTCCAGGCTAATGAAAAGGGCTGTATCATCTGCAAATTGCAAATTGATTAGTTCATCTTCACTTGGAAGTGATATCCCTTTTACCCTCAGGCTTAATGTTGGGTCTCTCAAGATAGTGTATTGCATTTGCAGCAATTACAAACAGCGATGGAGTTAGAGGGCAACCTTGTCTTATAGACCTCTACAGTTCAAATTCCTTTGTCAATGCACCATTTATTTCAATTTGGGCGGTTGCATCTTTTAATAAGGTTTTAATCATTTGACAAAATCTCTCTGGGAAGCCAAATGCCTCAAAGACCATCATTATAAAAGGTCATTCAACTATATCATAGGCCTTCTCAAAGTCAACCAGCAGCATTCTTATATTTTGTTTGGACATTCTTGCCCACTCCATTGCTTCCCAGCTTATCAATAGATTTTCAAGTATATGCCTCCCTTTTATGAAGCCAGTTTGGTTGTTGTTGATGATCTTTGGGAGGATTTCTAAAAGCCTCAAGGAAATGGTTTTTGCAAAGATTTAATGGGAGACATTCAGGAGTGTTATGGGTCTCCAATTTTTTATTAAGGCTCTATCTCCTTCTTTGGGGATTAACTTAATAATTCCCTTATTTATAGATTTACCTAAAGAGCCAACCTCTGTAGCCTCTTCATAAACTTGAAGGAGATCATCGCTTATCTACTCTGTATTCTTTTTTAAGAATAGGTGGATGGACTCTTGGCTTAGGATTTACATATTATTATGGGAGGAGTTACTCATGGAGAGGGGTGCATCTGTCCAGCTCGGTCTAGTTGGAGTAAGACTTGGCTCATGGTTTTGAGCCCATTCTTTCTAGAAACCGTGTGTAGTTTCTTAGATCTCCTTGGCCTATATATTTAATGCTTGGGATGGAGTTTGTAAGATGTTTTTGATTACAAGGTTATGTTGCTGGTTTTACTCTAGATATTAAAGATCTCAATGCTATATATTTTATTGTATCATAGAAATTTTGCTAAGTTAATAATTCGTTTTTGGATTCGGGTATGGGTACGGGTAAGAGAATCCGGTACGGGATTCGGTCAAAAAAAAAATTGGGGTTGGGTACATTTTGGGTACGTTAATACAAAAACATATAAAAATCAGAAATATATACATATTTGCAGCAGTAATTAAGTTCAGAATACACCACCATATTAATAGTCAAATAACATAGCAAAAATACACAACCACTTTATACCCAAATGTCATGATATAGAATTATAAATTAAACTTCAAACTTCAAACATAAAAAGGTCAAGTGTTTACAATCAGCCATTAATAATTATTGATCATTGATCAATCTAAATCATATGGGTCATCAAAAACAAAGCAAATTTGAGCTCCTTCATGTTGACGTGTTTTTTATGACAACACCAACACAGAATAAAATGTCCAATGGTCACTCTATTCCCTCTTGATCAAAGTATTCCGCATGCTAAGATTTCGTGAAAGTTCATGCGTTCAACTCCAAGGTTCCTTTTATTGCGAATAGACTCAGTTGGTTGATGTGAATATGCTGGTTATTCCAAGGGGACTTACGTGAGTTGCTCATTCAGAAGAAAGGATTCTCAAATTTTGGGAGATTTGTCGGTGATGCTCGAGTTCTTAAACTAACCGGATAATGCTGAATATAAAAAGATATAAGGATTAGAGATGCTGCCATCCACTCCTAAAGGGTGGAGGACGAGGATCAGCTTAAACAATCTTCAGACCAGACTTTGCTTCGTCTCCCTTTGGACAACCTCTACGAAGTTGGTGCAATCTTCAAAGGATGATAAAAGATATTCAAATTGTGATTCAACATGTGCACTTCGTCACAACGATGCAAGTGAACACACGAATCACAACCGAAGTTAGGTACTAATATTCCAGTTGACCACGCAGGGCGGACTTACCATCAGCAAGCCCGCTAGTGGTATGGATGAAAGAAGATATGCTCAAACCAAAGCGCCACACTCCACAACTACCGACTACTTGCATGAAATGAAATCTACTTTACTTTAAGTCTACTCTAAGACTCTAAATGAATTAGAAGGACGAAGAAGCCTCGCTAGCTACTCAAAACAAAAGATGGAACCGCAAGCAATGATAACCCTTTTCATTATGAGAGTGTTCACAACAACTTCTTACAAAGGATTCAATGGGAAAACTTTCCTTCTTCTTCAATCTAAGCTATCAATCTATGCTAACTCCCTATTCTAACTTCTATCTTCTCTACTCTCTGATTTCTTGATCTAATCTAACATCTACTAGTTACAAATGAGGGGGGATGCCCCTTTTATAGTTGGCCCAGTCCAGCGGATGGTTCAGATTGAATTACAATGAAGGGTTCAGATTGAGCCATTTATGCCCTAATTAGGGTTTTTGCCCTAAAAACCGCCACAAAGAGGAGTGGGGCAATGAATGCACAGAATATTCTCCACTCCTCTGCAGGACCCATTATTTGTGAATAACACCCACTATCTTCTTCTAGAAGATTCTCGTCCGGAAACGCGTTCCCACTGTTCTTCTTTGCCAATTATGTTGCGTTAGGAGGAGAGCAAAAGAGTCTCTAAGATCGTCTCTGCAGATAATAAAATTTGAAAGGATTTGTCGTTCAGCCCTCCCATTGCTTTGACTCCTGGATGCACTTCTTCCTTGTAACTTTCACATTTCTCTAGTCCACTGCCTTGGGCACATTTATCCTCTTTTGCATCACGTCCTTAACGCCTTAGCCAATCTTCATTCCCATTTCGCTTTTCCTTGGGAACTTCTTCACCAACTTTCTTCATCTTTACTTTGTCGCGACACTTAGCCCTTTCTTCCAACATCTTCCTCCTGCAAAGCAAAAAGAAGAGCATCAGAACACTTATGATATAAATTCACTTTACTTACCCAATTCCCATGTTCTGACCGCTTGATCTCCGGATTTGGTAGAATTCATCACTTTTCTAGCAAACTTTCATCATGGGCGTATCCACCACCTTGCCTGGAGTTTGTGCCTTAGAAAATATTTCACCTTGAGGATGCATTTGAACGCTTGATGTTCGAGCTTCAGTTCATTTTCAAATTTCTCCATGCCTTAGACAAATTTCTTCCCTGTGAGTGTATTTGACCCCCTGTTGCTTTATTTTACCATGCCTTAGAAAATTTATCCCTTGGAGCCTTAGGAAACTTGTTAAACGGGTGCCAGGCCAAAATCCTTGTCGAAACAACACGAGCAAGGTATGGAAGAGTTTTAAACCATCTCCAGTTGGAAACGTCCAATACCCAGAAGAAAATTCCCCTCAGAAATCACAATTTCCATGTGTACCCAAACGAAGGGGTAAGTTTAATTTTTTTATTATTTTGAAAATAATAAAATTCTAAGGTTTATTCCATTTTCATTCTGGAGGAATTCCACGCCTGTAATCTCCATTTTTCCTGCCTTAGTATTTTCTTGATTTTCCTGAAGAAATTCCCTCTTGTTCATGGGCGCATTTCATCTTGCCTTTGGAAAATTTAGCATCACCCCACTAGGCGTACTTCACACTTTCACCCTTGAAAGTGCCTTAGAAAATATTTAAATTCCTTGATTTTACCTTGGGCGTATTTGAGGTCTTCCACTTCTATTTCAAACCTTAGGCATTCCTACACCCTAGCAATCTTATACTATTTCCTCCACAAACAAGAGCGCATATTCATGGGTCAACTTCCACCTAAGGGCGCATTTAGAGGGTGGAGAAGGAAATCCGCCAACACTTAAAAACCTTTCTCTCAAAATCACGCCCTCTTGTCCACACCTTGGGCGCATTTAGCAGGTGAAGGAGAAAACCTTGAGCGCATTTTCTATAGGCAACTTCCACTTCCAACCTTTGAGGGCGCATTTCACCACCTCAACTTCCATCTTCAACCTTGGGCGCATATGACATGGGAAGGGGGAAACTTTTCACCTTGAGGGCGCATTTGCTAGGTGAAGGAGGAACTTTTAATGTCTTGGTTGCATTTGAGGGTGGTGAAGGAAATCCATGCCTTAGAAACCTTTTCTTTGTGCTTTTCCATGCCTTGGCGCATTTCACACATACTACTTCTATTTTCCACGCCTATAAATTTTTGTCTCCACCTCATGTTGCCTTGGGCGCATTTTGCCCATCAAGCTTCTATTCTCAATGCCTTAGGCATTTACCTTTTACCCTTCTTGCAGCCTTGGGCGCATATCCACATGCAAGCTTCCATTTTGTGGCCTAGAAAATTTCCACGCTTTCATTCCTTGCTAGGCGCATTTGCATGTGTTGACTTCCATTCCACCCTTTTGGCGCATTTAGCTTGGTTGACTTCCACCTGTGGGCACATTTGAAGGTGTTAGAAGGAATCCCCACGCTTATCAAGTGGCCCTTCATCTCCCTTAAGCGCATTTGAGCATGTAGAGGGAAACTTCCTTGCCTTAGTGAATATTTCTATGCCTTTGCTTGTGGTGGGCGCATTTTGAGGGGTGAGGAGGAATTTCTCCACACTTAGAAATTTTTTAAACACCCTCCCTCTTGCTGGGCGCATTTCACCTATGCTGGAGGAAATCTCATTGCCTTAGATTTTTCTTGCACTCCCCTTGTAGCCTTGGGCGCATTTCATGTAGGGAGGAGGAAGTTTTATACTTAGAATATTTTCCTTCACTTCGCTTTCTCCTTGACTTGCAAGCCTGGGCGCATTTCCCATGTGGTGAAGGAATTTGCCCATGCCTTGGGCGCATATGGAGGGATGAGGAGGATTTTTAACACTTAGAAATTTTTATCAAGCATTTTCCACCTTGGGCGCATCTGACCCTATGAGGAGGAATTTTAATCAAGCTTGGGCGCATTTCTCCTATGCTACTTCCATTTTCATACTTAGAATTTTCTTGATGCCGACCTTCATTTTTGAAAACCCTCAATGCCTCAGCTACCTCTTGCCATTCTATTTTTAGCAGTTTTTGGAGAAGTGAGACTCTTCGTGGCTTTTTACTCGTTCCGACTCTGGAGCTAGCGCGATATGCTTCCTGTGGCCTTGCTACCTTATTTATACCTATTGCTCGAGATCATTTGCTATTTTTAGCCACCCTGCTATTTTTAGCAAACCCTAAAATTGCTTGACTTCTGCAGCTCTGATTGACTTGAAATTTGCTAGGCGTGATCCTCATTGCTTGGTGAACCTGTTTACATTTGCCCCTCGTGCTGACCTGCTATTTATAGCCATGTTCCAGAGACGACTTATTATAAATAGTAAGTGCCCGGATTATGCCCAAATTTTACCAGTAGATAGCCTGAAGGATGCTGATCGCAGTGGGATACCTTCGTTTTTCAAAATTTTGGCTTTTTACCCTAGTTTTTAGGCATCGAAGATGGAAACCCTAATCTGACTTGCATGTGGCTCAAATGACCTTAGTTTGACCTCGTTTCTGTTGCTTGCCACTTTGCTTGCTGGACTGAAGTGTTGGGTAGCTGCTGGGATAAAACTACTATTTATAGTAAGTGTCCGAAAAGTGGTCAATCGGACGTCGGATGAGTTTGCATGTCACAATGCCCGTGGGATCTCAAAAAACCCAGAAAAACCCAGAAAACTGGTCGTCATGCTGGCACTGGCTAAAAATAGTAAGTCCCTAAAAACTGACTCATTCCGTTTGCATGTTACACCATTGCGAAGCTCTCGCAAAACCCACATGGAATATCCGAACATGCATTAAAAAATCTCTGCATGCAAACCCTAAAAATAGCCTCGGAAGGCTATACCTTTGAAAGTCACCATCTCGATTTGCATGTTATACCATTGCGAAGGCCTTGAAAAACCTAGATACATTCTCCAATCATGCCTTGAAAAATCATATGTTTAAACCTTGAAAATGGCTCCCGAAGCCTGAACTGCTAAAAATAGCAAGTTGTCTGATTTTGTTCAAATTTTACGTGTAGGCACCCTGAAGTACCCTGAACGTGCTGAAGTAACCAGAATCCCGAAATCCTGAGGAAAAGACCTCGCAGATTGAGCACTTACTAAAAATAGTAAGTCGTTAGAACATGATGAAAATTCAGTGGGAGCCTGCTGGAAGCCTTCCGAAAGCAATGTTAAGCTCAGCTGTCAATTTACCAACTTGATTTAATCTCAATCCAGCCTGAAGAACAAAGCCCTAATTTCACAGATTCACTGCAGTCTTAGGCCAAAATTTCAAATTAGGTCAAAGAACGGGGACATCCCCGGAAGGACAAAAGATCAGAGAGAGAGAGACGCAAAACAAAAGCCAAAAGACCAAAATGGAGCAAAAATTGGGGGGTCCCCATTTGAATGGGGCGATGTGTGAAAAGGTCACAACACTTCACTCATGGTTAGTGATACATTACATCCCCATTTCATTCCTTAGTAACAGTTTGGAAGATCATTCATAAACAAAACTATCAAGCATGGGTACGTATGGGTCATAGTGTGTTTGTTTAATGGGACAATTGTATTCCTTTCCCAATATTTGTTTATGCATTATTTCCATTTCTCTTATCAGTAATAATTTGGAAGCACTGCCATAGACAACAAATTCAGATATTTGTGTATAATTAAAAGAGAATGTATATGGTTTGTCATGCATTATTTGCATTTCATTTATCAGTAATAATTTGTAAGTACCACCTACTGAGAAAATCAGATGTGTACTCGCTTGCGTATATGCGCACATGTATTTGTGTTAAAATTCAGATGTGTACATACCTGTAAAAATCCATGCTTATGTGATTGTGTTTGAGAGAGGGAGGAGGAGGACGGGGTGGTGAGAGGAAGAGGAAGAGGGAGATGGAGGGTGTGAGGGGGTATGTGGTGGAGGGTGAGAGAGGTGGAGGTGGAGGACGAGGGCGGGGAATAGAAAATTATGTTCTTCCACCTATGATGTGACATGTAGTTTCTTATTTCATCTTTTAGTAACAGTTTGAAAGTGTTCCACTTCCAGGCATAAAGAGCATGGGGTCCTTATTGGGGATCATTAGTTGTATGGAAGGCCCAAACCTTCAACATGAAATTGTTATGAATTTTTTTCCAATCAAAACATATTCTCTTTAGTAATAGTTTTAAAAAGCACACCATTGCTCGCAGTATGAAGCTTTTTTCAATCCTAGTAATTGCAGTATATGATGTGTGGCATATTTAAGTGAGTTTTAGTGTGGATTCGGTCTAGGTTCGAATCAGATTCATTTTTTTCGAATCCACAGAGCACTGATCGTACCCTGCTCGTATCCGCAAGCTAAAAAACGTATCCTGTACGAATTTGTATCGTACCTGTACCGTATCCCGAATCCGTATTGTATTGTATCGTATTTGGACTCTACTAGGGACGGATCAGTAACTGAGAAATTTTTTGTAGAGATCTCAATGTTGTAGATGTAATTATATTGTAATCATTTTTTGAAGATATAATTAGTGTGCTCTCATCTTGCTAGGTTTTTTCCTAAAAGAGTTTTGTCCATGTATATTTTGTGTTGTGGGTATTGCTATTTTTCTTAAAATATTTTGATCATGTCCTGGAAAGTATTCAAGTAGTGAGCACTACAACTGTTGGAGAGTGTTAGTTTTATATGATCAGATGCAAAGTACAAAAATTAATTCAAAAATTCAACACAAGAATGTTGTACCCCAAATTAAAATTTTTGCTACACTTAGGCATTTTGAAGAAATGAGTTAAAGTCTTGTCAAAATCTGTCAAAAAGGTCAAAATTGGGGTTCTGTATGTCTTGCATGGGGGTCATAAACTTGAAATTTTCAAATTCTGACAATCTGGGTCAGTTCAGAATGATCAAATCTACAAAACCCAGATGTTAATTTTTCAACCCTAAATTCTAGGAAAATTTATATTTTTAGCAGTTCTCTAAAAAATAGAAACTCTTTCTAGGTTTCTTTTGAAATGAATACTGGCAAAATTTTCTAAAAATAGAAATTTTGGCTTCTAGGGTTAAGATTGATTTTGATTGGCTCAAAATACTTCCTCATCAGGCTGGTGTAGTCAGAAACACAAAAAAATCAGTTTTACCCTACTGGGTCTATTCTGTTTTTTCAGAAGCTTGTCGGGAGGTCCAAGGTCATCAATGGAGGTTAGTCGGCTGCCAGGTGTCAGAATCAGACATTCAAGCGTCAAACAAAAGTTGTCAATGATGAGTGTGCATGAGGAACGGAGAAAGGAAGCTGAAAAAGTTGAAAAATGCAAAAATTTGTCTAAAGCTAGTGAATCCAGGCGCGCCCCTGTTGAGTTTGGGCGCCCATACTTCCATGCCTTAGAATTTTTTATGTTTCCAACAGTCAAGACAAGGAAGGCATGTCAAACGAAGGAAGAAGTTGGAAATGATGAAAAATTGGCTGTGTTTGGTGAATTTTGGCGCCCCTGGAGAAGAAGGGTGCTCCTCTTTTTGGAGGGTCAGATGATGGAGTCAAAGGTTGGCTTCCCCAGGCAATGATGTTCAGTTTCTCGTCAGCTTCGCAACGGATGTCCTCGTCGGCTCGTCAGATCATCCGGTCGTCGACAAACTCAGATCAAACAGAGGAGTTTCATGCTAGAGACATAATGCAAATCACAAAAAGATGAATTTTTTTTAAGTCTGGTAACTCTAGGCACCCTAGGTGACCAGGGGCGCCCAGCCTTTTGAATGACCCAATCCAACTGTTAGGGTTTGTAGATGTGATCAATCTCTTCAATTCCCTGCCCAACTTCGTAGTGGATGTCTTTGTCAGTCCGTTAGATCACTCAGCCGCCGACAAATCTAGATCAAACAGAGGTCATAGCGAGAGGTGTTTTGAATTCTGAAGGTGAAAAACGATAAAATGGCTGTCTGGTGAATCTGGGCGCCCCCGAAGGAGAAGGGCGCCCAAGTTTTTGAGGGGTTAAACGAATGAATTTGCAGAAGATGCCTCTAACGTAGCTTTGTCAAACTTGATCAAGCTTTCCAATGCAATCATCAACATGTCCGTCAAAGTTGGCAACTCATCAGATATCGAAGGCTGAACAGAGGAGAAAAGTGAGTAAAATGACAAAAGACGAAAGCAACAGTGAAAAACTCAAAAATTTCACTAACTCTGGAGAAGTTAGGCGCCCCTAGCCAAGAAGGGTGCCTAGGTTTTTGAGGCATCAAATGTCAGTTTTCGGAGATGAAGTATCCAGGAGACTCCTTCCAAAATTTTCTTAACTATCCAGTGAATCCGTTAGCTAGTCAATCTGATCAGTATAACGTCCGGAATCATGAATTCATTTGAAGGTCAAAAGACAAGCAAAATTTGAAGATCATAAAAATGGCTAACACTAGAGAAAGTGGGCACCCCTAGAGGAGATAGGCACTCGACAATTTGAAGGGTCAAATGAAGTTTTTGTCAAAAGTCGTCTCCAAAACAATGCCGTCAGATTCGATCAAGCTCCGTGATGAAACATTCAGTTCATCCGTCGGATCAATCTGGAAGCCGAGAGACAGGATCAAACTAGGGTTTAAAATTGAAGAGAAGTTGAAAATAGTGAAAAATTGGTCAAGTCTGGAGAGACTGGGTGCCTCACTTCAAGAAGGGCGCCTAACTTGCAATGCCTTAGTGAAATTTTTGAAAATTTCAAAATCTTGAAAGAAGAGAAGGAAAAAAGGCCTAAGTTCATTGCATGAACTAAATTTAGGGTTTTGAAGGCTGTTTCTCAAGACTAAACTTATTTAAAAGCATCTTTGTGTTTTATTTTTCATATTTTCTTGCAAGTGACTTCAAGGAGAAATAGAGCAGCAACTTCAAACCCTTTATTTTTCAAGATTCAAGAACATGAACTTGCTGGTTTTTCATAAATTTTCAGATCAGCACTCAAAGAAGAGGCTTGCTTTTTCATATTTCTTCATCCAAAACATCAAATTTTTGAAGGAGGCTATTGTTTTTAGTTTTTAGCAAGCTGGTTTATATTTGTTCTATCTTTTGGACAATTTTTGAAGAATTTTCTCAAGGTTGCAGCAGCTGCTTTTTATTTTGCATGTCAGAGAAAACTTCAAAACTCTCAACTTCCAATCTTCTGGGTCTATCTCAAATCTTCTTCTAGACAAAACCCATATCACAGCTTTTTCAGTGAAACTTCAAGTGGTTGTTTTTTCAGTGAAACTTCAAGGTTTTCAAAATCTAATCAACTGGGTTCATCCAAAATGTGCCTCTGAACAATACCCAGATGTCAGTTTTTTCTTGCTTTTTCGAAGAAAATTAGGGTTTGTTGTTTTTTCGATCTTCATTCAGAATTTTAAAAAACGGACGATTTGGGTCTTCTTGTAACGAAGTTCTAAACAAAACCCATATCTCAAAAAAAATTCCAAAAAATCATCCGTTTGACGAAGAAAAATCAGCAGTCTAAAAATAGAAGGTTGTGCAAAACTTGTCAGAACATAGGCGTGTTTACAGGCAATCTTCGAGTTTTGTAGAATGGAGTACACTTCTACAGAGTATAAAACTAGATCAGCACTATACCATGATTTCCTTGAAACAACTGAAACTGACTTGTTCCATATTAAGCCAATGTTCAATCTGTGTGCTTTAGAAGTCGCAGGCAATGTCACCATCAGGCACCTTGGCCATTCAAGTCTTCTTGCAGCAGCATCCATACCTTTTTCAATGCAGAGTTTGGAGTTTGTAATTGCTTGCATCAAGCATTACAATTCAGCAATGAGGGAGATTCAGTTAGTGGACGAAAGAATCATTTGCAGCCTAAAGCCTGACATGATAGAAAGATGTTGCTCAATTCCACCTTGGCTCGGAAGCGTTACTATCTCTCAAGAGGAATGCGAAAGAATATGGGAAATGGATAAAAACAAGTACAACAAGAAGATTGCATCAAGATGGATGAAAGAAAAACACAAGACATTGCCAAAGAATGTTGGGAGAGGCGAATTTAAGGAGGAAATTGGCATCATCACCCTGCTCAACTGTGCTTGTGATAACAAAATTGTTGAGCCTAAGATTTCATGTTTGTTATTGATTAGTTTTAGTTCACTTTGTGTTAAGGGCAAGTTTGCATGCCTCTTTTAGCTGCAAGTTCTTGTTCAGTACATGTGTCTTGTGTCAAGTGATAATCTGGTTTGATCGCATGTTGCGTGTATTTTTTCACAACTTGCTGTCCCGGAATTGTAATCTTGAGCCAAAAGTTTGAGTAAATAAAATCTTGAGCGTGCTTTGCTGCCCCGATATAAAAATCTCAGATTTTTGTTTATTTTTTTGTGCCATGAAGTGTGAGGAAATAAAGTCTTGAGCGTGTTTTTCTGCCTTGATATAAAGTCTCATATTTCCGTTTATTGTGTAATGCTTTTATGATCTCTTTTTCGGCTTGCGTTGAAATTCAGTAGATGTATGTTGAGGAAAGTTTATTTAAGTATCTTTGTTAGAAAATCACTCTCGTCCATTTCTAACTCTCTTGCTCTGTGTTTATTTGAGAGGCTAGAAATGTCAATAGCGTAGGTTAGTTGTAGTTGTTAAGTTTCATTAAAGGGAAAATCTCAGCTGCAACATCTAGAGTTCTATAACCTTGTGTTCTCGCAGCCGAATCAAAAAGATAGGCAAAAATTAGTTTTAGTTTACTTTCTTTATGCAAACTCAGCGAAAGAGGGAGTTTCCCCTCCTAATTTGAAGAGCAGTTTACTGCACATAGCTATCCATTTCCAAAATGCATTCCAAATGTGCGATTTGAAACACCAACAAAGAACACAACCATTACCCTGGGAAAATCCTCCAACCTGAGGGAGAAAAACCCAGCCAATATATCTCTTATATATTGATAATAATGAGAGCAGAAATCTGCTTACAACTCAGACCTTACACAAGGAACAATGAACAACACCTCTCTTAGATGCAAAGATACAAATAATATGATTCTCCTTGAATCGACCTATTGCTACAAATTCAGATCTGCTGCTCAAATCGAACTCCTTCTCTTCATACAAACTTGCTTGATTTGATGATCCTAATGAATGATAGCCTCCTTGTATTTATACAACCATCAAGTAGAAGGATGTGACTCTTGGTATATGAAGTCGGCCCAAGCAAGGAGGACGACTTATCAAAAATCAGCCACTTCAAGAGAGGTCGGCTTTAATAAATATTATTTAATCATCATTAAATAAAATCATTTCATTTAATAATGAAGTCGACCTCTTCATGCATTAAATTGATTATATATAAATTAAATAGCCAAGCTACATTTAATTTATTATCTTCATCGAACTTGGCCTGGAAGTAGACGACTGCGGCTGCTTTATCATCAACACTCCCTCTCAGCTAGGGAGGAATACTTCCAACTATACAAGACATATCACCTCATCATGATGGCAATCGATATGGCTACATCCATGTGAGAAAAGAGATGGTATGTACAAGTGTTCATCACTCAATGTGATGTTGTCACCTCATGGTGACGTTCACCATGGCTCTCCCAGAGGGTGAAACACAAGTACAAATGAATCATCATGGACTCCCTCACGTGATGTTGTCATGGAGTCACACACATGACATCCACCATGGCTCTCCCAGAGGGTGGAAACAAGGGCTTTCACCTCAAATCTCAAAGAGAAATGCATTATCAAGGGCTTGCACCTCAAATCTCTCTCAAATAGAGAAATGCATTAACAGAGGATCACTGATACTGAGACTCCTTAGTTAAGGCTTGATTCTCCATCATACCAAGCTTATCTCGAAAGTACACAAACTTTATCTTGGAGAGGGGCTTGGTGAGAATGTCTACCGTCTGCTCATCAGTGCTGATATACCTCAACTAGATTGCCTTCCTCAATACCATATCTCTGATATAATGGTATTTGATCTCAACATGCTTAGTTTTGTCATGAAACACAGGATTGACAAAAAACTTCACACAACTCTAGTTATCACAATGAATGATAGTAGGCTCCATTGATTGTCCAAACAATCTTGCAAGGAGCTTTCGAAGCCACACTGCTTCACGAGCTGCCACACAAGCTGCAACGTACTTGGCTTCTTCTGTACTCAATGCCACTAAAGATTGCTTCCTACTACACTAGGATATCATAGCAGATCCCAAACTGAAGCAACAACCAAAGGTACTCTTTTGATTAGTAACACACCCTGCCCAATTAGAATTAGTAAAACCATGCAACTCCAAATCCACACCTGAAGAATATCTCAATCCATATCCAACTATGCCACGCAAGTATCTCAAGATATGTTTAGCTGCAACAAGATGTGTCTATCTTGGTTCACACATGAACTGACTAAGTGCACTCATTGCATAGCAGATATCCGGTCTAGTGTTAACTAGATACATCAATGAACCAATCAGCTCCCTGTACATCGTGGGATCCACCAGTTTTGAACTAACTACAACCTCCTTCAACTTATGTAAGTTGGTCTCCATAGGTGTAGACATAGGTTTGCAATCAATCATACCAAACCTCTTCAAAATATCAATGGTATACTTCCCTTGACTTAGAATCATCTCATTTGGCTTTTGCCAAACTTCTAAGCCAAGAAAGTAATGCATGAGACCAAGATTCTTCATTTCAAACTCAGAAGCTAGCTCCTTCTTACATTTAAGAATGAGGTGTTCTTCTCCAGTGATAATTAGATCATCAACATACAAAACCAAAATCAAAGTTTCACCATTAATTACCTCGAAGTAGAGGTTAGAATTTGCATCATTCTTTGAGAAACCCAAACTCAATAGGTAATGATCAATCATTTCATACCAAGCACGAGGAGCCTACTTAAAACCATACAATGCCTTCTTCAACTTGCAAACATGAGACTCCTTCCCATGTACCTCAAATCCATCAAGTTGCTCAATGTAAACCTCTTCTTCTATTACACCATTCAGAAAGGCTATTTTTACATCCATTTTGTGAATCTTCCATCATCTAGATGCAGTAATAGCAATAATGGTCCTGACAGAAGTATAACGAGCCACTAGAGCAAAGGTTTATTCATAGTCAACTCCCTCTTTTTGTGAGAACCCTCTAGCCACGAATCTGGCCTTGTACCTCTCAATGCTGCCATCATCCGCATGCTTGATCTTGAAGAGCCATTTAGAAGACACCACAAATTTACCTTCGGGTCTAGGGATGATGTCCCAAACATCATTCTTAAGTATGGATTGATACTCTTTAGTCATAGCATCTTTCCAAACCTATTGACTAGAAGCTTCCTCAACATTGGAAGCCTCTGACTCAATAATCTGACTCATCAAGGCTACATAACTAGAGAACTTATTAGGTCTCTTACTTTCTCTAAAAGTTCCTCTTGGGGCTAAAAAACTTTCTACCTCCTGCATTATTTTCCTAGCCCAAAGAGGTCTTTTCCTTCCAATCACAATATCTGTAGGCCCATCAGTAGGTTCCAAGGGCTCGACTGGATCATCATCTTCTTTGGGTTCTGGAGCCTCCCTCTGATTTTCAGGAACATGGTCAACTTCCATATTTTGAGGAGGCTCTTCTTCATCAATCTCCATATGAGTGCCCTTGGATCTCCTGAATGCAACATCCTCCTCAAATGTGACATCTCTACTGATCTCAATTGTCTTTGTAGATTCTGTAGGCTTTTAATGTCTCACTATAGCCTACCAAAATTCCCTTCTTGCCAAAAGGTTCCAACTTTGTCCTCTTTTCCTTTGGTACATGAACATACACTGGACATCCAAAGATCCTCAAACGACTTACTTCAGGCTTTACCCTTGAGAATGCTTCTTTAGGAGTTATGTTCTCCAAGATCTTGTGAGGACTTCTATTCTGAACATAGACAACAGTCTTGGATGCTTCAGCCCAAAGAGAGATTTGTAGGTCGTCATGAATCATGGCTTTGACCGCTTCCACAATAGATTTGTTCTTTCTCTCCATAACACCGTTCTGTTGAGGATTATAAGAAACGTTGAACTTCCTCTTAATCCCTACTTCAATGCAAAAGTTACGGAAGATAACAGAAGTGTACTCTCCTCTGTTATCGAATCTCAAGACTTTGATCCTCTTTCCGGACAAATTCTCCACTTGAGCTTTGAACTCTTTGAATATCTCTAATATCTCCTCAGATTCTTTAGATTTCAAGAAATAAATCCAAGTCTTTCTAGAGTAGTCATCAATAAAAATAATGTAATACAAGAAACCACTCGAAGAAGCAACAGACATTGGACCACATAAATCAGAATGAATAAGATCTAAAACACATTTGGATCTACTTTCACTACTATGGAATGGACCTTTTGTATTCTTACCCAAAGCGCAGCCCTTGCAGGTTCCTTCATGCTTCTGGTTGAATTTAGGAAGGCCGGTAACCATCTTCTCCATAATAGGTAGAGCTCGAAAGTGAAGGTGAGCCAATCTCCAATGCCAAAGATCACACACACTTGAGGAATCATGCACTAGAGCTTGAATGGGACGAGTGCATAGCTTGTAGAGACACCCATGTCTAACTCCAATCACCCGAGCAGTCTTGATGTTGGAGTTCTTTGCCCATATAAGAACTTTGCCTTCTGAAAATGCAACTTGATAACCCTTGTCTTCCAAGGCTGAGATGGAAACAAGGTTTCTCTTGATGCCTGGAACAAATAGCACATCATCCAACTATAAGGAATCGCTGGAATCCAAGTGAAGAGATGAGGTCCCAATTCCTTTGATAGAGTAACTAGCATCATCTCCAATAATGACTTGTTCACTAGAATCTTTCTTCACCAAATCAGATAGATGCTCCCTAAATCCGGTAATGTGGTGAGAGGTACCGCTATCAATTAGCCAAGTGTTGGTGTCGGTAGTTACATTGCTTGACAAGGCTGAATAGAATAGGTATATTCACATGAATCCTTCTACAGAGAGACTTCATCAACATTTGCAATGGCGGCTTGCTGCCTAGGCCTGGTAGGACATTCCTTTGCAAAGTGACCATACTTGTCACATCGAAAACTTGGACCTTGGAGAGGTCCCTCTTCTTCTTAAATGCAAGGTCACCATCGGCTCCTTTATCTCTATTTCTTTTGAAATAACCTTTCTTCCCATCTTTCCCTTTCTTCTTTGAGGATTGACTGGCAAGAACATGAATGTCCTCATTAATGGAGCTTTGCCCAATACCTCTTGCAGCCAACCTAGACTCTTCTTGAATACAGTCAGCCCTCAACCGATCAAACTTGGGAAGTTCCAATCTTGCATTGATTCCCTGAATATAAGATTCCCAAGATGAAGGAAGACCATTAAGAGCCAGCATGGTCAAATCCTTGCTATCGTCAATATGCCCAATAGACGAGAGTTGATCTCTCAACTTGGTTATTCTCATGAAGTAAGCAATAACAGATTCTCCCTTTGCCATCTTCAAATGATGGAGTTGTTGCTTCAGCGCAAGTGCCCGGCTTGTGTTGTTGATCTTGTACATCTCCTCCAAGGTTTTGAACATCTCTCTTGCAGTCCTTAACTTGGAGACAATAGGAACAATATGATCCTTAATGGAATCAACTAGCATCTTCTTTGCTCTAATATCTTTCTTCTTCCATAGAGCCTTCTCTTCCTCATCCGTAGGCTCAGGGGCAGAGCTCTCCACAAATTCTGCCAATTCGCTTTCCTCCAAGGTGAGCATGATCCCGAATCTCCACAAAGTGAAATTTGATGCTCCCTCAAGCCTATCCTCAATCTTAAGACCATTCACCATCTTGACAGAGAGATAGAGGTGAACAAAGATGAGAAACAAAATAAAGGGTATCGCTGTAAAACACAATCTGATCGAGATCTTCTTCAAACCCACTTTGATACCATGTTAGTTTTATATGATCATATGCAAGGTACAAAAATTAATTCAAAAATTCAACACAAGAACACAGCCAATACTCTAGGAAAACCCTCCAACCCGAGGGAGAAAAACCCAGCCAATATATCTCTTATATATTGATAATAACGAGAGCAGAAATCTGCTTACAAGTCAGACCTTACACAAGGAACAATGAACAACACCTCTCTTAGATGCAAAGATACAAATAATATGATTCTCCTTGAATCGACCTGCTGCTACAAATTCAGATCTGCTGCTCAGATCGAACTCCTTCTCTTCATACAAACTTGCTTGACTTGATGATCCTAATGAATGATAGCCTCCTTGTATTTATACACCCATCAAGTAGAAGGATGCGATTCTTGGTATATGAAGTCGGCCCAAGCAAGGAGGACGACTTATCAAAAATCACGCCACTTCAAGAGAGGTCAGCTCTAATAAATATTATTTAATCATCATTAAATAAAATCATTTCATTTAATAATATGATGTCAGCCTCTTCATGCATTAAATCGATTATATATAAATTAAATAGCCAAGCTACATTTAATTTATTATCTTCATCGAACTTGGCCCGGAAGTAGACGACTGCGGCTGCTTTATCATCAACAGAGAGAACGAAGGGATGCAGAGTGCTGATGGCAGCCGATTTAAATATAGGTTATTTGAAGCTGATAGCATAACTGTTAATGAGGGATTTACCATTCCTTGCAATAAGAAATATAAGGTAAGTTTGTTTATAAGAAAATCATCTCACCCTTTCTTCATTAAGTGTAATTAATTTTCATTGTATGAAATAAGTCGATGAACCCTATACCCTTTTGAACCATGGTGAATTCTATGAAAATGCTTACTAGTTGAATAAAGGAAAATCAATTAAAATTTTTAAACCATAGTAGCAAAAATCTTTATTGGGATTGACTTGGAAAACCAATACATAAAGATCTTTTCAACTAATTGGGATTTAATCAAGAAAAGATGGGGAAATAAAAAAATGTTAAAAAATAAGTTTTTAAACTCATGCCAAATAAAGGAAAAGTGTGCTGCTTTTCCATCTAGTGCAGCCAATTTTTTTTTTTTTTTTCCTTTTTAAAACCAAGTGAGGGTCTAGGGTTGGTAGCCCCCCATGGGCTCAAGGGCTGCTGCCATTTATTACTTTTAACCAATCTCCAAACCCTTTAATAAATGTAGGTATTGAAGCCATATGGTGATAATTAGGCCCTAATTGAATGAGAATGGAATGGATATTTGCTGAAGAATGAGTTCCTTCAAATGTGATCCAATCAATCCAATGTTTCGGTACTTTGGAAAAATCCAAATTGCAATGTGAAGATGAGGTTCTGATGAAAATTTAAAACAAGTGTTTTATAGGCAAATTGAAAAAGCTTGATGAATCATGAAACAACTACAGTTTATTTATGATGAATCATGCCAGCAATCAAAGGGAAAAACCGGCCACCTCAAGAATCATACTGCTGATTAGAGGAAAAAATCAGCAATTCTATTCAGACTGGATCATTGACTGTGATAAGTAGCAATTTATCACTATAAATCACGATTTCTAAGAGAGTTTTGCTACATTTATATATTCTAGACACATTCCTAGATTTTTTTTCAATCTTTTAGTGGGCTTCCATATTTTCTTTGAGTTACCCATGGATGTTTTTGTAAATTTCTAGAAGACACGTAATTCATGCCAATAGGAGCATGTATTGAGTCTTGACCGTCATTATTCTTGACAAGATAACCTTTCCACCGATAACAGGTGGCATTTCCAGATGATGAGCCACACCTATGGGTGTTTTGGAAAATTCTATAAAAGACACTTAATTCATGTCAATAGAAGCTTGTGTCAACCATCATTATTCTTGGTAGGATAACCTGTTCACCAATAACACTTGGCACTCTAGAATCCAGATGATGCGCTAGACAGATCTTTTGGGAACATTATTAATAAGAAAGTAAGATTTTCATTTCATTTTACAATTTTTGTAGAATCTGCTTGGTAACTTAATTCATTACCCCACATTATGCTAAATTTTTGCTTTTCATATTGCAAGTTGCATAACCTGCATTGATAATTTATTCCAATTTGAAAGATTTCCACAGGTTCTGGATGGATGTTTTATTTGGTTGTGTCAGTTCAGACAACCATCAACATGGGTGTGTCCATTGGGAGCATTCTTCTAGGTGCTGAGTGTCTGCAGGTAAACAAACACTCCCAATATTCTTTGCATTAAAAATCATTTTCTTTTTTGAAGCTTACTTTATGAATGATCAAGTTTGTATAATCCCTGGAAATAAGATTGATGTTGAGAAGGGCAGGAATCCAGCTGGATGATGATTAGATATTATGTGAGAAAGCAGTTACAAAATTGCCTTGATCAACACTAGGAATAAGAAAATGCTCCTTATTTCCTAAGGCCTTGCAACAAGTTAATACTAGATTAGAATCAGCCAAGGCTTCAGAACCATTAGCTCTTAATGCAATCAAAACTTTAAATGAAGGCAAGTTTGCAGGAGGAGCTTTAAAGACAACTTACTCAATGGGGGTAACACTATCTTTAGAGTACTATGCATTAGGCAAAAGAGTACATGAAGCTGAGGAATTTGCAAACAAACAAGTTGCAACTATTTTTACCAAAATAAATGCTTCCAAGGATATCCAAGAAAACCATTAATATGCTCGTTTGGAGATTCCAGTTCAAATCTAGTGGAAGCTGAATGGTGAGATTGGTTTTCACAAAGGACAACCTTTGAGGAAGTTAGATGTTGCAGGAATAGAGTTGGGCATAACTAAGAAAACTTTGTAGGAGACTATGGATTGACAAGTAAAGTAATTTCAAAGCAAGCAAGGCAAATTTGTATGTCTATGCCAATAGAGCTCAACAATTATACAATTAAAGGAATGCACTACATCACTCAAGGGATTCAATCATTCTTGAGCTTGATTTGGGATCCTAGTATTTGCAAAGAGGTTGGAGATTTGAATCAACATTGCTTGAGGACAAGCAATTTCTGGAAGGGTGGACTGTCATCCCCTTTTTCAGGAGAAGATAATCAGGAGCACCTTAGCCTATTTCCTATAAACTAAAGGGAATGAGGAGGGAACTATTTAAAAAAATAATAACTTTAGTTGTTCTAGTCAGTTTATGATATAACTTTATAAAAGGACAACTTAAAAGTTATTTTTAAAAGAGGACCAATAAAGTGCCTCTAGGATAGAGGACCAAAAGTAATATTTTATGAAAAATCCTTTCTAGACACTTCTCAAATTAAGTTTTGGAGGGAAAAGAGAAAAAGAATATGATATTCAATTATTTTCCCTCAAAGAGTCTATAAAAGGAGGAGCTGGGCATATAAGAGAATCATCCATTGTTACTTTTCTATCAAATCCTTTTCTTGAAGATTGAGTATTTGTGTTTATCTTTCTGTTTGTGGACGCAAACCTTCTTGGCATAGGTATTTGGAGCACAAATACCCTTTGGATTTTTCGTGCAGATTGAAGGATGAAAACCATTGGAGTGATTCCATTCAGGGATCACCAACATGCTGAGAGCTTGCACTTTATATCCAGATTTAGATTATTATTTGAAGAGTTCCAGTTTGTTGATTTTATATTTTAATGGGTTCTTGAATTTTCTATTTGATATCAGTTGTGGTGACTTTAGAATATTATACCAGACTCCAAGGCAAATATTTTATTAATATATTGTTATTTCCATATCACATTTCCATCCGTACCATTTTGGAAGCAGCTGTACTGTTTATTGCAGATTATATTCATGAGAAATAGAGATTGGATCATATTGAACGACAGTTATTTGAAGTGATTATATTTGGTTATTTGTCTTAACTTTCCATACACTTTGCAAAGGGGCCATACTATCTTCAAAGGAAATCAAAATATATCCTGTGTAGAGGTTCTTACCTCCTAATTGCTACTGTAACAATATTAATGATGATCACAGCTATTGAGGAGTTTTTTATTGCTGCTGTATTCTTTAAAAGGGTAAATATTATATATTCTTAGGCTGCAGTACCTTTATGAAAGGGGACTTGTTGTGACCTATTTCACACATCGCCCCATTGCAAATGGGGACCCCCAAGTTTTGATGTCGCCCTCTGAATCGCCAGTTTAGAGTCCTAAATTTGAATAAGGTTTTGAGAGTCAGTCCGGCCAAGTTGAAATTTTGAACCCATTTGAAAGCTTAAATGCCTTGGAAATGCTCAGAAGACCCAGTAGACGAGGAACGCCATTGCTTTCGGTCAATTCTGACACTTCCTATTTTTTAGGGATTCTGCTTTTTTGCTTTTTGCTTTTTTGATTTTCAGCATTTTTAGGCCATTCTGGATTTCCTATTTTTTTAGGGATGCTTTTTTGCTTTTTCTATTTTTAGAAAGTTTCTATTTTTGGAAAGTTTCTATTTTTGGATTCCATCAGGCAAGAAATCAACACGCCTCTAGATGTCAAAAGAATCAAGGTAAAATAGCAAAAGTTTTGAAAAATGGCTAAGTCATGAAGATGGCGCCCTCAAGGAAGGAATGGCATGGAGGTCTCCAAGTCCGCCATGGCAAGAAGGAAGCCAAGTCCGCCATGGCAAGAAGGAAGCCAAGTCCGCCCTTGGCATGAGGAAGCTAAAGTCCGCCCAAGATGTTTGAAGAGAGGTGGATGGCGCAAGACAAGGCAAGTCCGCCCATGGCACAAAATGGTCAAAGTCCGCCCAAAAGGGTCAACAGCATGAAGTCTAGCAAGTCCGCCCAACATAAAGGAAAATGGCAAGAGGTCTATGAAGTCCGCCATATGCTAAAATGGCAAGAAGTCCATGAAGTCCGCCCCAAGAAGTGTGGAGAAGGGTAAAAATATGAAGGGGTTCACTCCAAGATGTTTGGAAGGGGTAAAATTGCAAGGAAAACTTGCCTTATGTGGAATTAAATGGCCAATACAAGTGAAGTTTGCCATTGGACAAGGCACAAATAAAATTCGCCATGGCAAGAAAAGTGTGAAGTTCGCCTAAGACAAATGGAGAATAAAATACGCCATTGGCAAGGAATTATAAGAAGTTCGTCCAACTTTGAAAGGTAAATTTTTCTAAGGCATGAAAAACGGAGAAATGTCCAAAGGAAGAAGAGATTTGGCCGGCACGAAAATCACTCCTCAACACAACGGAATGAAATTCTTTGGCATAAAATGAAGAGTGTTTGGCAGAGCAACCATGAAGTCCGCCCCTCTCAGCTTGGAAAAATTCCTAAGGTACTAATAAAAAATGGCAAAGTGGCAGAGATCTCCAAGTTCGCCCAACCCAAAAGATGAGTCGTTTGGCTAAATAAAAATGTCCAGAAGGGTCAGAACTCCGCCTAGAAAGTTGAAATTTGGCAAATGAACTATTGAGCACATTTTGGCTAGGCAGACGATTGGAAAAGAGATATTTTGCCTCGGACAAACAAACTTAGCCATGTATCAAGGTTAAACGGGTTGAAATTTTAAATATTTTAATATTTTTAATTATTTCCCAATACTTAGGGAATTTTAATTAAAAAAATTCAAAGTCTGGAGATTATTTGGAAGATTAAATTATTCTACCTTAGATAAATTTAAAATTGCCGTGATTCAAAGATTTAAAAAACGTTGGAAAATTAATTTTAAACAATTAATTTAATATTTTTTGATATTTTCTCCAACACTTAGGCAATTTTTTTGAGAAATTCGAAAATCTCAAACAGAGGTGGCACAGAGATAAAAATTAGAAACTTGCCTCGACAACTGAAAATGAAATTAGAAACTTGCCGATCTGAGAAGAAAAACGTTTCTAAAAATTGGAAGAAAATCAGAGAAAAGAAAGCAATTCCTTGAGGAAAATCGTACTTCTCAGCCATAAAATGAGTTTCAGCAACTCATTTCTTCACAATTTCGGCTGAGAAGAGGCTATCTTTCTCGAATCTTCTGGGAATCGTTTGCGAAGGAAATTTTGGTGCAAGTAACGTTGCTGTGAGAATCAAGGTAGTAATTTATTGTTGACAGGCGTGATTTTTGGAGAGAAGAAATTTATTTACTTGCTGAAAATCGAACTTCCCAGCATATTGGCGCACTTCCTTTGGCAGATTTTCAGAATTTTTAAATTCATTTGCAGCCAGAACACGATCTTTGAGGTTTGGAAATTAATCGACAATGTGTTTGCACCTCGTTGATATCTGCTACTTCATTTCCGGCATGAACTTCATTCATAAATAGGCGAATTTGATTACTTTCAGCTTGCTTTTTGACAGAAATTTTAATTTAATAAGCTGAAAGTGCGATTTTGTCCAAACTACACCCGGAGTAATTTGATTTTTGAAAGTTCTTATATTAATGTTAAGCATTTTGTACTTGCAGATTGACAAGAAGAGACGTCCAGGCAAAGCACAGATGAAGTTCGCGAACAAAGGATCGCAGCCAGAGACCAAAATAAAATCAAAATGGAAGAACATCTCGGACACCAATCTTGGTCATATAGACCTAGATGAATTCAAGAGAAGAGTATATGGGCACAATGGGCCTTTACCCACGCTTGGCATTCCTTCGTATCCTAAGACCACTTATAAAACTAAGGAAGACGCCCAAAGATTGTATGATGAGCAACCTGACCTTTGTGCCGCCAACATCAACAAGTCATGGCTGGACAAGCCTAGGCCGTCGGTCAAGAAGATGCCCAAGAAGTTGATGCGTATGGACTTCAAGGAGGACTACGGAGACATCATTATCTTGCTAAACTGAATAGCAGGCAGTCCTTTGGGGGCGCCATTTGAGCCATGGATGTACTATTTTATTGAGGACATCACAGAGGGTGTAAAGATGTTTAACTGGTCACGAATGATTAGCAACAACCTCCACGAGCAGCTTGTCAACCTAGAGAAAACGAAAATGTTTTATATGAGTTCTTATGTCATCTACATGTTGACTAGGACTTACAAGTATGCATGCTTGATATGCAAGGGCACGGTCAGTAGTGGATCAAATGAGCTGAAGGCATACGATTGCTATCCACAATTGCAGCTGAAAGAAAAGGCGCACTTCTGGCGAGCTCATGACGCCTTCCTTATGTATATCACCAGAATACTCCAGGGAGGGACGCATCAACGACTGACTCCTGAGGCCAAGAAGCTGATTGGCAAATATGGGTCATGGTTTATCCAGTATCCCCGATATACGTACATCAGAATCCAGGGATTCACTGGGAGCCCATATTGCTTGCCCATTTTCCCAACTAACAAGATGGTCTTGTTGGAAGTACTAAGGCAGCTAGAAGAATTTCAAGGCCTCCAACGAACAAAGCAAAAGGCGGCAGTAACCTTTCCCTTCTTTATAGGGAACATGCTGGAGTCTTGCCCATCATCACAGGCAGCAGATAGTGCCAGGCTTGAGATTCAGCATTATCCTTTTGCTACCTATCCATCTAGGAGCCACTTCGACCCGCATCATCACATCAAGACGGTGGATGGAAGGAGGTACAAGCACAGGGTTGAACTGGAAGATTTTTGGGCAGATGCGGCGGACAAGTTTGAAGTTAGGCGAAAGATGTGGTCCAGATTGCCTGTCAGTTTGATCAGAGCAACAAAACTTTGCCGAGTGCCGGATTAGTTGGAGGAAGATGGACAGCAGGTACAGCCGCACCTTGATGAGAGCTTGCCTTTGCCGGTGGTCAGGTGGTCAGAATCCGAGCACGCCGATTTAAATACTTTGATGAGACCTATCATCAAGTATACGCAGTGGTGGGTTGATCAACAGGTTCAGGAACTCAGGTGAAAAAGGATAACCTTAACTTATGATATGTTGAGTGAGGCGGAATCCTATTCTTCCAATGCAGACGCATCCCAGGGCGTGGAGATGATAGAGGCCACCACTTCCAGGAAAAGGAAGGAGATAGCTGCAAGCAAGGAGCCACTTCAGAAGCAGGCTAAGGTAAAGCCTTCCCACTTGGCCGCATCCAGGAATATTGAGGAGATGTTGGCTACTGTAGATGCTTCATTGGCTGACATTAGGGATCCTTCCCCGATTCCGGAAAACAATATGGAGCCTTAGCCGGACGAGGATGCGCCACCATCTCCCACGGGCACAGAAATATTGGAGTCCGATGATGAAAATGCGGACACCCAAAACGAGGATTTCCAGGAAGGAATGATTTCAGCCCTTAGGGGAATTTTGGACAGGCCGGAAGATGAAGGCATAGAGCAGCTGACGATCCCGGATTGGCTAAGAGAGAGGCTGAAAGTACAGGCGCTAGTGGAGGAGCCAGAAGAGGATTACACTGCTGACTTCTTGGCCAGACTTACGCAGGCTGCAGTTAAGAAGCCAACAAAGAAATTCTCAAGCATACAGAGAGATGGAGCCGGCAACAGGACAGTGCAGATCGCAGCACCTACAATGGACAGGCCACAGGAGGACATGGCTCCACAAGATTATGCCATCACAACCATTGACTTAGGCCCAACCATGAAGGGCCAGGAAATTGAAGACTTGGACAATTCTATGTCCACTATCAAGTCAAGGTTGGCAAAGGAGGTAGCCAAAAGGAAGGAGTGTCAGTTAGAAATTGAGCGCCTAAAGGAGTATATCCAGCACTTGATCAAGACAACACGGCAGCTCCTCTACTTTCGAACTCTTCACAGGGGGCCGTTAAAGAGATAGAAGAAAACATGGTCACCGTTCGGGAAGCCAGAGAATGGATAGCAGCAAAGGGGATTGAAGCTGAGGCATTCGTAGAGAGGTTGACTCTGGTTTATGGTCAGGCCACTGCCCTACTTTCTAGGCTGGCCGCTTTGGCAAAAGTGTGGGATAACCTTCCGGATGTGCAAGATAGGATAATCCCTTGCCTTAGGATTCTGAAAGGAGTTCCTAAGTAGGAGCTGATAGACGGAGGTGTTATTGTAGCAGGAGCAGCCTATGACTTCCACACCTGGTATTGGGCCTTGACGGCATGAGGCGAAGTCTTGGAGAGGGTGAAGGTTAATGGTATCAGATTGGAAAAATAGGTCAAAGAAGTTTAGGCCAAACTTCTCAACATGATCGCCGATATCCTGGATAAGGAGGCTCTATGGGAGAATGACCTGCAGTTGGAGGTTTTGAAAGGGAAGGTCTAAGAAGGCATCTTCGTCATCACTGGACCTATTTTGAAGCAGGATTGGGTCAAATTGGCGAACTTCTTAAGCATCCGAGAGTCTTTTGAGAAGACCAAGCTAGAGTGGGAGGATACCTTTGCCAAATGCGCCGAGAGTGTAGACGGACTGGAATTCAGGATCGGAATGCTTACTCAGGTCACCATGGATGAAGTTGCCTTGATCATGTCCAGATTCATCGAACACACGGCAACGCGGGAGGATCGAGATGTAATTCCTTGAAAATAGCTCCAAAAGCGCCACATCACCCTGTCAATTCTCTGTTCACTGAAGTCATTTTGGGAAACCCTAATTAGGGTTTATTTGTGTTGATCTTGGCCGTTGGCTCATTTTTAATCTGAGCCGTTTATTCAAATTCATGAACTCTATATAAACTTGATTACTCTCATTTACAATTTGTGAAGTGAGTAGTATAATATTGTTGCGACAAGACTATTTCCGTCAATAAAAGCTCTAGTGCATGATTTGCTTAGAATCACTTTTGTTTTCAAATAGTGTGCAAGGTTTAATATTTCTCCTTCAACACTTAGAGTAGAATTAGATTAGTATTTCATTTATATGTTTGTTAAGTGGATGATAGATTTGATAGTAGTGGTAGATAAAATTTAGGTCATACTTTTGTCAAATGGATGATTTGCATTTGATGTGTAAAGATAGTCTAAGCCGTTGATTTGTGGATGCTTAACTTCTGTTTGTTTTCAATTCAAACATGAAAATTATTATCACTTCCTTTGAAGATTGCACCCACTTTGCGTAGTTGTCCAAAGGAGGCGAAACAAAGTGTGGTTACCCTATTTTATCTCGTCACTGCCGTCTCTTGAGTTCTTAGGAGTAGTTTAGATTTCTAAACCCTTATCCTTTTGCCCTTTTTTTTGGAAAAACTGAAACAGCCATCTAAAGAGCCTCAATGATAAAACTGTCTAAGTCCTTGACCCGAGATATGAATTTTATGTAAGTCCCCTTGTGATTACCAGCAAATCACAACGCCCACTGACCTTGTCCATATGTCATAACCTGGCCAAAAGAAACATTGGAGTCATTGTATTATCTTCTAGGTATTTGCAATTACTTTTCAAGAGAGGATAAAGTGTCCTTGGGCATTTTATTCTGTGTATGGTGGTGTATTCAAAACACACACCAACAGGACTACAGCCTTTCAAAGTTTGACTATTTTACTTCATAGTTGTAATGGACTGGCCAAACAATTTCCTTGTATTTTGTAAATGTTTGACGAAATGTCAATTGCCCTACACTATGATATTCCCACTATTTTTTTGTTCTTGCTCCTTGGATTTTAATTCATCAATTGGTTAGCAAAATGTCCATAATATAAGCATAAAGAGGCAGCTTGCTATTCTCTAATTCTTGAGTTTACAATAAGAAACTTAATAGTAATATTTGATGTCATCATAAAATTTTTTATTATAGATTATACAATACAAAATATAGATAGAAATATTCTAACCTCCAATTGAAGGTTGTTGATAAATTTGAAGTACCTTTACTTTAACAGCTACCTCCTTGGTTGACCATGTCACTTGTTCTTGCTGGTTGCTGACTGTATTAACTCCTGTGCCACCCTCTAAACCTTGAAAATTGTCTTTCATGTGGAGTGACTGAGATAAGGATTTCTATCTACCATAGGACTTCTAAAAAGGTAACCTTTTCCAACCTGCATTGCCTTTTTCTTAAGCTTATAATACTGCCACTAGCTGTAACCTTTGCTTACTTCCCTTTCAAGATCCAATGTCACACTCCTAGTTCCATACGACTTTTCTAAAGTAGAGCAATGCTGTTTTCAACAATCCAACACTCTCAAAAGGCAAGAAGATGTTTTTTCAGAGTCCTAGAGACATTATATTCCTCCAAAGAAGCCAACAATACTCTTAAAACATTTCCATGTCCTCCCTATAATGATATGATAGTTTCAAAGGAGCATTGCTGGGGTAACGAACATGCTACGACCCATTTAGGGCATAGTAATCTTCAAAATATCCCTAGCCTGAATTTAGAAAATTTATTTCCTGTGAATATCTAATTAACCACACAATTGGGGATGATAAATTAAAATACTTGGGCTATAACTCCAAATTTCAGATCTTTACTTGCTTTGCAATCTTTGAAAAATCCCTATAATTACCACTTTGAGCTTGCTTGTGAATCTTGAATGAATTCGCCTCAGTATTGGCTAGGAAGAAATCCTTCTCCAAAATCATTTTTCTCTTAGGGTTTTTGTCCTAGGGTTTCAACTTGAGCAAAATATCCAAACTCCACAATAGAAGATGAAATTGTAGAAGATCTTAATTTCTCCTTGTAATTATACTTTATTTCCCCCATAAAGTGACTTTATAATTTTAATTTTCTTTTTGGTCCCCAAAATATGTCACTTTAGTATAAAATGTTTGACTTTATTATAATAATTTAATTAAATATAAGTTTCCCATAAATCCCAATTAGCCTACGGGAATTAAAATAAGCTAAGGGTCTTCATCATGCTCACCCCGAGAAGGAGACAGTACAATGGTGTACCATGTCTTTCATTTGCAACATCATTTCAATATTAATAATTTCTATTTCTAGAGCATTGATATTGGGTGTTTTGCACATTCCTACATCAGCCATACAGAGGTTTTGCTACAACAGCTATAATCTCGAATTTTCCTTATTTTAGACATGTTCATTGATTTTATATCATATCTTTTTATGCTGGTTAGTGCATATTTTAGAGGTGAATTTTAGCAGACATAAATTCAGAGATTGTGCATGTTTATCCAATACTACTTTTGTATTGTTTCGTAATATCAAACTGTGCAATTCTCCACCAAATCTATTGTGGATTTTGTTTTTATTCTGGAAGGCTTGCTGCTAGAACTAGAATTGTATCTCTAATTTATTTGTATTGTAAACTATGCAGATTGCCACCAACAAGCTTAGTAAATAATATAATTCATAGGTGTACTCTCACCCCACACATTTTGGGATCTTGGTGATCAAAGGGTGTTAAGGTTTCATGCATAATCAGTGTGTAGTAATCAAAAATCCAAAAAAATATAGTTGGGGACATTACACAAACCCAACTATCTTGTGCGCATTGAGAAATTTCTTGTAACATCAATGTCCCCTCTCACCATCCATACCATTTATTTGCCTTATAGTCATAGCCATTAATAAGTTCTGCTCTCCACTTTCCATTTTTACCTATCATCCCAATGAGAATAGGTAACCCCATAGTGACTTTCAACATTCTCTCTATTTTTATCATTACTCTTATGTGAGTATTAAAATATCCATTAACTGTGTTTACCCCAAAGAAATTGATCATCTTGAAGTTAATTGTGCCCCAGGGGGTACTGTCAGGATTTCATTTCTCTTTGATTCATATCACAGTGACAAACACATGGAAGTTCTGCAGATGCTCCTCCTGATAGCCCCTTTATTTTGGTATAAATGCCTCTTACATGTTGATGCCTATAAAGAACTGTCCCAGCTAATTCAAGAAATTACCTCCTATTTATTCTGCTCAGGAATAAGTGTGATATGGCTGGGGCTGCCATAAAGGGCCTGGTTGTTTTAATTATAGAGTAGGTAAGGGTTGATGAACACTTGGATGCACTCATGGTTATGTTTGCAGCAGTAGTTAAAATCCCACCAATTGCTACCCCAAACTTAACTATCTATAAGCTTCCCTTCAATACAGCACAACTAACATGCTAGGTAGAAAAGTTCCAGCCATTGCATATAACAAAAAGCTACCTGTTTCCACAATCTGTTTAAAGCTAATAAAGATTATGTTGGATCTCCAAGTCACATCCACACCAAAAGCATCAAGTAAGCATTGATTCTCTTCAAATCTGAGAGTTAGAAAGAGCTCAAAAGTTCAAAATGCTTCTATAAATCAACAACCCAGAAGAGGCCAGTTCAAAAGGAAGGCTGGTGAGTTTCCTACTATTTGCTGCTACAAAAGGAAGAGTGTCAGAAACAAGAGCAAGCCTGAGGAAAGTACTCCCAGCCATGATGCCAAAATGAAGACGGAGTTGGGGAATACCCTATCCCAATTGATGATGACGAGAAACCTGTTGAACAATCCAATGTAAGTGATCCCTCAACATTCTTTTTCTGCAAGAACACACCATCCTGAAGAGGTCAACCTAACTCAGGTTATGGTATCTGACCATGCCAATGAAATGAATCTCAGAAGTCACTTCTACCCATATACCCCAAGGCACATAATCCTCAACAGGTCTACTCTGCTTATGACATGCACCATATTTATTCTAAAGGCTGAGCATCCTTGGTCCCCACCTTTATTCACTTTTTTATCAATTATATTGAGATCAGTATCCCAAAAGGTTCATAGATTGCCCCCCCTACCATAGGACTGTTTCCTACCAGCCACACTCAGGCCCCTCAATTCTTCCCTTGGCATTGCCACCTTACCCACAGCATTGACGTTCCTCAACTAGTGGCAAAGGGGCTTCAGAACTCCCATTCTAATTTCCTAAGCTGTTTCTATCTTCACCAAAGCAGTTCTTAATCTCCTAGAGGTTCTTCATGAAATTATTGAGGCTATAAAAAATCAAATAAGGTATATTTCTGATAAAGTTGTTCGCAATCCATATTTGGAATGGGTCTTGTTTGGCCCCTTCATGTAATCAACAAACAGCAAGAGTGAATTGAAGCAACAAACATTAGGATTCATAGGAAGACTAGTGTCATAGGACTGTTTCCTACCAGCCACACTCAGGCCCCTCAATTCTTCCCTTGGCATTGCCACCTTACCCACAGCATTGGTATTCCTCAACTAGTGGCAAAGGGGCTTCAGATCTCCCATTCTAATTTCCTAAGCTGTTTTTATCTTCACCAAAGCAGTTCTTAATCTCCTAGAGGTTCTTCATGAAATTATTGAGGCTATAAAAAATCAAATAAGAGGTATATTTCTGATAAAGTTGTTCGCAATCCATATTTGGAATGGGCCTTGTTTGGCCCCTTCATGTAATCAACAAACAGCAAGAGTGAATTGAAGCAACAAACATTAGGATTCATAGGAAGACTAGTATCATTGAACAACATAAACAAACTTTGCAAGCAATATTTTACCCCTTTATCTCAGAATTGGGAAGGATAATTTATCAAATCATGCAGGAGGAAGCTGAATTGGCTCCATATCCTAAATGACATGCAACTAGAGGAGAAAGCTCTAGTGATGTGACTATGAGGGGTGTGAGTGTCAACCAACCAAGCACTGGCACATTCTCACTCCTGCTTTGTTAGTGTTTTAATAGATCAGATTAAATAACTGAAAGCACTCATTAAAATTTCAACACATAAGACAATAAACACAGCAAGATACCCTGGGAAAACCACCCTCCTGAGGGAGAAAAACCCAGCAAATATTTCTCTTCTATAATGTAAGAATAAGAGCAGAAATCTGCTTACAACTCAGGCCCAACACATAGGCGAATTTGATACAATGAATAATAGCACCTCTCCTAGATGCAAAGATACAAATAAATATGATTCTCCTTGAAATCGGCTTGCTGCTATGAAATGTTGCTCTGCTGCTGAAGTGCGAATTATGCTGATTGAACTTGATGATTGACAAATGAACAAAGAGACCTTGTATTTATACAAAGTGAGGTATCCCCTTAATTAGGTCGGCCATCTTCAAGAATAAATAATTACAAAATAATAATGTAGGTCGGCCCAAATAGGAATTACAAAATATCAATGAAGGTCGGCCCCAATAGGTAAATGATAATAATCTCAATGAACATAAATTAAATAGCCGATGAGGCTATCATTTAATTTATGTGTCTTCTTGGAATAAGTGCGTTGGAAGAAACAACCCTAAGTTGCTTAGAACATCAACACTCTCTCTCAGCTAGGGATGATACTTCCAGCTGCACAAAATGTATCACCTCATAGTGATCTTAATCAACATGGCTCAATCCATGAAGGAAGCTTATCACCTCATCGTGAAAGCTACCACAATGGCAACACCCATATGTGGAAATATCAGATATCACCTCATCGTGATATCAGATATCACCTCAACACGATATCAACCATAATGGCTACAACCATGCTATGGTGTGTACAAGTGTTCATCACTTGCGTGACGTTGTCACCTCAACATGACTTTCACCATGGCTCTCCTAGAGGGTGAAAACACAAGTACAAAATGTTGTCATGGAGTCACACACATGACATCCACAGTGGCTCTCCCAGAGGGTGGAACAAGGGCTTTCACCTCAAACTTCTCCTAAGAGAAGAATGCATTAACAAGGGATTTCACCTCGAACTTCTCCTAAGAGAAGAACTCATTACCAAGGGATTTCACCTCGAACTTCTCTCAAAGAAGAACTCATTAAAAAAAGAACACTGATACTGAGACTTCCTCTCAGCTAGGGCTTCATTCTCCACCATATAAAGCTTGTCTCGTAGGTACACAAACATTATCTCGAAGAGATGCTTGATGAGAATGACTGCCATCTGCTCATCAGTGCTGATATACCTCAATTGAATATCTTTCCAAAGCAACACAACCATCTTCTTTAGGCTCAGTAGGCTCCCTCTGAATCTTCAATCACTTGCATCAATCACCTGACCTCATTGTCAAAGATTGTCTGCAATGCTTTCCTTAGAGAAATGGTTTCCAACGCACACCTCTGTAGAGATTCAGGGTTGTCCTCTTTGACCGCATCTTGGATCACTCTATTTTGAATAGGTTTGCGGAGCTACCAATGTTAAATCCAGGTTGACCCGACTTGAGCAATTCAAAACCCAATTGCTGAAGAGGTATTTCAACAATTTAGCATCCGGCCTTGCAACACTACAACCCTTACTTATTCTCAGTGAGTCATAGAACTCCCTCTTAAGGTTAATTCTTCCTCTTCTAAAGGATGTCTTCAACTAATCACTTAGTTTCATAGCTACAAGCAAAGTCTCTATCCTTCAACCTATAGGATGCATCAAGCTCTTCTTGAAAGAAATCTCTTACACTTCTCAATTTATCCTGAAAGCATTAAGAAGAGATTACTAATAGTTCATGGAACTCAACTGTCTCAAACAAAAGTACCATTGCTAGGAGCATACATGATTGACTATCTCAATGTTATAGCATGAATTAATAACTACAAAACAATTTATGAACATTATTCAACCATGCAATACTTATCTCATAGAATTCAAAATCTCTTGAGTAATAGATAATTAATTCATCAATCATGACATGTCTTTCTTTCAATTTCTCAGAAGAGCTAATCTCGGCAAAACAAAAGACAATCTTCACAAATTAGCATGATATAACTTGTAATGAATAATCATAGTGATCACTATGTACTGGTCACACATAATCCTAAGTAAATAATGTCGGGTTTGCACAACTCAACAAATTGAATTTTAGCCTAGAATGGTAATTACAATCAAAACAAAGAATACTTATCTGTTAAATATCCTGAAGGGTGGACACGGTACGATACGCTGCTCTTGCGCTTAGATCAGTACACAACCTTCACGGTTTGAACATAGGCCCATGACTAGAGTAGAATTTTACTAGAATCATTTTGGGGAGAGATCTCAATCACATCCGCAAATGAAGCATGTTGATTAGGCCTGGTGGGGCAATCCTTCGCATAGTGACCAAATTTGTCGCATCTAAAGCATTGAACACGAGAGAGGTCCCACTTCTTCTTGAATGCAGGAGCACCATCTGACCCTTTATCTCTATTCCTCTTGAAGTATCTTTTCTTTCCTCCTTTTCCTTCCTTCTTCGAGGATTGAGCGGAAAGAACATGAATGTCTTCATTTGTAGGGCTTCGACCAATACCTCTTGCAGCCAACCTCGACTCCTCTTGAATACAGTCGGCCCTCAATCGATCAAACTTGGGAAGTTTCGATCTCGCACTAATTCCTTGAATGTAAGACTCCCAAGATGAAGGAAGACCATTAAGAGCCAACATGGTCAAATCCTTGTCATCAACAATATGACCAATGGAGGAGAGTTGATCTCTCAATTCGAAAATCTTCATGAAGTAGGTGATGACAAATTCTCCTTTCGTCATCTTAACATGATGTAGTTGTTGCTTCAGTGCAAGTGCTCGACTGGTGTTGTTGATTTCGTACATCTCTTCCAATGTATTGAACATCTCCCTTGCTGTATTCAACTTGGAGATAATCGGAACAACATGATCTTTAACAGCATCAACCAACACTTTCTTTGCCCTAGTGTCTTTCTTCCTCCACTGCAACTTCTCTTCCTCCTCCTCAGGTTCGGGAACTTTTGTTTTCACAAACTCAGCCAAATCATTCTCTTCCAAGGTGAGCATGATCCTGAACCTCCATGATGTGAAGTTAGAAGCTCCTTCGAGTCTATCTTTGACTTTCAGACCATTCACCATCTTGAAACTCAAAAAATAAGGATAGACTGAAAAAGATTAAAGAGAGTGCTGCAAAATAAATCTGATCACGATCTTTTTTCAAACCCGCTCTGTTACCATGTTAGTGTTTTAATAGATCAGATTAAATAACTGAAAGTACTCATTAAAATTTCAACACATAAGACAATAAACACAGCAAGATACCCTGGGAAAACCCTCCTCCTGAGGGAGAAAAACCCAACAAATATTTCTCTTCTATAATGTAAGAATAAGAGCAGAAATCTGCTTACAACTCAGGCCCAACACATAGGCAAATTTGATACAATGAATAATAGCATCTCTCCTAGATGCAAAGATACAAATAAATACGATTCTCCTTGAAATCGGCCTGCTGCTATGAAATGTTGCTCTGCTGCTGAAGTGCGAATTATGCTGATTGAACTTGATGATTGACAAATGAACAAAGCGACCTTGTATTTATACAAAGTGAGGTATCCCCTTAATTAGGTCGGCCATCTTCAAGAATAAATAATTACAAAATAACAATGTAGGTCGGCCATCTTCAAGAATAAATAATTACAAAATAACAATGTAGGTTGGTCCAAATAGGAATTACAAAATATCAATGAAGGTCGGCCCCAATAGGTAAATGATAATAATCTCAATGAACATAAATTAAATAGCCGATGAGGCTATCATTTAATTTATGTGTCTTCTTGGAATAAGTGCGCTGGAAGAAACAGCCCTAAGCTGCTTAGAACATCAACATGCTTAAGCATGCCCCCAAAGAGAACGTTATGAGGAGACTAATCCCTATCTCCCTGTCCAGGGGTTTTTACACTTCAAATTGATGTTTTCAGCTTTCAGTAGTTATCTGTCATCTTTGGAATTTGGATCCTTTAAAAATTATTATACAAAAGATACTTGTATGGCATCTAGCTTATCTGCTATCTATAATCCTAGCGAAGCTTAAAACAATGGTGGATGTCTCTTATGTTGGTCTTACTCTTCAATTGCTTTGTTCATGCTATGTAAGTCCTAGTGAATGCAGTCTGAAAGAATATCGCAGCTCTTACAATTGTACAAAGTTCAACCTGGCAGCTCTTCATAGAAAAATGCATAAACCGGGATCTCACAGTATTTCTGTTCTGATGTCCACTCACCGAAAACCTAATTTTGTTTTAATAGGCATTCTTCTTTGTATCGCCCTATTTTTTAATATGATCATAATGCTTTACTTTTTGCCAAAAGAAATGCTAAATGGACTTTGGTGATGTAATAGTTTTCTGCAGTATGGGCTGTGTGTTTTGTGCACATCTTTGTAAACTTTCTACTTCATTTTTTTTCCCAAGAAAAAAAGAAGCTTATGGTGTGAATGTTATGTGTGTAGGTGATGTACTCAGATTTGGATCCCACTGGAAATCTAAACTTGCATCATTTCATAATCATAGTGGCCGCAGTTATGATCTTGTTGTCTCAATTACCTTCATTTCATTCTCTGAGATATATCAACTCTGCATCCCTGTTTCTAAGCTTGGGATACAGCTTTTGCATTGTTATTGCATGTATCATTGCAGGTACGATTTTACTTGGTATTCCTGTTTTTTTTCGTTCTGTTGAATGCCATATTGACCAACGAAAAGCTCAAAAAACAATTTGTATTGCGTCCCTCCTTCTGAGCTAGAGGTACAGCTCTTGCATTGCATTTGCATAAATTAGTGTGGATACAATATAATTCTTAAAGTTGGTACTCCTGATTTTGCAAGTTCCACTGAACACTGCTTTTAGTCAATCAAAAGTGTTAATGGATGATAGCTTCAGTCAGATATGAATGACAGTGATGCAAGTATCATTGTCATTCATAAGTGATCGAAATTATCATTCATGTTATGATATTTCTAAAGGAAACATTTAAAATCAAAATTATGAGCATTCATATAAATTCGATCATTCCCGTGATATTATATTCTGCATTCATGTGAAATCGGAATTCTATTATGTCATCCGCCATCATATAGAAGGGTTATATACGTGTGAGTATATACATAACAAATGGTAATAAGAGTTGTTATCAACCGCATCCTAAGGGACGCATCCCATGAGTGGATGTGCCTCCACTCGTGGAGACACGTCCTCTCATGAGGCGCGCCTCTTAGGGGGCAGACTTCTCACCTATTTATGGCGGTACCTCTTTTTGATATGCAAACATAGAAATCAGATAATGTTCTGCAATCAGCACATTCACATTTAATAAGAAGATCTGGAAATCGCAGTTAGAGAAAATTCTGGAAATTTCATTTTGACTTATAATTATCTTACATAGAAATTCAAACTTAGTTTTGTTCTTAGGTATTAGGATCCTATTTGAGGAAAGATTTGATTACATTTACAAAAAGCAAAAAGATGAAAGGAAAATAAAATAAAAATCATACTGTTTTGGACAGCTTATCCAAGTGGAGCTCAGTCAAAAGGTTACTCCCTTACTGGCTCTAAAATTATCCGTGTTTTCAATGGATTCAAAGCGGTGTCCATCATGGGGACTACATTTGGCAATGGTATTCTACCTGAAATACAGGTTAAGCCCTAAATTTTAATGATTAATCTCTTTATCATTTAATTTCTGACTAAATGCTACCTGTTTTACTTTAACAAGTTAAATTTTAAAAGGACTGTTATTGAGATGTGATCAAATGACTCATATGTCCATCAGGCCAAAGTGGCATGTAGGATCTATCAAAGATATCTCGATTATTTCTATGGATGTTTGGGCTTTGTTTGATTATCTTGATTTAAGATTTTGTATGCTAGATTATGTCTCTCTTATTATTGTGCCTAAGAAAGTGTGTTTCATTCTCTCCATTATATAATTATAGGCGACACTTGCCCCACCGGCCACAGGGAAGATGCTGAAAGGGCTATGCATGTGCTATGGAGTAGTGGTGGTGACATTTTACAGTGTAGCAGTGTCAGGCTACTGGGCATTTGGAAATAATGTCCAGGATAACATTTTGGAAAATCTCATGCCAAATGATGAGGGTGTAGCTCTAGTACCTACTTGGTTGCTTGTTATTGCTGTGATTTTTATACTCTTGCAGCTTTTTGCCATAGCACTGGTAAGTTTATGTATCTTCCTTACTTTAATTTGGCTTTGTTTAATTATGATAATACTCCTCTAATTCTTGATGGAAAATAAGGTGTACTGTCAAGTGGCCTATGAAATCTTAGAGAAGAAATCAGCAGATGTGAGGATGGGTGTGTTCTCACTGCGAAACCTACTTCCTAGGCTTGTTCTGAGATCTCTGTACATAATAATATGTGCATTTGTTGCAGCCATGCTACCTTTCTTTGGAGACATCAATGCATTAGTGGGGGCTATTGGGTTTATTCCATTGGATTTTATCCTTCCAATGTTGCTTTATAATATAAGTTTCAGGCCGGCTCATGCGTCTATGATTTTCTTTGTCAACAATTTAATCATGATCATTTTCACATTTGTGGGAATCATGGGTACAATTTCCTCAGTCCGTCAAATAGTCGTTGATGCAAAACTATTTAAGCTATTTAGCACCACTGTAATTGACTAATTGCTTCGCTTTTCCCCTGCTGAAGTTCCAAGAAATTTACCCGGTGACAGCATTTTTTATTCCATACTTGTTATAAATATTAAAGTCCTGATAAGCCAAGTACAGAGGCCTTCTTTGGCTGAGAACTTGACTAAATTTTTTAATGTCTATAGGATATTTTAGTATCCTTCACATCATAAATTACCAATGACATACTTGTCAAATCTTACTTGGGAAAGTTCAATATGTGTAGTGTCCTCAGGGTATCTGATTCCACTATGGATTTCATGTAAATTTATACAAATTAAGGTAGCTATAATAAGGGCAAAGCAGCCCATGCCCATTACTAAATACAATATATTGTCTGAATAACAATCAAACCCCCCCAAAACAAAGTAACTTAAAATTGTTAAAAGGACATGCAGGACGAACATTTTATTCAATAGTCAAAGGTTTAGAGCGGGAGGCCTATACTAGTTGGGGTTCCTTAGCCATCATACACATCTATGTGTGTTTGCAAGCAACACAAGTTATGCACATTTAGCTCCTTGTTGGTCTTGTGGTTGACCTACCATATGCTATCTGCTTGGATGCCTGCATGCACTGATGAACTCTGCACAACAATGGGCTGTGTGGTATTAGCATAATATCTCTTTACTTTCAGAAAAATAAAACCGTCATTTTCAGATAGCACTGTTCAGGCAATGTTTCAGACGAAATTGAGTAAATTTTCTCATGATCCTTTTATATACCATGTGAAATTCTGACACTCACAAAAACTTTGGCTAGAGGAGATACAGAATTACAGGACATAATTAACTGATGTGACTGTCCAGACATGATGCATTGTATAATACATAAATTTTAATATAAATGGTGCTTTTCAATAATAAAAAGTTTAATGTATCCCCTGGTTGGCGGCCAGTTGTTCTGAGTGTGCTTGGACAAGATGTGACCAAAGTTCGGATCTCTTATGCTCAAACCCTGGGACTGTCTTGAAATAATGAACATTTGCAAATTTCATCCCTACAAGCACATCAATCCCTAGGCCTACGATAAAAATATTTGATGGCCTATCCAAACAGGAAGAAATACCTGTATGTGAACACAGAAAAGACCACACATTTGTAGTCTGTAGACATTAACACTACCATGAATTTATGCTGCCCCTTGTCATTATCAAGACCTGAAATTAATTTGAGACTGAAGTGAAAAGATATTTTGCTGTGCAGAAATCCAGCTTATGAAAGTCTGTTGCAGCAAAACACAACAGCATAGAGGTACAATTTATAGCCTTTTCTAGGCATTACAGCGTCATGAATAAGCTTTCTAGGAAGACACGACATGGTACAAATAAATCAGAAAAATCCCTTGCTATTATTTTGTGAAATTTTTGACATCAATTCAAACTTTTCATCAAAGTTTTTGGAGTTTCATGGTACTTGTTCATGTCATTTTAGAGACCCCCAAGCTGCCACATAAGAATGAAATGAAAACTGTGATATCACAACTGACGTGGCATCTCAGCAGCCACAAAATGCCAATTTTTTTATTGCTAGTGGTAATAAAATTAAAACTTTCCGATTTCAAGAACATTTTCTTTATTTGTTGGCTTAAAATTTCAATGCTTATCCTGTTAAAAATAATAAAAAAACAAATTGGGAAAAATATGTTTGCAAGCAATTGACCAAGCTGACACTGTCAAGTGGAATAAGAGACTCAAAATTTGGGTTGAATGTGCAGTAAGTTTTGTAACCAGATATTAACAAGATAAAATTTTGGAGTTATAGGGGATACTCCTAAGTCCAATGCATTTTAGACATTAGTCTTGATCTCATTTTTAAATCACCTCTGAAATCAAATGGCCTTTTCACCTGTGCACTTGCGTTCAGTCTTGCTGAAGTCTACCTTGTTAGATACGCCTGTGATAGACATAACTCACTTAGTTATTTGATTTACAACTAAAAAGAAAGCATAGTGTGAGAGAATGAATCATGGTACAACACAAACCTCTTCGCTACATCAGATTACTATTCATTTATAAGATGAAAACAACTCATTAGTATGCCCTATTAAGGAATACGGAAGGATTTCCAATAGACTCAGTCACATAGTACATAGTGTTGGAATCAATGAACACGGAGAGGGGGGGGGGAGGTGAATCAGTGTTTTGCACTTTTTAACTTTATTAATCTGATCCTTAAAACACTTACAACATTCAATCAAAAGAAATATGCATGAACATAAGACAAACAACCACAACAACATAACACAAGGATTTTTACGTGGAAACTCTATTAAGGAAAAAACCACGGTGGAAGTCAATCCACAATATTATCTGAGTATACTCAAAAAGATGTTTTACAAAATGGGAATGCATTTGCATTCAGGCACACTACCTAGAGCTTATTGCTCAAAAATAGAAAGGCTCACTGCCTTACAAAAGTATTTGGATAACATTCAAAAGATTTGAACTGAGAAAGTAGCATCTACTAATGCTTGATTACAATTTCAGTTAAACTCATCAATCGAATTCTTGACCTTCCATCTAATCTGCTCTTTTGCTCTGATTGTTTTGACTCGCATGACAAATCTTTTTATGCATAAGTGAAACTGTGCATAATCGCTCTACAATCCTTCTAATATTCGCAACACACTTCATATATATATCAAAATGATATAATCGATCACCTATATATATCCACAACTAAAGATTTAATCGCTACATGTCGGCTCCAACAAGAATATGAAAATATTTACAAACTCTCGACTCAATTCATAGTTAATCTTCAATGTGCAACAACCAAAGTTGGCCATTGCATAATGATGACCCAAATCATCATGTTCGAACACAAAAACACTTAAACAATTACTCCTCAAACATCCGCAACGGCTATATCCACCAAGTCGGCCTTCATGCATTGTTAAACAGAGAATTAATCAACCAGATCTTCTAACTTGCACACAGAACGATACGAGGCTCTAAGATTCAAGAAAATCAGAGATCATATACCAAACAACCTTCCCTGAGATCCACAACTCAAAAGGATAATAGAAAATTGCATGTGAATCAATGAACACAATTTTGTTAGATGTTTTGTTCTTGCTTGATAGTTAATCACAAAACTTCAATCTAACTTTCGGTATGATCAAATGGTGACGTGTGGATCAAATCACTAAGTAAGGTTGCCATCAATGACAACACCGAATGATATTTGCAATGTCTCTTGCCAACAATTTCCCCCTTTGGCATTGATGGCAACACTTAGTGAAAAATGACTAAGTGTCGAATCAATACCAACATGAATACACTGCCAACCTTCAAAATTCCAAAAACACAACTCCCCTTGAGATGATTAAGGCATTTTTCATTGTCTCATTCTCTCCCTTTGACATTGTTGATGAATGGTAGCTTAGGTCAGATATAAACGATGATTGCTATAAGCATCATCATCATTTATATAAGATCAATAGCTCTTCATATTTATATTTTTGAAAAAATAAGTTAGTCGAATTTATAAGCATGCATAAATTCGAAATAATAAAAGATGATTCAAAATATGCATTGAATAAAATCAGAACTCATATAATATATATCTGCCATGTATGTGTTAAGTTTGTTAAGCCAAGTGTTAGTCGGCTCTCTATGAGACCCGCGCGCCCAAAGGGACACATCCCTTGAGCGGATGTGTCTCCACGTGTGGAGACACGTCCTCTCAAGAGACGCATCCCTTAGAGGCGAGTCTCTAACATATTAAACATGGTTCCCTCATTGATATGCAAACATCGAAATTTATTAATGTTCTGCAATCAATACATTCGGCTTTAAGAGAAGAAATCTGGAAATTAGTTTTGATTTAGAATTTCTCACATAGAATTTCAGACTTCAGTTTTAACCTTAGATTTCATAGGATCCTATTTGATAAAGATTTGATTACATTTACATGGTATCAGCGCCACGTTGTGTGAATCCAAATCAAATCTAAATATCAAATTGCTCAAGAAAATTCGTATTTTCTAAAATCGAATTCACATCACATTCTTCATAATGTCAAGTGTGATCAGATTTGAAGATCGTAGTGTAGGAGCAAACAACTTTGCATCATGGAAATTTAGAATCATGATGATCCTTAAAGAGAATAAGCTAGACTCACTTGTGAGAGAAAATAAGAAGGAACCAGAGGTTGAACTTGAGAAAACTCAATGGATTGAAAACAATGAAAAGGCCATGAAAATCCTAGTAGATGCAGTTAGGGATCATATAGTGCCCATCCTAGCAAAACATGAAATTGCATACCATATGTACAAATCTCTTGAGAGTACTTATGAGATCAACAACACTTACAGAACTCTTGCATTAAAAAGGCAAATCAACAATGCTCAAATAAACAAAGGAGAGTCCATTAATGCATATTTCATGAGGATTATTGAACTAAGGGATCAATTATCCACAATTGGATATCATATTGATAGCAAAGAGTTAACCCTAATTGCACTAGGAGGCCTACCAAACTCATGGGAGTTATTTGTTCAAGGAGTAAGTGCGAGATCTAAACTTCCTAAGTTTGACAGGCTAAGAACTGACTGCCTTCAAGAAGAAACCAGACTCTCCACAAAAGAAAATAAACAAAAAAACATAGATGAAGACATTCAAGTACTCAACTCAACGTCTAATAAAAGGAGTAAGAAAAACTCCTTCAAGAAAGGATCTTTTAAAAGAAAGAGAAATTCCAATGGAAAGGGATCTTATAAAAAGAAAGATATCTCGCAAGTACAATGCTTTAGATGTGATCAATATGGTCACTATGCAATGAAGTGCCATAATAGGACTAAACAACAAGCATCCTTTGCTAAAGTAGGAAAGCCAAATCCAGACCATGAATCTGAGAACTTTGTGTTCTATACAACCTTATCTAGTCAAGTATCCAACAACACCCACAACTGGGTAATTGATAGTGGTTCCTCTAGACATATCACAGGGTTCAAAGAACACTTAGATACTATGGCCGAAAGGTCTGATGAAGAAGTAACCATTGGGGATGATTCTGCACACCTAGTAAAAGGGGTTGGAACTTGTTCCATCAGGTTGAAAATTGGGCTTTCTCTACAACTCACTGGAGTCTTATTTGTACCTGGAATAAAGAGGAATCTTATATCCATCTCTGCCTTTAAGACAATGGTTATAGAGTTACCTTTATGGATGGGAAAGTTCTAGCATGGCCTAAGAACTCAACAATCAAGAAAGCCCAAACCATAGGTGTAAGACAAGGGTACCTTTACAAACTATGCACTAAGGTTAAACAAGCCCTTACCCTTGACACCTTTGATTCAAATGAGATTTGGCATAGAAGATTATGACACCTTCATTTTCGTGCCCTACTCTCTGTAGAAAAACTTGTAACAGGCTTACCTAAGTTAAAACCATCTCATGAAGGAACTTGCAAAGGTTGTGCCTTAGGAAAGAATACAAAGGGATCCTTTCCCAATGGTTTGAGCAAAACCCTAAATGTGTTAGAACTGGTTCACTCAGACTTATGTGGACCCATGTCTGTACCCTCTAAGGCAAGATTTCTATACTATGTCATATTTGTAGATGGCTTCTCTAGGAAAACCTGGATCTATTTCCTTAAGTGCAAAGAGTCAATAGAAATCCTTAGAAGGTTCAAAGAATTCAAAGCCTTTACTGAAAATTTCTCCGGAAAGAAAATAAAAACCTTAAGGACAGACAATGGGAAAGAATACACCTCTGAGATTTTTAAGGAATTCTGCATGAGTGCTAGAATTAAGAGGGAGTTCATAGTTGCGTACAACCCTCAACAAAATGGGGTTGATGAAAGAAAAAACAGAACCATTGTAGAAGCTGCTAAGGCAATGCTGCTTGACCAAAACATTGAAACTTATTTCTAGGCAGAAGCCTCTAGGACTGTTGTCTATATCCAAAATAGATGTCCTCATTCTCATCTTGATAACAAAACTCCTGAAGAAGCCTTTACCGACATAAAACCTGACATTAGTCATTTTAGGATTTTTGGTTGTCCTGTCTATATTCATGTGCCCAAAGAGAAGAGATTCAAACTAGAACCTTCTGGAAAGAAGAGAGTATTTGTGGGTTATAATGAAACCTCCAAAGCCTACAGGATATTCATACCCGGGCATAAACAAATTGAATTGAGCAGAGATGTCATCTTTGAAGAAGACATTGCATTCAAGAGGGCAAGAAGTTCTAGTGAGACAGAAACCTATTTCCCTAGTGTACCTGAAATGGAACCTGCTCCTGAGATTCAGAGGGAGCATCTTGAGGAAATGCCACATGAACTTCCTTCTACTTCAAATGAGAATACAAATGACATCGGCGGAAAGAGACCACTTTGGGCCAGGAAGATGATCAAAGAAGCAGAAGATCATGCAACACCCAAAGGAACGTTCAGGAAGAGTAAAAGACCCAAAACGTTTCTCTAGCTATGTTGCTCTAATGAACAACATCATAAACTCAGAACCTGTTAGTGTTACAGAAGTTTTCCGACATCAAGCATGGAAGGATGCAATGACAGAGGAATATCAGTCTATTCTAAAGAATGATGTATGGGATATAGTGCCTAGACCAAAAGAGAAATCTGTTGTCTTTTCCAAATGGCTCTTCAAAATCAAGCATGTTGCTGGTGGCAGTATAGAAAAACATAAAGCACGTTTTGTGGCAAGAGGTTTTTCTCAAAAGGAAGGCATTGATTACGAAGAAACATTTGCACCTGTTGCTTGTTACACATCAGTGAGAGCAGTGTTAGCCATTGTAGGAGCCAAAGGCTGGAAGATCCATCAAATGGATGTGAAAATTGCCTTTCTGAATGGAACCATTGAAGAGGAAGTCTATTTGGAACCGCCTGAAGGTTTTGTGATACATAAACTTGACTCACATGTATGCAGACTAAAGAAAGCCCTCTATGGACTTAAACAGGCTCCCAGGGTCTGGTATGAAAGAATTGATAGCTATCTCTCGGGATTAGGATTTTCAAAGAATGATGCTGACTCCAATCTCTACTTCAAGGTAATCAAAGGTGATATGCTAATAATTATTTTATATGTTGATGACCTGCTGATAACAGGAAAAGATCACCTCATTGCTCAAGGGAAGCAGGATCTAATTTATGAATTTGGCAGGAAAAACTTGGGCATTCTACACTACTTCCTAGGTTTAGAAGTATGGCAGAAATCAGAGGGCATTATACTAAACCAAGGGAAGTATACTATTGATATTTTGAAAAGATTTGGAATGTTGGACTGTAGACCGATGTCTACACCTATGGAAACCAACCTTCACAAATTAAAAGAAGCAGCAACAAAATCCAAATGTGTAGATCCAACCCTTTACAGACAGAGGATTGGATCCTTGATGTATCTGGTTAACACCAGACCTGATATTTGTTATGCAGTGAATGTTCTCAGCCAGTTCATGTGTGAGCCAAAGGAAATTCACTTAATGGCTGTGAAACATATTTTGAGATATCTTCAAGGCACTATTGGATATGGTCTCCTTTACAAGAATGATCAACTAGATCTACATGGATACTCTGATTCAGATTGGGCTGGAAGTGTAACCAATTTGAAAAGCACATCAGGATGTTGCTTCAGTTTAGGATCGGCTATGATCTCCTAGATTTGCAGAAAACAATCTTTAGTTGCAGTTGCACAGAGCTCAACAGAAGTTGAATACATTACAGCCTCAATGGGAGCAAGAGAAGCAGTTTGGCTTCGTAAATTGCTTGTGGGACTCTTTGGTGAGCCCTTGAATCCTACAATTATTCACTGTGATAATTAGAGTTGCATCAAACTCTCTGTAAATCCTATCTTTCATGATAGATTTAAGCACATTGAGATCCCCTATCATTATGTAAGAGATATGGTGGAAAGGAAAGTGATCCAGTTGGAGTATATCAGTACAAATGATCAAACTGCAGACATTCTCACCAAACCTCTCTCCCGAATCAAGGTAGAGCACTTCAAGAAGAAACTTGGTATGGTTGAAATGTAATTTTTTATTTATGTTTGAAATACAAATTGTTTATAAATTGTACTAATATATAAAGATGTTTAATGTGTAAACTCTTTTGTCATGTGTGTGACTCCATGACTTTATGGGCCTACTCCCCCTGTGTACATTATCGAAAGGTGACGATCTTTCTAATAATGAACACTTGTATTTGACATTGTAAAGTGACGACTCTACAATGATAAACTATCATGATAGATATCATGTGACTTGATATCTGTGGACATGTCATGATAGTATCTCTTGGACACTTTGATGGATATCATGGGACTTGATATCATCTGAAGATCATTGTGATCCTTAAGAGATAATCATGGTGGATATTTATATCCGTGGATATGCCATGAATTATGGTAGACATCATGTGACTTGATGTCAATGCACATACCATAATGAAGATGTGTTATGAAGAATGTCATGTGACTTGACAACATTGAGAAAACATATCATATCTTCGATATCACGTGTGAAGGTGATATCTCCACTTATTTGATTTGAAATATCTTCCCTAGCTAAGAGGGAGTGTTGATGAATGGTAGGTTAGGTCAGATATAAACAACGATTGCTATAAGCATCATCATCGTTTATATAAGATCAATAGCTCTTCATATTTAATATTTTTGAAAAAATAAGTTAGTCAAATTTATAAGCATGTATAAATTCGAAATAATAAAAGATGATTCAAAATCTGCATTGAATAAAATCGGAACTCATATAATATATATTTGCCATGTATGTGAGGATATATGTGTTAAGTTTGTTAAGCTAAGTGTTAGTCAGTTGTCTATGAGACCCGCACGCCCAAAGGGACACGTCCTCTCAAGAGACATATCCCTTAGAGGCGAGTCTCTAACATATTAAACATGGTTCCCTCATTGATATGCAAACATCGAAATCTATTAATGTTATGCAATCAGTACATTCGGCTTTAAGAGAAGAAATCTGGAAATCAATTTTGACTTAGAATTTCTCACACATAATTTCAGACTTTAGTTTTAACCTTAGATTTCTTAGGATCCTATTTGATAAAGATTTGATTACATTTACAGACATCAATGGCAAAGGCAGGAATCCACATACCAAAAATCAAACAAAAATTGTTATGAACAAATTACATGTGTACAAATAGGCTTCTACAACTTAAACTTGAATAGATATGAAAAATTGTTCTTCAACAAGCTCAAACTCGTGTCTCAACCCTTCTTGAGACTCTACAAGATAGTCATGTGACCATAGAATAAGTAAAATTGCATCTCTGCAGATTCAAAGTTCGTCGGATCACTAACCGCCATAGCATCTTGTGCTTCCTTCAATGCACTCAACATTGTTTTCATCTTAGGACCAATTATTCCTCTAAGCTCACAAACCCTTTCAACCATTTTACCTTCTTCATGCTTCAAAAATTTTATCTTGTCAAGCAGGGACATCACTTGACCTTCTTGCTTTCCAACATAGACAAATGCTTGAGTGATATCTGCTAATTGTTTCTCGCATTCTTTCATTTTCTTTTCAAGGTCCTCAGTGAACATAGATAAAGATAGACATGACTTATAAATATTACCACCTTCAGACAAAGCACTTTGAATATTCTTTACACAAGTAGCTAACAGAGATTTATCATTAGCTATCACCCCTTTCAACCTATTGAACCTTTTAGTATCAAACTCCTTTTGTACTTTATCCCCAGCTGACTTTTCAAGGGACTCAAAATGAGTACTTACAAAATTAATAAGCTTCTTTAGCTCACCGGAGGGAGAACCAGATGGATCCTTAACATGAGTAGGCATGATCTTCTCTAGAATATCGGATGCAAGATTCAACAACTCACTATCTTCAATATGTGATTTCAGAATTTCTTCCCTTGCCTTGGCTTGAGCAAACGATGCAACTTTCAGTTTCTCAATGGGAGACAAAGTAGCTAAGTTGATAGGACCTCTAATCAATTCAAGATCAAACTCTTTTTGTTGCTCTTCTAAAAACTTCTTCACTACCATAGCAGTGTCTCTTGCTTCCACAGGAATCACCTTCACTTCATCCTTCTTCTCTTTAGTTACTGGTTCTTGCATGGCTTCAGGAATTTCTTTTTCTTCAACCGACACAACTTTAGGAGCTTTAGTCTCCATAGGAATTTCAACATCATGCATGTCAAGAGGATTTAGAGTGTCCTCAAATGTATCTTCTTTTCCCTCTTCTGCTACCGGACCAGATGAAACATCTCCATCATGCACTTCTTCAGAAACAACATCGATTATGTTCCTTAACAAAACTTCCTTTAGAATTTTTTCAGTTTCTTTTTCAACTTCTTCAGTTTGACCAATCATAAGCTTGTTTACTTTTGTTTTGCTCTTGAAATCCCTTTAGCACCGTTCAAAATTGACTTCATTTCCTCAATAGACATTACCTGACATAAACCTGCAAGAATGCGCTCTCTCAACTGCTCATCTTCAATTCTTGCATTCACTCTCCTCATTTCTAAAACTTCATATAGACTTTTGGGTAACACATACATTATTTCAATAAGAGCCTTATTGAAGTTATTCAAGTACTTTATTGAAGCTTCCTCAAGAACTCTTTGACCGACCTTGCCAAAGGTGTCATATCATTCACAAAGAGGCCTAAGATTACCATCCTTAATCAATGCATTCTCCACTTCTTCTATAGACATACCTATTTTGTCAATTTTCATTTTTTTCTTTCATTTCTCTTCACCGGAGGGCTTGTCCTTAGAGACTATTGTTTCCTTTGAGCCCTTTTTCTTGATTTATATTATCTCTTCATCTTTAGAGACATCAACATAAACTCTTGTGCTCTTGTCCTTCCTTTTTCTTTCTTTCCCAGATGACTTGGCTTGAGCTTTCACCGGGCTTGAATTTTTTGCAGCGCCAGATGGGAGAGTAGAGCTTCTTGTAGATCTAGTTTGGGCAAAGGATGTCGGACTAGCAGATTTAGTTCTAGGTGGATCTCTTGCTTCAACTTGTTCTTTCTTTCTTCTAGCTTCTCTCACATCTTCTGCAAATATACCCATGCTCTCTACAAAGGCTTCCACTTCTTTTCTTACTCTCTGGATTATCACAGGCTTCCTTAGTTGATTGTGCACTTGTATATCCTTTTTCTGAAAAAGTATTGAACCTTTCTTTTGTTGGATCTCGAGGTTTACTCAACACATGTTGAGCATATAGCCCCAAAACATGTTCCTCAACCTCATAGCCCATAGGCATAATCCAGACCGTTCTACGATTTGCGGCCTCCATCAAGCATTGATCAATGTCAACCATAAAACAAATAGTGTCTTTGTACTTCTCCACAATATACAGGAATTATTTCTCTTCCTTGCATCTCATTCTAAAAGTTCTTGAAATAACCCCAGATAGTAGTTTTCCTTGTCTTACTATCACCAACTTTGTGCAAGATATCTCTAATTTGAGCAGCTACAGGTTTATTACCTTGCCATTGTACTTTTTTGAATCCCGGAACCTCATTCTTAAAGTAAAAGAACAAACACAACAACAGATTACCATATTTGAAGGAATTATTCTTATCTTTCTTGATTTTACCAATATTCTCCATCAACTGGCTTTTGAGTAACTCACATAGATCATACTCTGCATTCTCCTTCACCATTTGATATGATGCATAGATAGCTATACCGGATACAAAATTATCCCATTTGGAATGATAGATCTTATAACCAATGACCATTGAGACAAATCTGACATGCACATCAATAATATCATCAATTTTCATAGCTCTTTTATCAAACACTAAACTGGTTGCATCAGTAACTGTCTAATTCTTCACGAACTTCAAGATCGGCAACCCATTGGAGGAATTTAAATGAGTAACAGTGCTTATGGATTCTTTTGTAATCTTAAAAGGTTGATTCAACCGCATAAATTCAGCATGAACTCAGCTCAAAACATATTAGACCCACTCGCTTTCTTCAAACACAAGAAATTTTACAATCTGCGTGAATTTCTTCTCTTCTAGGGTTTTGAATTCAGGTTTAACACAAAATTCCTCTCCAATAATGTGTTTGGAATACAAATTCAACAGCTACGAGCTCCCTAACTCCTCAATATTTGCATGAATGTCTGCCCTAATGTCTTCAATATGCAAGACGTCGTACGAAACAAACAAAAATGCACCTAAGGGGTCTGTCTCAATAGATTTGAAAGGATGCCACTTGAATTTCGGATAGGGTCTATCCTTGATATCAACTACCAATGGAGTAGACATTTTCACAAATTCACAAGTTCACAAGTTTTCCCGATAAATACCTTTTCACTGGCTTGATCATCGAATCGCCTTCACACTTGAATCTTCACCAAGTTTTGCCAAATTTCACTTTAGAGCTCTCCAAACTTCTTCTTCTCAAAGTGCAAAGTGACAAATGAAGAATACAAATGACCTTTTATCATTCGCACACCTAACCTTTTGTCACAATAAATTCTTTTGCCCTAATTCATTTGGATACCTTGTTTCCATACTCTGTGAAAGATAACTCTTCTACAGACCTTCAATTCTGCATAAATACTCTCTCCAACTGTTTCAGCAACATTTGTAGATCATCAATGCAATCACTGCACTCATCCATATCCCGATACCAACTACCAACAAGGGGTTTGAAGGATTTTCTTGAGAGCTCCCCCTAGGCCAGAGGCCTTAATTTAATTCTCGGAGGAATTACCAAAACCTAGTGCTAGTGTAGAGTCATTTCCTGCAACAAATGGATTCTTCTTCACCCATATCTTCTTCATTTGCTTCATGATCTCACCTGTAGTGACTTTCCATTATCCCTTTTCATCCTTCTACATGTTTCTCCTTTGATTTACCGAACCCTTTATGCTTCTACATAATCTAGCAATGTGATTGGATTTGTTGCAATTGTAGCACACCACATTTCTTTGTCCAGACCAGTTGTTCCATTGATTTTCTCTTGATCTGCACTGGTTAGCAATATGGCCAAATCTATTGCATGTATAATATCTGACATCTCTATAAAAGTTGTTAATCATATTTTTGCATTTATTTCTCATACTTATTGCAATTAAAGAACTGACTGAAAAATGATGGGCCACTTGAATTCATTATACTTCTACATTGAGAAGCCATATGACCAAATTTATTGCAAACAAAACAGTAACCATTGAATCTTTGAGCATTAGGTTGTCTTATCGGATACCTTCCAACTTTGTTCATTTGATTTCCTTGCTTAAATCCCTTTGTCCAAATCTGGAACTTTCTCCTTCCTCAAATCCAAGACCTCACTTGTCACCTCCAGTCCTCTGACTTTTAATCAGTTCATTAAGCTTGGCTAAGCTAATCTTGAACTTTTCCTTGAATTCATTTGCAGTAGCAAGTTCATCTCTGAGATCAACAATCTACTTTTCAAGCTCTTCTTCATTATTCTTGGATTGTTCCAATTCAAGCTCCAATTGATTGAATCCATCAGTAATTCAGTTACATTCTTCATATTTCTCTTTCAAAGACTGAGCAAGCTTCTCTTCATTCTTCTTTTTGTCTTCAATCTCCTTGGTCATCCTCATCATAATAGATTCCATCTCATGCTTTAGGACTGTATTATTTCTGGTAAGCTTTTCACATTCTTCTGCCTTTTCCTTCAAGGCTTGGCTCAGTTGTTCATCTACAATTCTCTTAATATATTTCTGCTTGATCCGATCACATAGTTCCCTTCTCTTCTCCCTAGACTTATTGATTTTATCTTTCAATGAGTCAATGAATTTTTTAGCATTCATGAGATTTTCTTGCAATTCACGAACTTCAGATTTTGATTGATCAAGATCATTTAGGGCCACCAAAAGTTGTTGTTGAAGACTACTTGAATCCATTGAATTACTTTCCCGGATCCTCCCCAAGCTGTTAAATTTCTTTCGAAGAACTAGGCTCTGATACCAATTGTTGGAATCAAGGAACACTGAGAGGGGGGGGTGAATCAGTGTTTTGAACTTTTTAACTTTAATAATCTGATCCTTAAAGCACTTATAACATTCAACCAAAATAAATATGCATGAACATAAGACAAACAACCACAACATCATAACACAAGGGTTTTTACGTGGAAACCCTATTAGGGGAAAACCCACGATGGAGGTCAATCCACAATATTATCTAAGTATACTCAAAAAGATGTTTTACAAAATAGGAATGCACTTGCATTCAAGCACATTGCTTAGAGCTCACTGCTCAAAAATAGAAAGGCTCATTGCCTTACAAAAGTATTTGGATAACATCCAAAATATTTGAACTAAGAAAGTAGCATCTGTAATGCTTGATTACAGTTCCGGTTAAGCTCATCAATCGAATTCTTGACCTTTTGTCTGATTTTGCTCTTTTGTGCTGACTGTTTTGACTTGCATCACAAATCCTTTTATGCACAAGTGAAATTGTGCATAATCACTCTACAATCTTTATGATATTCACAACACACATCAATACACTTCATATATATATCAAAATGATATAATCAATCACTTATATATATCCACAACTAAAGATTTAACTGCTACATGTTGGCTCTGACAAGAATATGAAAATATTTACAAACTCTCGACTCAATCCATAGTTAATCTTCAATGTACACCAACCAAAGTCGGCCACAACATAGTGATGACCCAAATCAACATGTTCAGACACAAAAACACTTAAACAATTACTCCTCACATCCGCAACGACTATATCCACCAAGTCGGCCTTCATGCACTGTTAAACAAAGAATTAATCAATTGGATCTTCTAACTTGCACACAGAACGATACGAGGCTCTAAGATTCAAGAATAACAAAGATCATATACCAAACAACCTTCCCTAAGATCCACAACTCAAAAGGATAACAAAAAATTGCATGTGAATCGATGAACTCGATTTTGTCGGATGCTCTATTCTTGCTTTACAGTTAATCACAAAACTTCGATCTGACTTTCGGAATGATCAAATTATGACGCGTAGATTAAATCATTGACTAGGGTTGGCATCAATGAAAACACCAAATGATATTTGCAGTGTCTCTTGCCAACACATAGAAGTTAAATGATACTAGACCAAAGGGGCTTCCCTACAAAAAAAATGATAAACCATAGATAGATAGGTATTTTTTGCAGCGTCAAATTATGATATTGCTATAAGGATTCAATTGCATAGTTTTTGAGTCAAATTCATTGATCATATTTCAAGAGTAGAGGTTCAAATGAATTCATCTCTCATGAGAATGAATGATTTGGTTGCCTCACCCCTATGAGCATCACCTAGATGCAATTGGTTCTAAGTGGACCATTCAATCTCATGAGAGATGGATTCATGTGGACCACTACTCGTGAAATACGATCAATGAGTTTGACTCAAAAAAATTGTAGTTGATTCTTGATATCAATATCATAAACCAAAGATAGCTCAAAAATATGGGAAGAAGAATTCCTACAGTAGTTTTACACCTGTGATAGACATAACTAACCTAGTTATTTGACTTACAACTAAAAATAAGCCAAGTATGAGAGAATGAATCATGGAACAACACAAACCTCTTTGCTATCTCAAGTTACCATTCATTTATCAGCTGAAAACAACTCATTAGTATGTCCTATCAAGGAATAATGAAGGATTATGCTCGAATCTATCACATAGCACATAAAAGTCCAATGATACTAGATCCAAAGGACTTTCCTACAATAAAAATGATAAACCAAAGATAGCTCGAAAGTATGGGAACAAAGTTGCCTTTACCATTTTAACCTCAAAAAATAAAATGAAAAACTCTCTTCACTTTGCTATATATATAAACTTCCCAATTCTTATTTTTAACTGTTATCCCACTAATTTCTTTCACCATGACATACTACAAATATTTCATTGAGAAGGCAAAGACAATAAATGTAGTGTTAACACTCATTATTGTACCCCAAGTTATGTTTAGGATTTAGGTAGAGTATCTTGTGTCCATGCCTTGTTGAACAATATATTTGGCCTTGCTTTTCGGTGGGTCATTTGGCCTCGGCCTGCCCTCTTGCCTGCCGCAAGGGCGCTGCGACTTGGTGGAAGGATGCTCTATTGGATCATCTTACAGTGGGTTCTTCGGATGGTTCGTCTGAGGAGGTCAACCCTCAAGTTGTTGCTCCTCTCCCTGACCTCTCTGCTGTGGATCCGCCTTTGGACCGTTCTGCTGACATTGTTGTGCCTGTCCCTGCACCTGTTGTCGCTACTCTATCAAACCCTGTTCAGCCTTTGATGGGAGCCTCTATTGTTCCGTTAACTGATTCGATTTCTACTGCCTCGTTGTCATCTTCCTCGCTGCTTGATTCTCCTGTGGTGGCGGGGGTGGAGCCATTCCTCTCACCTTTCTCTTTGCTTCCTGTCTCTGAGCCCCCTTGGATGGTGGTTCTCCGGAAGAAAATTATGTGGCTGTTTCTCAGACTCATTCTCGTGGAGCTAGCCTTGACCCCTTTGTTTCTAGGGTTGCTTGATTTCTTTGTCTTCCTTAAGCTGTCTGTCTGTTGTCTCTGTTTTTCCTAAAGTTCAATTATGTTTTGAACTTTGTTGTCCTTTTTCCCCTTGGGCCCTTTGTGAAGGGTACATCGCCCTAGAAATGCTGCTTAATTTTTCAAAAATAATATATTTGGAAACATTGAAACTTGGACAAATATGATCTATCATCAAGAAATATTAAATCTATGTTCTAAAAATGATAAATGAGAATTGTGACAATGACAACATAGTGAGAAACATGGTTGTGGTGAGTTTAATATAGGAAATGTATAAATCATAGCATCATAAAATATCCAACGTAGCTATCACAATTTGTGAAAGTACCAAGTGGTCCACAAATAGCCATGAAATGATGAAAAGACAAAACAACCAACGAATAGCTTGCAACAAGAAGAAATGGCCATTGAAATGACCATGTTTGCATATTGTTGAGGGTGATTTTCCTTTGTTAAGAAAACATGACAAATGACCAAGGATGAGTGTTTCTAATTTATTTTGTGGTGCAATAAAATTAATGAGGTTGAAACTTTGTATTTCTTGTAACTACGGATCAAAGCAACATGGGAACACCATGATAGTAACATGCATTGTACTATATGTAATTATCAAACATTGAAAACAAATTTGCAAGGCCACCAATAAGATGTCATTAACAACTTGAAATTTGGAAGATGCCAAAAATGTGCAGTTCATTGGCAACAATCATCTACGAAATTGTAATCATTTGCATGATAGCAACACAAAGCAATGCATGTTAATGTGTTTAACACATTAGAAAATATTTATCAACATTCATTTATATTTTTAGACAAGGAGAATAGAGAATATCCAACTCTACATAAACACATTCACATAAAAATTCATTATTACTCAATATTAGGGTTTTCCATATTCTATTGAGGAGCAATTTGGGGTCAAGATGAATTAGATCTCTTTAATAATATATTATGTTATCTATATTTTATGTTACAAGAAGGTTTAGTGCAAGTTCTTACATATGAATATGTGTGATTCATTTTGATTATAAGCATTACCTATCGTATAAGCTTGGTTATTGCTTTGATAGACATGTTATCCATTGGTGGAACTTGCATGTAATTCTTAGAGGTTTATAACACTTAGCCTATGTTACATTTCTTACCCAAAATGGATAATTGTTGGATTGGGGAGTTGCTTAAGGGTTGTTCACTAGAATATAAATTGCATGTGAATACAACTTGTCTTTTGATTTCTAAATACCATGGCATAGTGAGAATAAGTGAATGTTTAAATCCATAGAAAAATTTGAGATGTATTAGTGTTGTGATCTAAAATTTTAAATGTTCACAATAGTTTTTGGAGTATTCAATGTGTTTACCACTTAAGGCTCCATATTTTAAATAATCCTTGACCGTTCTTGCATGAAATATAATTTATCAACTCCATAAGTGTTTGATATTGATTTACAAAAGCATAGAAAATAAATGAACTAAATTCAAAGTGTGCATTAAGAAGATTACCAAGGTCACTATAAATTTCAATCACGTTTAAGTCGACAACTTAAGACATCCTTCCTCTGAAGCATTAAAAATCATTAAAACAATACTCTAAATGAGGGTTACTATGTAGCACTTGCTATTGGAATTTTTTGGCTTGAGATGACATTCACTTACACATAGGTCCTAACAAAATTGGACCATGCATCACTTGGTTGTAGATAGCAACAAACATAGAAGTAATGGGAAATTTTTGTACTCGAACTTATGAAAAAAATGTTAGAAACCCTAGATCAGACATGCAAACCTAAACACCTTCTACAGAAGAGAAAACATAAAAAAAACAAAGTTTTGCATGAAATGTGCAAATTGATAATATTCAGAATTAAAAAATTACAATAAGAGAATTGCTTTATAAAAGCAATGTATGCAACCCTAATGTTGACCTAAAAATAGCTCAACTAAATAAAGTTTACTTATTAATTAAGTAAACTAATTATTACCTAAGCAAAACCTAAGTAAAGTTATGCAAGTGTAATTAAATATTAATTACACTAACACCCCCCCATAAGTGCAACTTGGGGAGACTAAAAAAGCATGCACCTAAAACTAAGATGAATGCAAGAAAGCATGAATGGGTCCCGGCAACAAGGCCTGATCAGGTACCTATGTACAAATTCAATAATGAGGTAGAGAAGGAAAACCCAGTGGGACAACCCCCCCTACAATGAGATGACTGTTGTAAAGAAGCACTGGAAGAACACTGTGGAGTAACACTGGAACCGCAATCTGACAAGCAAGGAAAGATACCTTTGTCTACTACTGAAATCGGATGAGAGTCACTGACTAACTCAAGGAATCATGATAAAAGCAACAGCAAACCCGATGCCACGGAACACTCGAACACTCCAAACTGGAACAACCCTGGAATCCATAAAGCGGCAGTAGATGATATGATGATGATAGAATCTGGAAGCCGTGTATCTCGATGCCGATGTCAAAATAAGATTGAAACTCTTCCATGGGAAAAAGTACCATAAATACTCTGGAACATTAACCACAAATGTAGTGGCCCTCAAACTGAGATGGATCCGATGCAGATCATTAACCATAGGCTCTCAATATAAAATGTGAACCAAAATGAATCTAATATGTGTCAAGCTCGGACAAAAAAATGGCCAAAAGAAACTAAGAAACCAGATTACAATTCATGCAAGTTGCCATCAAAACATGATGAAGATCAAAGTGCATGCACACTCTAATCAGATTATCATGCAAGAAACCCCCCTGATGGAACTTTATATTAGTTCATTTATTACAATACCCAGTTATTTCAAAAGGAGACAATTCTTAAACTCCCCTGATGTGTAGAGGAATGAACCAGCTTTCCAATGCCGCAAGAATGGCAAAAAAAGGATCACCGAGTCAAAAGATATGCCCTCCGGAGTGAAAAACACAAGTTATGAGTTCAAAGACCTACAAAATTAAACTGGAGAAAAATCAGATAAAATAACCTGCACCAACAGAACGGGCTCAGAACTAGCTTTCCAACGATATCTTGTTTGTGAAAAACCAACTTTGTACGCAAAAGTTATGCCCTATTTGGTGAAAGTGCTCCAGAATGGCCAATAAGGCCTACAGGCAACCCAGGGGGCTAAAAAAATTTCGCCCCCTAGTCCTGTGCGTGACTAGGGGCTGGCGGACAGGGGGCTGGGGCGGAGCCCCTGGTTGCCCATGTGACCAAGGCGCAGGATCTTAGGGCAGTCGAGGGCTAGGCGCGTGGGGCCTGGTCCCCCATAGGACAACAGCTGGTGCCAAGGGGCCCGTGAGGGCTAAAGCAGGTCGGCGACGCAATGGTGGAGGAAGCCAGCGGTCGTTCGACAATGGGTTTCTTCCGAACTGGGAGCATCGGCGGGTTTCCCAAAAAGATAATTTTTAATTTTTTTTTTGAAATCTAAGCCTCATGAAGCGTGCCAGGGAGGCTGTATGGCTTCCCCGACAAATTTTTTTTGCCTTCCGGATCAACTTCGCCAAAATCTATGAAACAAAGTGCAATCTTAAGGTTTTGGGGTGCTACGAACGCGATGGAAGTGTTCGTTTTTCTCCAAGATGCTTCAAAAAATAGGCTTCCCCCAGAGCTTCCTAAAAATCAGCAAACATGAAACCCTCACAGATCTGGCAAATCATGACCAAAATCTTCAAAATGAAAGTCAAACCTAATTTTTTCCAGTACTTTGAATCCAATGATGAAGCCCAATCTGATCCAAGACACTGCATAAATAAACTCAAGGCATGATACCCTCGAGGAACCCCGAACAAACTTGCAATGAATTTCTCCAGAATTTGAGAAAGGGTTGCATGTCAAGGCTCTGATACCACGCTAGAAACCCTAGATCAGACATGCAAACCTAAATACCTTCTACAGAAGAGAAAACATAAAAAAAGCAAAGCTTTGCATGAAATGTGCAAATTGATAATTTCTTAATATTAAGAAATTACAATAAGAGAGTTGCTTTATAAAAGCAATGTATGCAACCCTAATGTTGACCTTAAAACAACTCAACTAAATAAAGCTTACTTATTAATTAAGTAAACTAATTATTACCTAGGCAAAACCTAAGTAAAGTTATGCAAGTGTAATTAAATATTAATTACACTAACAAAAAATCCTTCTTTTTTTCAAAAGAAATAACATTCATTACAAATAATCTCATTGAGATAGTGAATTTTATCATCTTTAAAATTTGATCACATTTCTCAAGTCCTTTCAACATAGATAAGCCAAATAAAAGCCATTTAAAATTGTCTCTAAAATGCCCAATATTGTCATTTTTTATTGCTCATATCATTTAAGCGAATGATGAATTGATCTCGCCATTTCAACATCATTGAAAATAGGTTATAATTAACAAATGATCACAAGAAGATATCTAATTTTATGTAATGTGTCACATGAAAGAAAAAAATTAGAGGTATCTCTTGTTTTTAGCCTCTAATTCCATTTTATTAAAGTCAACAAAGCCTAAAAAATTGGTGAAATACTCTAATATAAGGTTGTGACCTAACTCCCAACATTCACACAAAAAATTATGAGATGTCTTGACATTTTTGTAAAATTTGAAACTAGATCTTCATAAGAGATGGTTCATATCACACACCATGAGTGGGTTTGGTGGTCAAGGGATGTCTCCTCTATAATGGAAACCATTGGGTTGAATTGAAAGGAGGCTAGAGTTGTACATGTTATTGAACTATATGTAAGTTCAATGTAGGAACTTGGATTTGTGGTCAACTAAATGACTACCTACCTATATATGTTCCTAGTGTTGACATCTTTCATGTTTTGGTCTCCATGAAGATTGGTTTTGGCTATTAAAAAACATTTTTAGAGAACTTAAGATAGATTAATGTGTATTAAGATACTACAAAATTACCATGCAAAATAGTGGTTCCTCGTCATGAAGCTACAAGAAATTTTATTTGTCATTTGAAACAAGTTTCTAGAAGTAGGATGTTTAGACAAAAGTGTAAGTTCATAAGAACTCTATAATGATTATTTTTAAACTTTTTTACATGTTTAGGATTTTAATACTATTGGTCTTTTTTCTCATTAGCTCATGGATATTGCAAAATTTTAATTGGCAATCCGAGGAACATAAAAATTATTTTATATTGCTTTACATGCTCTAAGATTCTAATACATCTTGTCTATTGAATTCTTAGCTCATGCAATCACAAGCTTTTAATCAAGCCTTAGTAAAAATGGTGGTTGTTTTTTATTTCATGCATCTTTGTCTTACAAGTGCAAATATATTTAATCTTGCAGGTTATATTAACTTTGCAATCCTAGGATAATGTAACTTATTTTTGATATTTTAATGGTCAATTATTATTTCATCTATCTCCAAGAATCATGGAAGGGGAACTCAGATGCTCCACATGAGGAGGGACATTTTTTGTAGTTAAATATTATTTACTATGCATTTGGAATATTCTTTGCAAGGTGGCATTGGTTTGGGGAGCTTATTTTGGCCTATGACAACATCATTGGACACTTGACATGAAGTGGAAGGAATTTATGACTATTTATGGTGTTGTAAAAGGTGTAAGAAAATATCTTTAATATATAAAAAATTGCAGTCAGTTTGGACATGAGAACTTGTTATTTTGTCTTCCAATGGACTATTTATGTCTCTACTAAAGTTGGACACCCAAGTTCATGAGGAAAGTCTTGAAGCTTTTAGAAAGATGCTTGTAACTCTTGGATACATGTCATGGGTATATTTTGCATGTAGACTACTTGGCTCATGGTTTGAATTCATTGTATTGGAAATCATTTATCATTTTCACATTTGACTATAAATTGGAGCCTTGAGGTAGTGGTTTGTGTGAAGTTGTAGGTTCACAAGTATTGGATTCATTGGAGAAATGTGTTGAGTATCTAGTATTCTTGTTTGTTCACTAAAAATTGTATAAATTTTATGCTATTATTACAATAGTTTCACTTTGTATTTCAACATTTGATATTAGAGCCTCAATTTTGATTAGGAGATGCCTTTCTAGAAATGTGAGTTTTTGTGTTGCAATGAGCGCATACACATTGTGTTGGTTTGTGGTTGTATTGATAGCCATGGCTAGCTCTTCTAGAACAAATATTGAAAAATTTAATGGAATTGACTACAAGCTATGGAAACTCAAGATAAATAATCTCCTTGAAGATAGATCAATGGTTGGTTATTACAAGTGCAAAAAACCCATAAATATCTGATGAAGATTGACAAGAGTAGGTTAAAATGATATGGACCACCATTCAATTGTGTTTGGAGATTTTGTGTTATTAAATTTCTATAAAATCTATTGCATACAAATTGTAGAGTAGGGTCGGTGAGATCTATTGGTCTAAAAGCATTAATAAATTATTTTTTATAAGAAAATATTACACTTTAAGGATGAAATATTAGCAAAGCATTTGAATTCATTTAATTTAATTTTGAGTTAATTAAGTTCTATTGATGTAAAAATAGATGAGAAGGAAGTGTATACTATTACTTTTCTCTTTGTTTGAATCTTGAGAAAATCGAATCCTTGCTCTATGTGGTTAGATGGAGGATATGAGGTTGAAAGATCTTGTTGCCACTTTTCTTTTAGATTAAATAAGGATGAATTTTATAGAAGAGAGCTCTAAGGATACATTACATGTTTGGGGAAGACTTAACAAAAAAGTGGACCCAAAGGGGATCAAGAAAATTCTACCAATAGATTTAAGTCTGGAGGCCATTTTAAGACCTTAAGAAAGAGTAGAGTGAAATGTTGGAATTGTGGTAAATTTGGATGTTGGTGCCCCACATGGCAGTGCTAGAATTTTCCTAAGTCATAGTTCTCTTGTGCACTTAGCCTTGTGTATACCTATCAGTTATTATCGATTTGAGAAATCTCTAAGTGGGTCTCTCTTGGTCAAAATCACCTAAATGTTGTTCATCACCATCCTCCATGTCTATGTCATATGCTAGAGGTTGCAAAATTCCTAAGTTTAGGGTGTTTATGTGAAGTTGATTTGTTTTAATGGCCTATAAGATGTTTTTTTAGTCCAATATCCAATTCCAATGTTCAATCTCATGTGAAAGTTTGGCAAAGTCTTTTCAGGCCCTTCTATGCCTTCACTTTCCTTCATTTCACCCTTTGTCGGATGTAATGTGCATTTGGACATTTATCTCTCCTCCCAACTTCTTGTCTATTTCCACTCCCAAACCCCACAATCTTCCACTCATACTATCTGGACTTCATCCCCACCTCCAAATATCTAGATATTTAATTCCAATGTCTACTTTTTCTCTATTTTTGCACAATTTCCCCAAAAAATTCTTGCAATACTTTGTTACTCATTTATTCTTACCTTTTATTTTGCATCATTTTCCTGCAAGTCTTTCTACATTCTCACCTTTTTTTTTTCATCCAAGTTTGTGGAATTTTGTTAGAGTTCTAGACTTCCAATCTTCTATGCAAATATATCATCTTGAACATCAATTCTACAAGAAAATTCCACATTTATCTCAAAGTGATCCATTTTTTTTATTAGATAAGCAAGGAAGGGCCTTGATCCCATGGTTATCATAGACAAAAGGAAACAAAAAAAAGGTGGGAAACAGTACGACCAACAAACCAAAAAATAACAACAGTATTAACTTGCAGGTCAACATTAACCTTAGTAACCATAGACCAACCAGTACTAATAAAAAAAAATTGTAAGATTCTAGAAGCATACTTAGATCTACTTGAACCATTAATTAAGTCCACAATGTCCTAGGTGATATTCCACCAAATCATAACCATGAAACCATAGCAGTCCGAGAGACTAAGACAAAATGACAAAAACTCATCATAAACAATAGAGCAGCACCAAAAAGCCATTATTTGAATTTCTTCAATAGGTCCCCATACTCTCCCATGAGAGAAATGTATTCACGGTAGTCAGGTCCCTCTATCTCATCTAGAATCTTCAAGGCATTCGGTTTCCCCTATTTCCTTGGGTTCTTAGTGATTTTGAATTCCTCAGAAGTCGCACCCAACATCACCCTCCTCATCAATCTATTTGTTACCTTCATGAGAGTAACTAGAGCCTTCTCTATATCTTCAAATTGAACTTGTAGGAAAGTTAGTTTTCTCTTTAAAACTTCATTCCTTGAGTCCTCAAAAAAAAATTTCGTACCCAAACCCCCAACATCCTGCACATTTTCTTCCTCCTTTTCATCCTCAAATTGTTGAGCTTGTTCTTCCTCTTCCTCGTCCTTGTCCTCCTCTGATCCTTCTTTGTGCATCTCATAAGTTTTATCCTCAAACTCCAAATCCTCTAAATCATCATACTCCTGGGCTTCAAATTCTTCATACACCAGATCCTCCTCTTCACTCATAGTCATTTTTCATTTCCCTTTTTTATCCTTCGAGGTAGCTTTTGCAAGTTGGGTCGACCTTCTCCCTCCACTCCCACCACTCCCCTACCCTTGTAGAGACTCCTTCTCCTCCTCATTTTAAGTCCCTTCCTCAGTGATATTGATGACATCCCTAAGGTTTAAGTCACATTTGGGTTTCTTCGCCTATGGAAGCTCCAACAACAAAAGTGAATGTTTTATTTTTCCAAGCGTGGCTCTAATGAGCTCAATTTCAAAAGTTATTTTTCCCCACTCTTCTGCAACACAAGAGTAGAAGGGTTGGACACATTGGCCACCGATGACTAAATTTTAGTAGTAATAAGCACTCTCCTCGCAGCAACAACAGGAGGCAAGCGAGGGTTAGGTTCCTCAATCGGGATTTCAACAGCGGCAGGGTTTTCATCCATAGGTTGTTCCTCATTAACCTTTTCAAAACGACCAGGGTTTTCATTACTTGCTGCCAAAGGTTTTCCATGGGGGTTCAATGACAGAGCATACTTGTACAGGGTTATCATTAGGCCTTGGTGGAGGGGAGGATTGGCTCCCTTCTCGATATGGAGTTGCAGGGATGACAACAGATAAAAAGGAAAATTGACTCTCTCACCATGTCGAATGTGATTTAGGGAAAATGGTTTGCATGTACTGACATATACCTTCCCTCAAGAGTAAAGTATCGCATAACAAATAGACTAAATAAAGCAAAGGGAGGAGGGAGTTCCAATCTTGCATACCCATTCTGAAATATTTTGAGATTCTCCCCTTCGTGCAAGAATTTGTCAATAAACCTCTGGTAGTCTACCTCACTTTTTTTTTAGCAACTTTAGTTCCTTGATTTTGCAGCCCCATAGCTTCAGCTATGGAACTAGTCGTTACCTCAAACTTCACAACCCCAATGGTAATGTTACCATTTCTCTAGGAGTTGGTAAACTTTTTCGTAAGGTTCTCATTGTATCCCTTCAGGGATTGGAAGAATGGAACCATACTAGCACTTTCAAACATTCTCCATAAATCCACTTTTTTTTGCAGGGCTTGGCAATTTGGCGGCTCTGTTCTCTTCCTTGGTCCTTCCATTTTTATTTTCTGCAAATTCTTCAACTGTTGCACACTTTTCTTCATAATCTCCCACCCCTTCTTCTTTCTTTTTAGGATGCAAAAACCTCTCTTACACAAAATAACATAGAGAGCCAATAAGGAATTATGAATCAAGAAGTTTATTTTTGTTAAGTCCCATGTCACATTCCCCATAGCAAAAAACCCATCATTTTTCTTACAAGTATTAAACTCCCCATTAATTTTCATTCATTTCTCTACTTTAGAAATGCGGGAGTAGTTGACACGGGGAAAATTGACACACATAGAAATGATGACCCTTAACAACTTGAAAATCTTCATGTGATTTTTTATCACCTTCAAAACAAAAAAATAATAAATAATATTCTCAGTCAAGATCGTCTGATACAACACCGTACAACCAATATCATCATTACACAGAAAGCCAAAAAGCACCACTTGGTACTCATTTTTCCTGCATAATATTAGTCTTTCATTTTTGTATGTGGTATTCATTTTCAAATTTTTCATTTAGGATTAAGTTTCTTAAATACTTCGGGATATTCCCATAAGTCCATCAGGTCCAACCCCTATAGCTCAACGCCACGTTGGTGGCACAATCGACAACTTTATTTCCTTCTCTATAAACATGTTGCACCCTGCAATTAGAAAAAGACTTCTTAATGAATTGGCATTTATCAATTATGTTTTTTAATTCCCATGGTGGTGCAGCCTCTTTGTTAAGGATGTCCACAATAAACTTAGATTCCCCTTCTATTATGACTTTTTGAAAACCCAACTCCTTCAGCATATTGAAGCCCCCCAAATTTGCCATGTAGCTTCAACTTTATTATTGGATAGAACTCCCATATTCACCCCATGGCTCACAATACATTCACCTTTATGGTTCCTTAGCGGACCTGATGCACCAGCTTGTCCTGGGTTGCCTTTTGAGCACCCATCAAAGTTGCACTTAACCCAATCCTTCTGTAGAGGGCTCCACACAGTAGCCAATCTGGTTAGCATCTTTGACCAGTTAAGTTTAGTTAAATCCTTCCTGATACCCCATTTTTTCTTAATCCTCATTTCGTTGTAATTAGACCAGGTTTTGGAGAAGCCATAACTACCAACCTCAATGTTTTCCTTGATTTGGGTTTTTATGATTAGGTTGACCTCCTCATTGCTTCTCTCATCCCTGAATATTCAATTATTCCTTTCCTTCCATAAACCCCATGTAACAAAAGGAGGAACTTGGTTCCAGACATCAACAATAACATTATGTGAAAAAAGGGAAATTTGACTAGCTTTCTATAAAAACTTTCATAGAATTAGGAAACACCCAATCATAAGACAACAACAAAAGAAAGCAGGACCACACTTCCCTCGCAAATTGGCAATAAAAGAAGATGTGAATAATTGACTCCTCTTCCTATTTACAGAGCAAGCATCAATTGACCAGTTGGAAGCCTCTCCTAACCAAGTTATCAACAGTTATAATTTTACCATGAGCCCCAGTCCACTTGAAGCAATTAATTTTGGGAATCAAGTTCTTTAGCCACACTTTATCTCAAAAATGTTCTGAAGCAGCACCTTGCACCTTTATCAGTTCATCATAGGCCTTTTTGACCGAGAAACAACCAGAAGAGCTACCTTTCCAAATCCACTCATCTTCCCTTTCTTTGTCAAACCACTTTGCCTCCCCAATCAAACAATGCAGTCTTGTGAGGATAGGATCCCAACTCACTTGTCTCTGGCCTCTCAAATTTTCCCTTCTTAGTAACAAATTAAACTCCTTCCATTTTGGTTCCTCCAGCTCCCAATTAATATAGTCAGAAACCTTTTTACCACATATTCTAGTAAGGCTTTGTTTAAGAGGATTAAGATCTTCTAAGGAGGATAGAGTAGATGAATATATCCAAGGGTCCTTCCAAAATTCAATATTATTCTATTCCCAATTCTCTTTCTAACCCCCAAATTCAACACATTTCTCAGTTTAACAAAATGATTCCATAATGCAGAGCCACTAGGCAAATCAGACGCTGAGAGAAAATAGCCAGGGTTCTTGTTCCTCATGTATTTAGGTTGGAAAATTTTAACCCAGTCTTTAGAGCCTTCAAGAATATTCCAACCAATTTTAGCCGTTATGGATTTCTTTAGCATAGATATTCTTCTTAATTCCAGGCCCCCCTCCTTTTATAAGTACACACTTTTTCCCAGTAAACCAAGGATAGTTTGTTTTTTTCTTCAGTTCTTGACCATAAGAATTTTCTCTGAATTTTTTCTATCTTCTCCCCTATAAAGGCAAGAATTTTGAAGAGGGATAGATAGTATATATGAATATTGTGAAGGGATGCATCAAGGAGTTGAATATTTCCCACCAAACTAAGAAGCTTCCACTTCCATCCTACAAGTTTGTTTTGAGTCCTTTCAATCAACTGATTCCAATAATTATTTTCTAGCTTCTTAGAGATCAAAGGTAGGCCTAGATAGGAATCAAGTAAATTAGTTTCCTGACAACCCAAGATTTTGATCACTCTCTCCTTAATTTGTAGTCAGTATTAAAGAAGTAGATTTTGTTTTTTTCATAATTGATACATTGGCCAGAAACAACAACATAGTCGTTGAGAACCTATTTCCAAAGACCTGCTTCCCCCACCGAGGCTTCCCCGAACATTAGAGTATCATCAAAAAACTGTTGATGGGAGTCTGGCATAAGAGATGATGCAAATTTAAAACCTTTGAGAGCTTTTGAGTCCACCAATTTTTGGATATTCCTGCCAAGGACTTTAGCAACAATGATAAAGAGGTAGGGAGAGAGGGGGTCACCTTGCCTAAGCCCACAACCACAAGAGAAAAAACCTTGGGGAACTCCATTAACTAGAACATAATACATGGGGGAGGTAAATAAAGCAAAGATCATCTTTAGGAATCTACCATCTATCCCAAACTTCTTGAGAAAAACAAAGAGGAAAGGCCAAGAAACTCTATCATAGGCCTTAGAAATATCAATTTTGGAGGCCATCTCGGGCTTCTTAGAGTGATCCATTGAATGAATGATTTCATAGGTGGAAATAAAAAAATCCAGAATATTTCTACCATGGACAAAACCTTTCTAGTTTGAGGCAATCATTTTACAAAGCATCGGTTTGAGTTTGAGCAAAAAATTTTGGAGAAAATTTTATAGACCGTGTTGCAAAGACTAATAGGTTTGTAATATTTCATAGCTAAGGCATCAACATTTTTGGGGATAAGGGCTATAAAAGAAGCATTCAGCTGGTTCAACAACCTACCCGATCTAAAGAAATCCCTAGTAGCATTGAAAATATCATTTTTAACTATATCCCAGAAGGTCTGGAAAAAAATAGGAGGGAACCCATCAGGGCCAAGAGATTTAAACCTCCAAAGGAGAACACAACATTTTTTAACTCCATCCATAGAAACAAAATTAGTCATCATATTTAAGTCTATATCATAAATTACTTTAGGGATCACTTCAATAAAATCAACATTTACCTGATGATAATTGTCAGGGGCCCTATGTTAAGTAGAGAAGAAGTTAACAACTTCCCTCATGATTTATTTTTCATTAGTCACCATAGAGCCATCCTCCTTTACAAGTGATCTGATTCTATTTCTACTTCTACGTTTCAAGGTGGATTGGTGAAATAATTTTGTGTTCCTATCCCCTTCCTTTAACCATTGAACCCTTGACTTTTGTTTCCAATAGATTTCCTCTTTTTTGTTTATCCTATACCATTGGGATCAGAGGCCTCTTTCCTTAGCACAAATCTATTCATCCAACCGACCAGCGTCCATAATATCCCGAACCTCTTTAATTCTTTTCCCCAAAGAATTCTTTATCTCAAAGATATTGCCAAAAGTCAACTTATTCCACCCTTTCACTCTTTTCTTTATTATGCTTATCTTTTCTACTAGGCAATACATCGGAGTACCTATTATAGTTTCCTCCCACCAAGATTTAATCAAAGCTGCAAAATCCGAGTGGAGACACCACATAGCTTCAAATATAAAAGGGAAATGTCCCCTATTATGGTCCACATTTCTTTTAAGCACCAAGGCATTATGATCTAAACCAAACATAGGAAGAGCTGAAAGAGAAAGGAATTGAGAGATATCCCAATTAGCAGAGATCAAAAACCTATCTAATTTGACTTGAATTAGGTGATTTCCATTTCTTATGTTTAACCAAGTATACTTAGTTCCTTGTAGAGGGATATCAATAAGACCTGTCAAATTTAAGAACTCAACTAGCTCTATCATATTGTCAGAATAATCATCTTGCCCTCTAGACTTTTTTGAAGGAAGGAGAGGAGAATTAAAATCTCCTCCCAACATCTAGTGGTCATCTTTCCTAAAAGAAATAACATCACTTAACTGTTCCCAAAGCATAACTTTGTCCCTACTCAAATTTGTAACATAGATGTTTATAAGATTCCATTTCTCCTGGGAGATAATATCCTCAAGTGTAATCATCAGACTTTTCTTACAAGCATAACTCGGTGTACCTTTTAGTTTAGAAGGATTCCAAAGGGTAGCAATACCTCCTGAAGCACCTTCCACCTCACTAACAAAATAATTCACACCAAGACATATATTCAAGATGGCTTTATCAAAGGTCTGCTTTTTCATCTCCGTTTCCTGTAGGAGGAGGACATCCACTTTATTGTCAAGAATACGTGATTTCACCAAAAACTGTTTGTACGAGCTATTAAGTCCCCTTATATTCCAAGAGAGATACTTCATTAGTAAATCAGTAAGCAAGACCACCTCCACCCCAAAGATTGAGTCCAAGGTTCTTTGCTTTCCAGCTGCCACATCCCTTACAATGTCTTTGGTTCTGGAATCCTTTTGGGAAGGCCTTCCCACCTTACTTCATCCTCCCACATCCGGATTCTTTTTATTTTTGGGTTTAGAAGGAGCTTGGGACCATCCCTCAACATCCTCTTTATCACTTGACCCATGAGGGAAGCCAAGTAGAGCCAAAGAGACGCTCAAGTTTCTTGCTCAAATTTGAGATGAGGAGTGTGTATCCTCCAAAGACATATTAGTCTCAGCTAGAACATACTCACCTTCTTCAAGATCATCATCCACGCCTTGAGTCTAATCCATTAAACTGGAATCCAACACACTATCTTCCATCAGGGGATCCCCAGATGGAACATTCTCCATTTTTGCATTTCCCCCTACCCTCATATCCACCTTTGTTAGGAAGCCCGAGGTTGGAAAGGTGGAAGTAGGGACAACCACAACAAGGTTCGAGAATTTCGAATCATTAACTTCAACAATAGGAGTAGAAGCATACTTAATGGCCAGGTCTAGGTTATCCTTGAGAAGAGTGACAAATACCTTCTAAACAAGAACATTAGGAGGTTACGCTCTAGAAGCCATATCAATACCAAAGTGATCCTTCTCTAGAACTTTATCCTTAGTCTTTGAACCCTCACCTGGATTTTTCCCACAAGAATCACTGAGATGACCAAAAAGTTTGCACAACTGGCATAAGAGGTGAGCATTTTCATATTCTAAGGGTTGACTCCAGTTACCAAACTTGGACTTAAGAAGGATTGAAGAAGGAAGAACCGTATTCACAGCCACATTTACATAGACACGGGCATACACCAATCTTGATCTCTCCTAAGTAATCTAATCAATAGCCAATAGACTCCCAAAGGAGTTGGCAATGCCTTTTAAGATTCCCTTCTCCCACATTTTCAGATTGAGGCCCTGAAGGCGAACCCAGGTTGGATTCGAAGCACCCAAATTTGTTGACGAGTCAAAACCCAGCTTCCATTTACAAAGGGAATGAAATTTTTTGAATCTTGAGTCAAAAGCCTAGGGACCACCAATTAAAACCTTCAACATGTCTTCATACACCACAAAGGAAAATAGAAAAATACCTCTAGGCATTGCATTTATAGTGACATTTCCTTTGAGGTTCCAAGTGGAAGCAGCCCATTGATGAACCCGGTCAACATTTGGCCTGTATGCCAAAAATTTTCCAACAAGAGACATTTTGAGGTTGTCTATCGCCTTCAACATCAAAACATCTGGGACATCTACTTCCCAGCCAGTCACCAAGCAGGAAGCAGAATCCAATAGCCTTTTACTCGAAGTTGGTGAGTCAGACCCCACCAATTTTTCTACGTAGTAAGTTGGTGCTTCCTCAGAGAAGAAAGATTCAAGCCCTAGAGACGGTGAAATGGGTGACTTCCTAGAGATTCCCTTCGTCTTTTCCCCAAGGGAAAGGACAGGAGTATGAGGAGGAGACGTCAGATTTGGAACTGACAAACTAGCCACTGCCATCATAGGCTAAGTGCCAGAGGAGAGGAAAACATCCTTAGAATGGGGAGCCTTTTTGGGCCCCCCTTCCAACAGACCCATTAGGCGGTCAAATCACAACAGTGGCCGAAAATTCAAAAAACAGCCCAAGCAAGAAACTTCAAAGCAGGGAGCAAAGAATTGATCCATTTGTTTATGTCTCTCTTTTGTGGAATTCTGAGGGGATTTTAGACCTTCATCCAATGCCCAATTCTAATGTTCAATCTTGCACCAAAACTCTACATCTCCCATTCTCACATCCCGGTCCACTTTAAATTCCTTATTTCTTCTAGATTGCCTTTGCCACTCCCTTGAAATTTCAAAAAATACCATTAATGATTAGATCTAACCCAATAACTACTTAATCGGGTTTTCCTACCCAAAAATATTGCTTAATCTCAAGGGCGCAAATTCAAATGCAAATTAGTGACAAAGGGTAAAGGCGACATGCTACCACTAATGAAGAGTACGAGTTTCATCTCCCAAGGATCTTCATGTTTTTTCTTGATAGTTAATCTTGTAAATTGAGGTTATTAAATAACTCTAGATGGATGCACTCATGCAAGGGAAATCTTTGGAATGCCTCTTGGTATGGGCCTTGTGGTGATGACATAAGCAAGCATGGGTGACCTCTATAGTTGTAGCTAATCTTGCAACTCCCAAGGTTTTTTGAATGTGTTGAATATATATATATATATATATATATATATATATATATATATATATAGGGGAGATGGAATAAGGGTTGTAGAGCTAAGAACAAGAAAAAGGGTTTTCAAACCAATAGGGTTCTTTCCAACAAAGGTTTGAAGGTATTTTGTATTATAATATTTAGGGGTTTGTCCCAAAGGGGTAGTATATTGTTGTAATATTTAAAGAATGAGTTAAATGTGTGGATTCAATATCTTTTGAATGTCTCCATAAGTAATGTGTATACTATTGAAGATTCCATGAGTCTTCTTAATCACATTTTGATGGTTTGAGTGTTGTGATTAGTTTGTCATTTGGACAAATATAAAATCCTTTTGTAAATATTTTGCAAGGTATCTTTTAAGTCTAATAGAAATAACATATGGTTATGCTCATCTTTATATTCTACAATTTTATTTATATCCTTAATTGCATGCATATAGTATGGCTTATGTGTGTAGTTAGAAGGTATAGTCTTCATTAAGGTATCACAAAGTAGATTTCAATTTTTGCATGTTTTGTTGTATGAAACTTAACTCTTTTGCCCAACTAGAAAAATGCACCTATCTACTTCTTGCCCAACCTCACATTAAATTAATATTTATCAAAGATGGCTAACGAATTTTGAAAGGTGAATTTAAATATTTAAAATAAATTTTATTCCAAATCTCGGTTGACCTACTTTTGATAAACTGCATGATTTTAATATAAATTCAAGTTTTTAAGAGGTTAGAAAGTAAGTTCTAAAATGAAAAATCATTCCTTTTAAGAGTAGAGATTAGGAGAATAAGAAGCGAATTTAAGAAGAAAATGAGAAATTTTATAATAAAAAGTGTACCCGATTTGGAGTAGACCTTTAAGGAAGATTTATAGTAGACATTGTGCCTGATTTGGAGTAGACCTATAAGGCATATTTATAGAAAACATTGTGTCTGATTTGGAGCATACCTTTAAGGTAGATTTATAGTAGACATTGTGCTTGATTTGGAGTAGACCTTTATGGGAAACTTATGGCAAACATTGTACTTGATTTAGAGTAGAATTTGGATAAAAAATTGTATCATTTTGGAGTAGAGATATAAGGTAAACTTGAACAAAGATATAAGGTAGACTTGGAGAAAATATATAAGGTTAACTTGAGCAGAGATATAAGGGAGATTTGGATCAAAGATTAAGGTAGAATTGGAGCAAAAATAAGTGAAGTTATGGAGCAGACAATGGAGAGGTTGGTGCCTTCCAATTTAGAAGAGGTTGGTGTCTCTTATTTAGTTGGTGCTTAATTGTGGGGATTGGTGTCTCTAGTGGGTTTGTGCTTACGAAGATTGTAAGAGAAATAGGTTTGTGCCTTCCTATGTTCTTAATTTCTAGATCTTGAATGTGTGTTATTATTGTGGATGATAAGTTTTAAAGTAATACTAGTGTGGCTGATTAAGTTGTGAAAAGTAAAAGATTGTTGTTATACTGATTCACTCTCCCTCTCAGTATAACTGTGTGTTTCATAAATTGGTATTAGAGTTGGTTCCTTTGGATTTAGCCTAACTACTTGAAGGTAGATATTGGAAGCAAACATGGTCGAAGGATTTGGATTTCCCTCAAATAGGGCACCACTATTTGATGGACCAAATTATGCCATTTGGAGCATAAGGATGGAGACTTATTTGAATGCTCAATATGTTATTTGGTGATTCGTTGAGGTTGGTTACACTCCTCCTACAACCCCAATAATGGATCAAGCCAAAAATAGGGTGAGTGAGAACAATGCCAAAGCCAAAAATGCAATCTTATGTTGATTATCTAAATCGAAGTTTGTGAAGGTGATGCATTGCAAATCGGCTAAGGATATGTGGGATAAAATAAAATATATATATGGAGACGACAAGGCTAAGAAGGCCAAGATTCAAACCCATGAGAAAATTTGAGATCTTAAAGTTGAAGGACGAAGAGATATCAATGCCTATCTAATCCCTGTGCATGAAATCGTAAACACTATGCATGGTCTTTGAGAGGAGGTTGAGGATACAATAATTTTGCAAAAGGTTTCAAGATCTCTCCACATGAGATTTGATATAAAAGTTTCTTCCATTGACAAAATGAGGGATCTAGACACTTTGAAGATGGACGAGTTGCATGGGATCCTCACAACTAATGAAATGAGGATGAAGAAGGAAAAGCCATCAAAATGAGAAGTCGCCTTCAAAGAATCCAAGAAGATAAAGAACAAAGAATACAAATCAAGTGAAATTTCAAGTGATGAAGAAGAAGCTCACTTCAAGAGAAAGTTAAAGAAAGGATCCAACAAACAAAAAGGTAAGTGTCCACTGAAATGTTTCAATTGTGGTAATATAGGTCATTTTTCTTCTTAGCATCGACAAACCGAGAATGAAAGCAGTCAGCAAAGTGTTATGTTGAAAAACATTGTAATCTTTCTTTAAATCTTTGTATCCTTCTCTAAGATAGTGAATCTCATCAGGTCCTTGTATCTTGTACCTAAAGTTGTGTTTTCTTCAATTTTGTAAGTCCTTTGTATCTTGCACTAAGGTAGTGAGCCTTAGTTTACAAGTCCTTTTTGGCAGTTAGCCTTTATATTGTGATTTAACTTTCATCGTGGTTTTTCTCTTATTGTGTTTTCCACGTAAATCAAGTGTTCTCCTATGCATGTGTGTTATTTTCTTCATCTTTATTTTTTGTTGATCTAATTAGAAGTAGAGTTGTTAAGGATTGTTGAATTTGTTGAAAATTCAAACTACTATATCCTTTTTTGTTATTGTTATGTTTAAAGGTTTTGATATGATTGTGTTAAAATATTTAAGTTTTGAAAGGGATTAAGTTTTTTATAAGAGTGATTCACCCCCCTCTTAGTATTTGGGTGTGTTTAACAGGATCTTCCAATGCATATCCACTACACACATATCCATTCTTGTAAATGACTCTATGTGTAGTTTCTTAGAGAGCTCGAATGAGATTCACCAAGGCAACTCAATATCACCCTTTCTCTTTGTTTTAATGGGAAAGGCTTTGGCGTGTTTGATAAGCCAAAAATACTTATATAGGTTGTGGCAAGGATTGTAGGTGGCAAGAGGCATTGATATGATTACTCATCTTCAATTTTTTGATCACGCGATTTTGTATGGTGAATCTAATATGCAGGAAGCAAAGATAATTAAGGCTACATTGGCTCAAGAAAAATACTAAAAATTAAAAATTATATATATATATTCTTCAACACTAAGCAACATTAGTAGAAGAGAATAGAAAATTATTTAGGTTTTACAATCAAAGGTATCCCACCCAAATATCTTGGGGCTCCAGTATTTAAAGGAGTAATATGGATAATATTGTGGAAGAGCATGATCAAAAACTACAATATTAAGGCTACCTCATGGAGAGGTCATTGGTTCACTTGGGAAGGACAAATAACGATGACAAAATTAGTTCTTACTACAATTTTGATATATAAGTGTCATGTATGCAACTAACACAAAAAGCTACCTCAAGAATGGATAGAACAATGAATAAATTTCTCTGATGGATCCAATGAAGAGAAAAACACCCTTTTATACATTGGGACACTGATTGCAAGCACATATTGGATGGTGGTACTAAAATAAAAGATATAACTCTGTAGAACAAGTCCCTTCAAGCCAAACTAGTATGGAAAATATACTCCAACCACTTGTGGTGTAAGTCCTACAAAGAAAATACCTTGATGGAGATGATCCAAAGAAAATTTTGACCATTAAATTTTTTAGTGATTCTTCTCATGTATGGAATTTTTTGTGGGAGTGTCACTTAATCATCACCAAGCATTCAACATGGAAAGTGAATAATGGAAAAAATTTAGACTTTTGGAATGACTCGTGGAAAGATTATTGGTCATTTGTTGACTTTGCTATCCTCAGGGATGTTATGAAATGGTGGTGCAAATCAGGGGATCCAAAGTGAGGGGTTATATAAAAATTCCTGATGATTATGGTATGAGATGGGACTAGGTGGATGTTAATGATTTCCCGATAAGTGAGGAATCCAAGTTGGAGCTATCGAATGAAATTAATAAGAGGAGAATTATCACAAACCTCTAGGAGGATAAAATCATTGTTGTTGAGCTAAATATGGTGTCTACACTATAAAGATAGGGTATAAAATTCAACAACTTCAAAGGGATTTTGAAACTTGGCCTAGTAACTTATGTTAGAATTAATTTGTCCTCCCAAAGGTAGGAGCGTTTACCTAAATGAATTTGCACAAAAATATTTTAACACACGATTATATCTATATTATGGGGATGTGAGCCCCAATAGATTCTCTCTCTACAAAGAGAATGAAGAAAAAAAAACCACCTACTTATTAATTATGCATTTTCTTCTCAATATTTGTATTGGCTTCAAAAGATGCTTAACTAGAAAGGCCCAAGGCAAGCACACATATTAGAGGTTTTCAATAGTTGGTTTCACATGCATCAAAATTTTGTATGAGTGGATTTGGATCATGTCTCCCTTGATGACAATTTGGTACCTATGGAAGGAACGCAATAGGTGGATCTTCAATGACTTAGAGAGCTTGATTGACTAGGTAATTCAAAGAATGGAGAATGAAATCACACAAATCACAAAATGTAAAGTTAGGGATTCAAAAACAATCTTCTTCACCAATTGGGATGACATTATAATGAAACAATGGAAAGGTCTTAAATTCCCTGCCCAAATGAATATTCCAATTAGTTAGGCCTTCAAAATACTTCTAGTGAGATGGATAACCCATCCAAGAGGAAGACTCGAAATCAATTTTGATGGTGTTCCAAAGGAAATATAAGGGCTTTAGGGGCATGCTTTATTATCAAATACTAATTTAGCCAAATAATATGGGCTCTTTCCAAAAATTTAGGAATACTACCAACTATGAAGCAAAAATGGAAGCTTTAATTTTTGGACTTTGATTGTATTTGAATAAATACTTCAAATCAATTGAGATTGAAGGTGATTCTATAGTTTGTATCAATGTGATAAAAAATAGAGAGATTTCAAGTTGGAAACTACACTCATGGGTAAACAATATTTAGAAAAGTTTGGAATTACTAACAAACTTATTGATATTGCATGTATATGGAGAGGCTAATTAGGTGGCAGACTTACTAGCTAATGACAGTGTTAGTCAAGAGAATCCCTTCATATGTTTGAAAATTTTGCATCATGGGATGGATTAACACATCTCTTCATAGAAGAAAGGACCAATTCCTCTGAAAGATTGTTTGCCCCTCGGGATACAATATTGAAGTGAACTATCAATCTCACATCCCAAGATAGACATTGTATTCCTTTCCCATGACTTGCAACATAACTTGAAGCCTTCATTATTTTCCTATATATCACTTAGGAGGTAAAATGGACATCCTCCTCTAGTCTAAGAGATCCAATTGTCAACACCTATGAATATTAGTATACTAACATTGGGTTGAATCTAATATGGGATCTATTAGATTTAACCTAGGATTTCCCCACACCATCTATATAATGATGGTGAACTCCTTATTTCCTACAAAATGGTTGATCAAAGAATATGCAATTGTTCAAATGAAGAGGTAAAGACACAAATCAACAAATTGTTCAAGATTGAAGATTATGGATTTGTTGAAGATGTTATTAAGGTGATTGGCCCTTCACACTATTCTAATAGGCATATCCATGATGAGAGAGTATATAAAATATTTTTCTCAAACATGTTGCAATTGCTTGGGAAGAAAAGCTAGGGACCAATGTTAGCTAATGCGATTCTTTAGTTTGCTCAGAAGGATGTGGTAAGAAAGACAATATCCAAAATCAATATTGCTCCTTCTAATGGTCTCATCAAAATATGTGATGCCAATTTTGTGTGTACCAACAAAAAGAATATCCAAAATCAATATTTCACCTTCTAATGGTCTTCGATGCCAATGTTATGTGTACCAACAAAATCTTCAAAGAAGCATTGGACTTGTTTATGGAAGGTTTGTCTCGCATGAATATGGAGACATTCAACTTCTACATTAGTCATTATGGGGATATATATATATATATAATTCTCTTATGATATTAAATTTATACAAAAATATTAAATAAAATTTGTAAATAAAAAAATTACATTATAAAACTTGCTCATGACCATATAATCTATGTGGATTTATTATTATTTTTTAAAATTTAGTTTAATTAATTATTTTTCTTAATAATATTAAAATATATAGTATGTTTTTATATATAATATCTGAATTCATTATTCTAATTAAATATTTGAATTTCAATTATAGTTTAAATTTTCTCATAATTGTTTAGAAAATAAATTTTAAATTTTAAATGAAATTAAATCGTGATTAAATTTTCAACTCAAACTATATTTTCCAACTGATTCTAAGAAATTAATATAAAAACATAATTATTTTCCTCATTCAAATTTTAAACCAACTATTAACTTTCTTTCGTAATAAGAGTAAAAAAATGTCAATCCACTTTCCACAAACTTGATTCCTTACTATTGATTTTCACCTTCCAAATTACTTATTAATTTATTCTTTGTTTCCCCTTTAGTAATAATATTTTTTATTTTAATATTATTTTTATTGTTAACTTTTAATTTAAAATTTTCAAACATTTTTAGAATAAATAAATAAAAACAATTAATTAAATATTATTTTATTTTTAAGATATTATCTAAAATTAAAATATAAATTAAATTAAATTTATTTGAAGAAAAAATTTAACCAAATAAGATAATTGTTTTATTTTATTTTATTTTAAACTCTATTTTATTTTATTTATTTATTTTTAAATAGTATCAATTTTATTTTAATAATTATTTATATTTTATTATTATTTATCATTATCATTATTTAAATCTTTAAATAGTATCAATTTTATTTTAATAATTATTTATAATTTATTATTATTTATCATTATCATTATTTTTAATTTTTTTGTTTAATCTATTAATTAATTATTATTAAAAAAATTAGATTGCATGAATTTCTTATCATTTATAAACTACAATGTGTCTAATAAAAAAAATCATATGATCGATGATGTTGACCACACACCCTTCTTACTTGCAATAGAATGCTTCAACCAATAGAGTCGGGACCCCAACCCCAATTAATGATTATTATGTAATGTCCCCTTCCAAGGCGTGAGCCAAGATGTGGTTAATTAGCCTAATTATTCCTTAGACTAATTACAAAGAAAAATAGAATATGTTAATTTAATTAATTAATGTTATTCATCCCAATATATTAAAAGGATAACATTATTTAATTAAACTAATAAAGTGACTTGGTGACTTATGAAATATTGATGTGGTTAATTAGCCTAATTATTCCTTAGACTAATTACAAAGAAAAATAGAATATGTTAATTTAATTAATTAATGTTATTCATCCCAATATATTAAAAGGATAACATTATTTAATTAAACTAATAAAGTGACTTGGTGACTTATGAAATATTGATGTGGTTAATTAGCCTAATTATTCCTTAGACTAATTACAAAGAAAAATAGAATATGTTAATTTAATTAATTAATGTTATTCATCCCAATATATTAAAAGGATAACATTATTTAATTAAACTAATAAAGTGACTTGGTGACTTATGAAATATTAAAAATGTCACTTTATTTTAATTATTGGGCTCATTTAAATATAAAAAACAAGAATTTGAAAAGTTGAGGTGGAATGGTATACAAAAGGAAAAAGTGAAGTTCATTTGGATCATACTTGAATATTATTTTACTTGGTGCTTTTAAAGAGATTTTCAAAATTCAAAGCTCTAAGATGGAGAGATTGTGATTAATTTACCTTAATTGATTGTTAGAGAGATTGTGTGAATTTCTAGTATTAGATTTTCGAAAAAAATTATAAATTTGTGAAACCTAATAGATTTTAAAATATTGAATTTAATGCTTACAAATGATTAATTGAACACATTAAGGAGTATTATCTCAGTTTGGACCTATCATGCTACTTCCAATATTTATAGAGGGTCATGTTTTGGTATTACAACTACTAAAGGAATCAATATTGTTGGAGAGGGCATCAAATATATCCTAAACTTGCATATATTAATACATAACCTTGGTTAAGTCAGCCACCACATTCCTAAAGGAATCGTAATGCTTTATTAAAGACTTTGTCAAGTTTGGGCATATATTGTGTGACGTGGAGGATGATTGGACTTTAAATGCAACCGCCCCCTGTTTGGAAGGAATCAGTGTCCCTTAGCTGCCGTACATACCCAACAAAAGGGGTCGCACTTATGGCCTGCGGTCGTACTTCATATTTTGGGAGTTGTATCAACAGCTGTAGGTAAGTGCATATGCCATGGGATATTAAGGAGTTTACTCATAAGAAGAACTTGGTCATATATCTCAGATCGGCCCATTTAATGTATGTGAAATAAAATTTCTTTATCTATTCATTGTAAATGGATTGCTGAGTGAAATATATATTTCAGCTATGTGTTCTTTAATAGTATGCTCAGAATGCATTCACACCCGATGTATTAGAAGGGAAGTTATTAGATGATAGGTATATCATTTATAATAAACTCATTATGTATAAGGCAAGAATCTAATTAGTGCTAGAATCAAAGATGAAGGGAAATATATTATGAGAAGTTCACAACATTCTCTTATTAGGCCACCCAAGGTGTTTCACAACCTACAAATAGATTAGGGAAGGTTTATACACTAGTACAAAAACATAAATAAATAACTAAAAAAATTACTAAAAATTGGTCACGTGACTATTAGCTTGGTCACGTGACTATTAGCTTGGTCACGTGACCATTAGTAGTTTATTGCCAGCAATTTATAATGCGACCAAATTCATGATTAAACCATTTTTTCGTCATTTATTGGTTGTTTTGATTGATCAATTTGGTGGTATATTTAGTCGTTAATTGTTGTTGATTGATCATTTATTTAGTCATGGTAGTCATTTATTTAGTCATGATAGTTGTTTATTTATTCATGGTAATTGTTTATTTAGTCATGGTAGTCATTTATTTAGTCATGGTAGTCATTTATTTTAGTCATTTTAGTCATTTATTTAGTCATTGTATCATTTATTTAATCATTGTAGTCATTTATTTTAGTCATGGTAGTCATTTATTTAATCATGGTAGTCATTTATTTGGGTGAATCAATGATTCAAATTACAAATAAGATCTAACTTAATTAATCCTCACAAATTTATGCATATAAACTCCAAATATCATAGATATTCAAATGTTGAGAGAAACACCATGAAATGAAGACTAAAATGCTTGAACAACTATGATTGATCATACACTAGAGAAGCCACAACACAATATTTATGAGTGGAGAAAAAACCACTATGAAAATTTACTTCATTAATCCTCATTGGCAAATCAAAACCTCCTTGGTTGCATTCAATGTCTCAGTGACAACTGCCTCACTGACAAAGCAAAACCCCACTGACTGTTTTACATCTGAGCTACTGAGCTTGTACAAAATATAACCCCCGAGATCTTAAACATCAAGTCAAAAAAATCCTTGTGCAAGAACTAGTCTATCCAAAAGATATAAACCAAACCTCAAATAGGGTGAATAAGAGACATCATAGTGGATCTAGAATCTGGAAAATGTGATCAGGAATGCCAAAATTCCAATGTTCCTACCATTTACTTCTTTATTTTTCACCACAAAATTGACTTTCTAAAAAGACTAATCATTTACTTTGTATCCACTAAGGACATTTCAGAGATTCGCTCTTAAAATGAGAGCTTCTCAATCACTACTTTAGTCTTTTATAGTAGTGAGATAATGGTCTTAGAATCAGTAATGTTGCTCTATATATAGGTGGGTGTAAATATAGCTATTTCAAACCAAATCTCATTGAAGCACACACTTTGGTGGTTCTCTCATGCAATATTTGCTCTCCCATAACAATGGGTAGAGCTTGATAACCACTTCTAAAGCATTGTTTGAGCCTTCAACAAGCCTGAAAAGAAAGAAAAAATGGACACTAACAAATTAGAAATGGGAAATACACCCAAGCCCATTAAAAATGGGCAATACACCCAAGCCCAAAATGAATACTATAAAAATAGTAAACACGCATTTTTCTTGTCTAGTTTCCTTTCCATCAAACAAAGATGGAAAGAAGATGCAGCTAAGCACTAGTGTGGTCCTTTTGGAAGGGCAAAAAGGCAACGATTTAATCCTCGCCGCTATTGGTTTTGGCTCCTCCAAACTCTTCCTTGCTAGTATTCACCTTTCACTTCTCCACTTTGGCGAGTTGCAGCTTGAAAATAAGGTTTCAACAAGGGTTTTAGAGTATGTTTATTAAAATGAAAATTATGGCCAAAATCCTAATAATGAGCACATTTAGGTTTTAATATTATGTCAATTGGCTTACCTAAAGGGTGTAGACCTTTGACTTGCAAAAGAAGATTTAGGACCACTTGCAGCCAAATGACTCGAGAAAAATGAAACCACAGTCTCCACAATGAGTCTAGGGTTGAATCCAAACAACACTCCCATGTCTAGTCCTTCTCCCGTGGTCGGGCACCCCTTTTTGCAGGCAACTTCCTCATTTCATCCAATATGATGAGCATACAGGCACTCAACATGTTCCCATGCTCCTTTATAATTGGCTAGTGAGACAACTTTCTTTAAACCCTAGAAATCAATGGTTATCTTGCGTTTGTTTCAATGCAAGGAAATTAAACAAATCTCAGCCATTCATCAATTTTCACCATTTTCAATAGCTTTTTGCCATTTTTTGTTGCTTTCCCCACTGTTATTAGTTTTCGGTCCTCCAAAGTCTTCCTTGCTAGTATTGCCCTTTCACTTCTCCAATTTGGTGAGCTGTAGCCTGAAAATAAGGTTTCAATGAGGGTTTTAGAGTATGTTTATTAAAATGAAAATTATAACCTGCCCAAATTTGGGCTTATTTGCCTGCTAAAAAAAATTCAAAATGGAACCGAAAATTAATAAACTGCAATGCGTAAATTTCCCACTTTTGTATAATAAATATTATTAAATATATTATAATATTATATTATTATATGTAGCACCCCTCAGATTTTCTCATATGTTCAGATAGTGTTTTACCCTGATTTGCTTATGTTTTTTGACAACACTTTTACTTTGATAGACCATGATACTATGTTGTTGTTATTGGATCGTTGACATTGAAGCGATGACGGTTTTTATATTGTGATGTGATGGGACACTATATGGATGCTTATTGTTTATGACATGCTTTCTGGTTAGCATAGTTGTTTATTTGAGTTGATATTGATATATGCTCATCTATGGTTAATTGATGTTTTGGTTTCATCAATTTTGTTGTGACACTGTATTGGTGAAGGGAATGGGATTGCATCACTCACTTGCAAGCGCCCTACGATTCCATGATTTTTTCTTCACAATGCGATTGTTCATGATGTATATATATGTACGACATATGTTTTGATTGTAGGATTGCAGGTATAGGACATCGACTCCACCTGGATACACAGGTTTGAGTGTGTCCATTGCCCAACGGTATAGTTGATTGGGAGATAGTAACTAGGTTTTCCTTGTCAAACCACAACCATAGTCACAATGTATCGTCAGTTTTGGTTTTGGTCATGATTAGTTTTTTTGTAGTCCATGTTTGCCTTGTCGTTACCTATTTTGCAAGGTATGCTTTATGGGAAATTAATGCTTATAATGCTTTAAGTGATTATTTTATTAATCTTAATTGTTGAGTTAGAAGCTTTGTATTTGATTTAATTAATTAAATTTATTTTATAAAGTGATTAAATTAATTAGATCAAATTTAATTAGAAATTAATATGTGAATTTTGAATTATTAAAGTCATAAATATGTTAGAATATATCTAGAGGAATTATCTATGAATTGGTTAAAAAGATATTGTATTTGTGACATATGTTAGAAAAATTAAACACTGTTGTTGGGAAATTAATTCTCGAAGAGAATATTTGCATTAATTGAAAGAGGAAATAGGCTACTTCACGGCAAGGAAGAAAGATATTTTGGAAGGTTGTTGAAAATTGGTTGTTGGAAATTGGGGAAGAAGTTCTCAAGAAAAATTTGGCTCTGGTATTGTTTTCATCTTTCTGGAAACGTGAATAATTTGGAAGAAGATTTGATTTTGTTGGTAGAAGCTTTGGTTAATTGGAATCTGAAGGCAAAACTCTACTTCAAACATCATTTCCTCAAGCATCTAGAAACATGTCTTTAAATTATTTTTATTTATATGCAAATTGGAAAGATTGCCTGCACAAAAAGAATATGTTATTTGTTTAGAAGCTTTAATATATTTTTTAAATTTGAAAGATTGTCATGTTTGGAAAATTGTTGTGAAAGCTTAGAGCTTCTGTAGAAATTGTTTTAAGCTTTGATTTGTTTGGAATTAGAAAATTGTCATAAAATTTTAAAAACCTCTATAGGGAATTGTTTTTAAACAAAAGAAATCCCCGAGGGAAAACAATAGAAGATTTGGAAAACGTTTGTTGGAATGGATTTAAATCTTCCTGTCAAGTTTCTAGAAAACCTCTGGAAGATTTTGTAAATATTTCCTATAGAAGATTATTATTTTTCTTCCATTTAGATTTATTTGGCTGGGAAGTTGAAAACCTCTGTGAAAATTTGAAAACATCCTTCTATAGATTTTTTTTACAAAAATTGGCTTTTCTGGAAAAAAAAAAATTGTAAATCTCCACCTGTAGAATTTTGTTGTGAAAAATATTGCCCTTCTAGAGCAAACATCTGGTATATTTATATAGATTTACATATATATAGGCATATATATATCTGATACAAATCGTTGTAGAAAAATTCTTATTGAAAACTCATAATGAAATTTTATATTGAAAACCTTGTATGAAAATTTCATATGATGAAATTTATTTATTCGTAGGTGTTGTTGAAATTTAATGTTTTGTAGTAAGGGGGAGGTTGTGGTTTTCACCACAACCGCCACCCCCATAGGGAGGCGGACTGTGGTAGTAGCCCAGTGTTGCCTCCCACAACCTACGCCCCTATATGGGGTACGACTGTGTTACACAGCCCCCATGGATATTTTAAATGGAACAACAATGTCGTCGATGTTCAATACGGATTTATTTATTTGGTTTTTATTATATATCAGATATAGTATTTATATATTTATATTTGCATATATATTAAAAAAAACATTGTCCGCAACTCGAATAAATTGTATTGCTTGAAATAAAAATAACAAAATTACAAGGCTATTTTCATTACAACAACCATTAACAACCTTCCAAACCCCAACAATTCCTATTATCACCCCTAATCCTAACACCAACTTTTGTTACAGATTGACACCGTAGGCACTAATAGCACCTTCACTAACTCTTCCCAAAGTGCTAAAAACCACCAATTCCTATACAACCTAGTAACAGGTCAAAAAATTAGAGCATTTTTTGCCTACCCTTAATCTGCAACCGGTGGACTATTTCTTCATTTCCTCTTTTGCTCTTTTCCCCTGCACTATTTTCCAACCGTCTTCCACCCTTGTCACCTCCTTTTGCCATTCAAAAGAGATTTTGCAAGGGCTCTTCCAGCAACCATTCCCATTGCTTAGATCTTTCTGGATCTGATCCTCAACCTTTCATTTCCCTATCTCTTTCTCTCGTGACTTCATCATTCCTATTTTCTCCCTGCACTCCGGTGTTGGAGCTCCATTTTTGAAATCTAACTCATTTTCATTTCTTTTATAAGTAGCCATATCCCTGTTCCCTACCTAACTCCCTTCTTGGGATGAGGCAAGGCTATTTTGAGGCTAATCCTCCCTGCTAATCTACTTCTTTCGTGAATTCCCTTCTTGATTCGGGCTTCCAAAACTCTATCCCTCCCCATCTTTTCCTTTCAACTGAGAACCCACTTGTTGCTCCTCTTGTTTCTCAACTGTGTAGTGTTGGGGGTTCTCATCTTTCCACCATGAAGTAGTTTTGTTTGCTTTGTGTTTGACACATTCTGCAGCCATGTGCCTAGTTTGATAGCAGATTTTGCATCTAAAGGGAACACCTTCTTAATCCAGGGGTTGTACCCAACAACCTTTTGAAGTTTTGAGATGAATCACCTTTGGAGGCACTTTTGTCACATCCATTTCCACCAAAATACGGGCATAGGTTGAATGCAGAAGATTTGAAGATCCCTCATCCAGCATTAAAAAGCTTCCTAAAGAGTTCCCTACAACCTCCAAACAGGCTTCAAACCAAAACTATAGAGGAAGGTTAGGAAGCCTTACCCAGAGGGGAGCCCTCTCAAACACTTTAGTAGTTGGGTTAAAGGATGGGTGCCATGGCTTAAGCATCGAAATATTTTTTTCATCCCATTCCCAGTTATAGTCATGCAAGATCTTCTTTCTATCCTGTTCTTTTTCAAAAACAACAACAAAGAAACATTTTTCCATGGGATAAATTTGAACATACCCCTCTAAAATAGGCTTCCATTGATGAGAGATCCATTGGTGGAGCTCAGCCAGACTCGACCAAAAATCCCTAAATCTCCCAATCAGTCCTAAACCTGAAAAAAATCTTTGCATTAAAGGACACTTCCTGTTCCATCTCTTAATCGAGTTCAACCGTGATTTCTTTTGAAGAAGGATGAAAATTTACGACCCCTCTCCCCCCTCCAATTGACCTTCTAGTTGAGAGTTTTTTTGCTTGAGAGGCCCCATCTTTGAAACCCCCAAACGTAGGCATCATTGCCCCCTTTGCACCTCCTTTTCCTCCAAGGATGATGGCATTCATTTGATCTCCTTGTTGGTTCCCCTGACTATCGCCTTCACCTAAAGCAGGGTTGCCACCACACAATCTCGAGAGCTTTCTAGTTTGGTTATTTTTAATGCCCTTTCCCTCCAGCTCACTTATAACCCTAGCAACACCCTCATTCCTATTTTCAAACTTGGCCTGTGAGGAAAACAACACCAGATTAATCTTCTCTATTTTCCTCGAAAGAGAGCCATTGGCGATTCGGAATTGAAGCCTCCATCCCTACTCACAACCTTCGTTTCCCTCAATATTGCTTTACTCTGCCCAAAAATGGTTGTGTGCCCCTCCAATATACCACACTTCAGAGGATTTCCCTCATCTGCGTCATGCTCTACAGAAACCCTATCGCCCATAGCCAACGACTCCATTTTTTATAAATATATATATTTACTATATATATTTATATATATGTATGTATATATAGATATTTATATATATATATATATATATATATATATTTATATATATTTATAGGTGTTTTAGAAAATTGTAAATTAATTTTTTTATATTTAAATATTATATTTATATATAATTATAAATATATTATTTAAATGTATTTTTACAATTGATGCGTGCAAATGCATAAATCAGATAATTTTAAAATGAAATATTTTAATAGAGGAAATTAATTAGTTGAAATTGGGAAATCGATTTAAACAATTAGATTTAATTCCTCTATTGTCTGCAAATGAAATTGTATTAAGTTTGTTTGTTTTTGGGCAATGTATTATTGAATTTTATTGAAATGGAAATTGGATTTAGGAAATCCTAATGGTAGATTTATTTCTTGCCAGAATTGCTTATTTAAATTATGATTTTTTTTGTTCTCGTAAGTTGGGGAAATCGGTTGGTTATATATGTAAGTCTTCCAGATGATGTTATTTTTGTGAGGCATTTGTTGTGATTTATGGTTCAGCCCTTTTTTTTCCCTTGGTTAGTGCACTTGGTTGTTATACAGTTTAAACACCCAGTTACTACGAATAGCATGTGTTGTCTTTTGTGATATGGTTGGGATTTATTATCTGATTTTGTGCACTGTGTTTACCCTTGGATGTTGGATTAGATCCTAGTGTTGTCTATAGGGGAGTGGCTCTCAATGGGGAACGACGCACAAAGTGGTGCCAGGATAACTCATGTGAGAGTTAGTTAAGTCAGTGAAAATTAAATAAATGTACTAGGAGAAAGGGTAGCTTTTAAACACTTAACTAGATAATTGTGCCTCGCTCATGAGCTCAAGGGCTTATTTATACTTGGGATCAGACGGAAGGCCTGGAATGGCAAGATCATTATCTTGTCCCTTTGAAAAATATTTGATTCCACATCAATTTGCATGTGGGGTCAGGGGTTGTGAGAGGCTACCATGATAACCCAAGATGGGGTCAGGGCCTAGAAAGACTTGCCAGGATAATCCATGCAGCTTTGTGATGACACTTCTTCTATGACGACATTCAATATGTATTATGCAGCTGACTTGATTATTTTACTCTGGAAGCAATGTAGCCTTAATGTTAAGTAATGTACTTGTATGGTTTAGTTTTCTAGTTGCCTGTGTCTAGAGGTTGTTGGTTTTGCCTAGGAAGCCTTTATACTATCTCCTAGCACAGGGGGTGGGCCTTCGAGTACCACTTGGTTGGGTGGAACGTGCACCTTACTCCATTGGATTTCCACTTCATGTTCATGATGGTGGGATCTTCCAGTTTGGAGAGCTCGTATGATTCCAGTTGCTTTGTACCATATCTTATGTACTATTGTATCAGTTGGATACTTTGTATTTGTACTACTCCTTGTTTGTATTCGAGGAGGATTCTTGTATAATTGTAATTGTAGCATTATTGTATGATCTTCCTCATTTTGAAAATGAGCTTTGTAACTGATTTATGGAATGAATGCAATCTATGAATGATTCTTTAATGTACTTTGTATCTTATGAGATGAGTTTAATGCTTTTGGATGTATGTTCTTTAATTCATGAGTATTGTTTATATGTTATGGTTTAGTTTATTTTTGTATATGTTATGGGATTCAGATGTAAGCATTGTCGTGTACCTTAGGGGATGTATGTGTTAGTGTAGTTCACTTTATTTGTTATTAAATACACTTTAAAAAAAAATGGTTACACTTTCGTTGTAGTTGCATCTTCCTCTAGGGTTACGTGGCAGGGCATTACATTATATAATATTAAATATATCATAATAAAATATTATATAATAATATAAATATAATATTATATATTATATTATAAATATTATTATAATATTAATATTATATTATATTATATATATTATAATAAAATATTATATTATATTATATATATTATAATATTATATTATATTATATAATATATTAAAAATATTATATATTTTAATCTTTATAATTAATATATATTAGTGCCTATTTATCAAATATATATATATATATATATATATTATATTATTATATAATATTAATAATATAATAATATAATATAAATATTATTATATAATATTATATAATATAATATTATATTATATGTTATAATATTATATTATTATATATATATTATATAATATCATATTATATTATAATATATTATAATATATTATATTAACTTGTATTGTAATATAATTTATTATTATTATATTATATTTTAATACAACCCACTCCCTCAATTCAAAATATTTTTTTTAATTATCCAGTTTATTATCATATTGTCTAATTTTTATTTGTGTGACTAATTATTTAGTCATTTTTATTTGTGTGACTAACTATTTAATTATGCTTTTTACCCGATCAAATTAGTCATTTATTTAGTCACTTATAGTTGTGTTGCAAAAAATGAGTAAAAGTTAGTCATCTTTAGTTGTTGTGACTAAATGTTTTAGTCATGTAGCCATTTATTTGCCAAATTTTACTAGCGATATGATAGGGACTCAAAGATGATGTCCTCATCCATATCAAAGAATGTGTCATTGTCAAAAGAATAAAATAGATAAAAAAAAATCAATAGGTCTTTTACAGCCTTTGCCCATCCCAGAGTAAAAACGGGAAAGTGTTTCAAAGGACTTCATCATAAAACTTCCTATCATCCAAGATAAGGACTATAAATATGTGGTTGTTGATAGAATAATAAAGTATGCACATTTATTTGTCATCTCGTTAGATTTTAATGTGCTACAAGTGGCTAATATGTTCTCCAAGGAAATAATGGAACTCTATGAACTACCTAAGAAAATTATGAGTAATAGAGGTAGTTGCTTTATGAGCTTGTTTTGGTGAGATCTTTTCTTTTTTATAGGATCTAAAACCACCCCTAACACCAAATACCACCTACAAAAAAATGGCCAGACTGAGATTGTGAAGAAATGGGTGGAAGGATATTTGAGAAATTATGTTGTTGATCAGTATAAGACTAAATCAAGTGGCTCTACTTAGGGGAGAACTATTACAACACCACCTTCGAAATGTCAGTTAAGAGAATTCCATTCATGAATTTGTATGGGTATGAAGCTCAAAGCTTCATTGATCTCATTTTGGCAGATAGTAAGGTAGTGAGAACAAGCGATGTAATGAAACAAAGCCAAGACATTCCAAATTCACTCAAGAATAATCTTCAATAAGCTCAAAACCAATAGAAGATATATGTAGGTTGTTAGAAAATTGAGAGAATATTTCAGATCAAAGACATGAATTTTGTGAGATTGTAGTCATACAAGCAATCTTCTTTAAAGGCATGTGGAGTATAAATACTCAAACCATGTTTTGATGAGCCTTAAAATTTTATTGAAAATGATTGATGAACTGGCTTATGCGTTTGAAATGTTCAAGGAAAGAAAGATACACGATTTCTTTCACATGTCTTGCCTCAAAAAGGTTCAAGGTATACATATAAAACACTTAGATGAGTTACCTTTGATTTATGAAGATGATAAACTAGTTTTTATTTATGAAGCAATAATGGATACAAGAGAAATAAAGGTGAGGAACACAATCACTAAGGATTAATTAATTTAGTGGGAAGATCTCCAAGTGGAGGATGTAATATGGGAAGGCCCATAGATATAGGAACATCCAAACTTGCAATTATGTCATATTCCATTTTGATGCAGAATAGGGGTGGAGGTTGCCAATTTGATCACAATTCAATCAACCTTTACTAATCTTTCCACTCTAAATACCCTAACTTAGTGTTTGTCCACAAATTCTTCAATCTCGCTTGTAGCATTCTTCAATTCCTAACTTAGTGTTTGATCTCTCACCACAGAGCTCAGTCCTTTCATTGTCTTCGGCCAACCAGATGCAGTCATCCTACCACGTGCCAAACGATCATTCGCCTGTCGCACTGACACCGAGTCCAACTCGGTCAAACTCTGCCTCGAGCTCATCTAAGCTCCAACTGTGCTATCGTAGCCCTGACCAACACGCCTTGTGGTATGGGGATAACCACCAACCATTTCGCTAGTGGTCTGACCATGGCCACTGCAGTTAGTCACTTGACTGGCCATGGTATGGCGGTAACCGCCAAACCCAACTGCAGACGGTCCCACTGTGCTACCGCGGTGAGTGGACCCACTACTTGCAGTATGGCAGTAACCGCCAAAGCCACTGCTAGCGGTCTCACTGCGCTATCGCGGTAAGTTGACCCACCGCCTACGGTATGGCGATAACCGCCAAGCCCACCATTTTAGCATATATTTTAAAGAAGGTTGTAAACCCATGAATGGAATACCTTCTAGAATACCCTTTATGCTCTTCTTTGATATGTCAAATTTGTGCATAGACTTGTTTCAGAACATCACCTCCTAAAATGGACTTCTACGTTTCCCTTAAGCCTAATTAGGCCTCTTATACAAAGCAACTACATGATTTTCCTTCTCCAGACCATAAAACTTCATTCCAAGACTTCAAACAGATCATATAGGGTCTGAAACAATAATTTTTATCAATAGAAACATCCACCAATTCATCAAACTTCAAAACCCTACTTCCACCTACCAATTTTAGCCTAATACATTGAGATATTAGGTTAGGGCTTAATGCACAAACAGAGCCCTAACTCCATCCCCTACAACTACAATCACTACCAAAATTAAAAACATCCTAACTAAATCCATTCCGCTGATTTGCAAAGGTTTTCACTGGTGGAATGGTTTAATATGCCATTTTCTTGTTCAAACCCTCTTGACTTAGGGTTTTCAGACCATTCTTAGTAATTTGGCTCTAAAAACCTTCAAACTTTATGAAATCAACTCAAATCAAAACCAAAAGAGTTATTTCATGCCTCCATTGAATTCAATGCACTTCATATCATAATCACTTACTATGGAACTGTATAGAATGTTGTAGCAGCAAAAATGCACAAAAGATTGGAGGAAACAAAGCACTTCTTATTGTTTGAACTTCCAAAATAACTCCAGAACCTTGCCTCAAATTTTACAAGGCCTATTTAAACTTGTAACACCAAAAACAAATAATTCATAACCACCTTTTGAATCAAATGACCATTCAACTTCTAGAACAAGCCAAAATTGCAAAGTTGCAAAGAAACTTTTGCAACAATTAGAAAACATAACTTTTTTCCAACTGACCCCACATGACATAACACTATTATAAATGGTATAAATAGAACTTATTACATCCAATACATGACTGAAAACACAAAACCCTAGATTAGACCCTATTCACATGATGTGGACTAGGTGCCCCTACACCATACACCCAGGAAGAGAAAAATCTCAAGCTCCACTTGAGATCAACTCTTGAACTATTGTACCATGCCTTTTAATGTCTTCCTCTATCATCCATGTTGCATCTTCATTAGGGATACCTTGCCACTTCACTAGATATTCATTATACACCTTATGCCTTGTCCTCTTTGCTTCCTTTGTGTCCAAAATGCTTTCAAGCTTCAAAGGTTGACTTGGTGGTAGGTCCTTGACCCAATCTTCATCTTGTACTCCTAATGTACCTGCATCTTCACCTACAACCATAGATCCTTTAAAATGATAAATTTCAGAAACATTAAAGATTGGAGAGATAGCCACTCTATGAGGGAGTTCTATCTCATAGGAATTTGCACCAAATTTGTGGACCACCCTGCATGGCCCAATATTTTTCATCTGCAGCTTTGTATACTTCCCCTTTGGTAGCTTTTCTTTCCTCAAATGTGCTAGAACCAAGTCTCCCACTTTGAAATGAACATCTCTTCTCTTCAAATCTACATGTTGCTTATACTTCTCTGCACTCTTTTGAAGATTATTTTTCACTTGTTGATGTATATCCTTCATTGCAACTACAAAATATTCTCCTTCAACACTCCTTCTCTCCATACCACTCAAATCTTTGAGCTCAAACACTCCTCTTGGTTTCAATCCATAGACGACTTCAAAAGGGCTCTATCCCACACTTCTATTGACAAATTCATTATAGGAAAACTCAGCTTGTGGAAGAATGAGATCCCATTGTTGTGAATGCTCTTGATTCAAAAATCTGAGAAGGTTTCCAAGACTTATATTGACAACCTCAATCTGCCCATTTGTTTGTGGATGATAGATAGAGCTAAAGGTCAAGTTGGTTCCCAATTCCTTCCAAAGAGTCCTCCAAAAGTGACCTACAAACTTGATATCTCTTTCAAACACAATTTTCAATGGTAAGCCATGAATTCTGACCACCTCATTGAAAAATAACCCTGTAATGTATGAAGTATCACTTGTGCATTTGCATGGAATAAAATGAGCCATTTTGCTAAATCTATCAACAACAACAAATACATTGTCAAAGCCTCTCTGATTTTTGGGTAAACCCAACACAAAATCCATGTTGATGGATTCCCATGGCTGATTTGGAATTGGAAAATGCTGGTAAAGACCTGCATTTGTGCTTGAACCTTTTTCTTTTTGACAAATTACACAATTCTCAACAAACTTTTTGATGTCACTTTGCATTTTTAGCCAATGGTAATATCTTCTTACCTACTCCAATGTTTTATCTACACCAAAATGACCCCCTAAGCTACCACAATGCTTCTCCTTAATCAGGTTTGTCCTCATAGAGAATTTAGGAATACACAACTAAGCACCCTTAAACAACAATCCATCTTGTATCAAGAAATCAAAATATTCTTCATGGAAAATGTCATCAAACTGATTTCAAACAGCATAAACATCCTTGAAATCTTCATCTCCTTCATACATACCTTTCAGAGCATCAATACCCACACTTTGAAGTTGAATTTCTTTCACCAACATTTTTCTTCTGCTCAAAGCAACCCCCACCTTGTTTGACTGTCCTTTTTTTGTGTTTTATGCTGAAAGTGTAGCTTTGTAGGTACTCCACACACTTCACATGTTTGTGGCTAAGTTTGTCTTGGCTATTCAAGAAAATCAAAGCATGATTGTCAATAAAAACAATAATTTCCTTTGGAAAGAGATAGTGTCTCCACTTTTTCAATGTTTGAACCATGGCATATAATTCTAAGTCATAAAAAGAATACTTATTTTTGGCCTCATTAAGATTCTCATTGAAAAATGCTACAGGTCTGCCCTCTTGAATCAAGACTGCACCAATTGCATACCCACTTGCATCACATTCTATTGTGAACACTTGTAATAAATTCATCTGTATTCAAAATAAATTTGACACTTCATTCATTAGACATCATAAAATACAATCAATTTCAAACAACGACTTAAAGTCGATTAAATAGATTCATAATATTTCCAGTTATATTCATACACGTGTCATCTTACATGACATTGATAATAATGCAAAAGAAGTTGTAATATAAGTTTACATTTCAAGACTTAGGCATTATGTCATCTTAAGCTCTACATTACATAATTTAAAGAATACAATAATACATAAATGAAGAAAACATCCTTTGATCTTCAATCCATAACTTATCTTCAATAAAGAAGACGAGAACAAGAATCATGCGCTTTTTCCGCCCAACCTTGAAGCTTACACTTCCCCAAAATTCCTTAGTCATTCAAATAATACCCAACCCTGCACGAATTGCTTAGCAAAAATCAGTCGACAAGCAAGATGGAATCTGGTGTGTGCCTAGTATAACTAGTAAAATCACAATCATTTTCATTTTTCTAATTCATTTAAGAAACAAGTAAGTTTGATACTAGGATATGGTAGAGAGTCCATTCATTCCATCTATTTCAATGGTCCTTAAGTTACTTGGCCAAGTAATATTTTATGCACGACAAATAAAAGCAGTTTTGGAAAAGCAAAACTACACTTTCTAATAAACCATATTCGACACCCAGCCCGGAAGGTAACTTTCCAAACACATGACATGCACATTCATTTATCAAGCATGCATGGTTCCAATCAAATAATAATAATCTTTTACAAACATTTTTAACGACAATCTCATTTCAAGCAAAAATGGTTTAAATGTTGTATTTTAATCGTTTTAAAATATAAACATCATTAAATTGATATTTAAATCGAATAATTAAAATAACAAAAAGAAGGTGTATCTTAAGTATGTAAATTAAATACATATTTAAACAAGCATAAAAGAGCACACGTTCTTTCGTTCTATTTACTCATCTAATTAATCATGTTCTAATTCGTTTTGTTTCCAAGTAATTCATATTTTTAATTTAATTGATTTATTTTTTGTTTTCACACTTCCAGAAAATAAATAATTACTTTTTCAAAAACAAAATTAAAATAAATCATTTTCATTTTTGTTTCATAATAATTTGAGTTTTATTCACAAAAATTACTGATTTTAACTTCTATTTTTCAAACACGTTTAATATTCAAAAATTATTTTATCATAATCTTTTTTGTTTCATTCTTTGGAGAATTAAATCTATTTGTTTGTTTTGGATTTTTTTGAAGCTTTTCCAAATCAAATTTAAATAAACGTTTTTTTATGTTTTGAATCTTTTCCTAAATCTGATTTTTTCCTAAATTGATAAATCAGTTGTTTTTCATTATTTTCTAATCAAATATTTTTCCTACAATTTTTTATTTTTAATTTCAATGGTTTTCTGGAAAATCACAGTTTTGATTGTTTGAAATTTCAACAAAATTTAATGGAAACAATGATACTTTTAATAGATCTAAAAATCAGAATAAGAGAAAATGATTCCAAATAAATACACTGTAATCATGAATTTGTTAAATAAATTTTAATAGCTCCTACCTAGTAATTCTTAAATCTGAAAATGGTTATTTATGTGCTTCCTCTATCAATTTTTCTATAGCTACTCTGACTGTTCTCTGGCTGCATCTATCCTCTGTCTTTCTATTTCTACCCTATTGTTCTACTTCCTTATCTTATGCATAGTAGGGAGAAACAAATTCTATTTTTGTTTGTTTGCCTGTTGAACAGGTCGTACGCCCCTCCCTTCTACCTTTTCCCTTGTTTCTCCCAAATTCTTCTCTCCACCTATCTTCCTCCTACTATCTCCTCCCTACTCCTGTGCTTTACCTCCTCTTCCCAAGCGTGTGTCTCTTTCCTCTTTGCATGTGGTGAGAAGGGGGAGGATTCAATCTGTAATGGAGATCTTCATTTGATTATTCTTGCACACCTTCTCTTCTTGGTCGCGCCTTGGAGAGTGGGGAAGATAGCCTTCTTGGCCGCATGGAGGAGGTGAAGGTTCTTTGAAACCTTAAAAAATTAGAACAATAAGCAGCTCATGCTCTTACCGCGTGGAAAGAACAATCCTACTCTCGAAAACTCCAAAACAGTCAACCAATAAATCTCAGACTCCTCTGGTGCATGGGGAAAAACTCTTTGTTTTCTCTTTAATTCCAAAAACGGATTTTTTTTACTACTTTGTAATTTCAAATCTTTTTCTTTCTGACTCACTCATTTCTTTTTCTCATGCAATTAGTGGAGTTATTCATAAAGAAAGATCCTCTTTCTTAGCTTTGATCTCCGGTTCAAATTTTCAAACTCCAAGTTCTAAATTTTGATTGCCTTCCATTGATTGAAGATATTTTCTTCTACTTGTAAACTGTTGATTTGAATTCAATTTCCATTTTGAACGTATGCTTGTTTTTCCAATTTGATTTCACTAACTTAGTTTTAGATATTTGTTTATTTCTTCAACAAATCTTTCCAATGTTAATACTACTAATTACATTTTAATAATTTTCACAATTAAAACTCTATTCCATTAATTTGAAATAAAAGCATCATTATTTTTAAATAATAGTAAAATATTGACACAAGGAATCCATTTATTCGAAAAAAATCAATTTCCTCACAAAATAATCAAATCGCCATTTGAAGCAACATATTCTTTTCACATATTGAGAAATCAATTTAACTTATTTTAAATTTTCAAGCATAATCATCATAAAAATACATTAAAATAATAACTAAATGTGTGTGTGTGAGATTTCGTCATTCTCATAAATGTCTAATGGCTCAAATGACTCTACTTGATCGAAGTTCTTGCCTTCATTCACGTTCACATGTTCCTACGTTCACTTGCACTCAAATTTTCATCAGCAATGACAAACCCCAAATTTAATAAAAATGCATTTCAAATCATTGCAATTGCATTTCAATTTCTATTTCTATTTAAATTCCACTTTCAATTTAAATTTAAATTTAACTTCAATTTAAATTTAAATTTAACTTCAATTTAAATAATCGTTTAACTTAATAATTAACAATCTCATGATTAATAATTTGCATTTAAATAATCAATAATATCAATACATGACAACACCTTATTGAAATCAGACAATGCTAAGGTGGGTTGTTTAGCTATCTTTTGTTTTAGAATTTGAAAGCTTTTTTCTACCTCATTAGACCACATAAACCTTTTCCTTTTATCCCCTTTGATTGTATTAATCATTGGTGAACAACTATGACTAAAATTCCTTATACGGTTTTTGTAGAAACTAGCAAGACTGTGGAAATTTCTTACCTCACTAGCTCATTTTGGAGTAGGCCAGTTCAAAATTGCTTCTACCTTGCTGGGGTCCATCTTCAAAGTTCCTTTTGAAATCACAAAACCAAGGTAGACCAACTCCTCTTTCATGAATTCACACTTTTTCAAGTTAATCATCAACTTCTCTTCATTTAGCCTCTTCAACACCATGTCCAAATGTTGCAAGTGTTCTTCTTTTGTCTTGCTAAACACAAGAATTTCATCCAAGTATACAAATACAAACTTACCTATGAAAGTTTTCAAAACTTCATTCATTAGTCTCATAAAAGTGATTGGTACATTTGAAATCCCAAATGGCATCACCATCCATTCATACAAACCCTCATTGGTTTTAAAGGCAGTTTTCCACTCATCCCCTTCTCTTATTCTGATTTGATGATAGCCACTTTTAAGGTCAATCTTTGAAAAGTAACAAGCTCCTCCTAAACAATCCATCAAATCCTCCATTCTTGGTATGGGAAACCTATACCTTATAGTGATTTTTTTTATTTCCCTTGAATCAATGCACATTCTCCAATGTCCACCTTTTTTAGGTTCCAGCATAGTAGGGGACAACACATGGACTTAAACTTTCCCTTATGAGACCCTTATCTAGCAATTATTGTATTTTTTTCATTATCTCTTCATTTTTTTGAGGAGTCATTTTGCATGCAGCCTTATTGGGTAAGTTTTCTCTTGGTATAAAGTCTATGTGGTGGTTCACATCCCTTATAGGTGGCAAAGAACTAGGGAGCTCATCAACAACTATGTATTGGTACTTGTTCAACAACGATTATACTTCCTTGGGCACATCTTCAAGCTTTACTGTTGTCATAAAAGATTTGGGTTTGATTAATATTGCATACCCTTGTCCACCTTCCTCTTTCATGGTTTTCAAGAATTATTTCTCCCCAACCAACATGACACTTGACCTAACTTGTGTATCTAATTTTTCATCTTGCAAAGGAGTGAGTGTAAGGGAAACCCCATTTTTTCAATCAAATATGTATTTTTCTACCTATCATGTTTTCCTTTTTTGTCATGCTGTCAAGGTCTTCCTAACATCAGATGACAAACATCCATTGGGATGATGTCACACAAGATCTTGTCTTTGTACCCCCCAATGTTAAACTCAACCCATGTTTGTTCATTAACCAAGACTTGTTGACCCTTGTTCATCCAAGAAACCTTATAGGGTATGGGGCATGGGATTCTTTTCATCTTTCATTTTTCAACCATCTCCAAAGAAACCAAATTATCTAAGTCTGTATATATGATATTTTTATTTGTGTCTTCCATGTTTTTGTTTGTTGTGTGTTTTCCCTTCTTGAGTATTATTAGGAATAGGGTGTTATACACCTTACACAAGAAAACATAATTTAATCATTTAAAATAAATATTTAGTTGTGATGCACCTTTAGGAGGTGGGTTTCCATATTACATATTTATTTGGGTCCATTTGTAATGTTGTATGTGATATTGGTTATAAATTTTATGTGTGGATTGCACATAGAAAAAGTATTTAATATTGAGAAACTTGGTACTAAAAAGTAAATGTTGGGGTCAATGGTTTTTTATACTCATGGTTTTGAGGCACATGGTTTTACCTCACTACTTGGTTGTTTTGTGTGAGCTTGATTCTATAAAAGAAAGAAAATGTTTAGTGGTTGAGGTTGGCTAGTTTTTGAGTGGGTTGTATTTTGTATTTATCTATCTTATTTCTTGTTGAATTTATATGTGAAGCATGGCATGGGATGTGTGGATACATGCTTGGACACATGAAGGATGCATTGGAGGAGCATGATGTTTTAAAGGTATTCACAAAGACTTATAAGCGTGTTATAATATTTTTGTTATTGAATAATACATTAAGTGTGAATATTTTTTAAAGGTTGGGTTTTACCTCTTAAAGGTTTTTCTGATTTCTATTTTTTAATCTAGTGGTATGCCTACAATCCTTGCATTATGGTTATTCTATAAGATTTTATGCATTTTTTTCTGTCACGAGATTATGTAGGAAATAGTTTGATCAAATTGGTATTATTTTCCTAACTAGTATACTTTTTCTTCCAACTCTATTCTTCCCTTCTTCCTATCATAGTTTCAAAATTCTCCATCTTTTCATAGCTTTATTTTTTCTCCCACATCAACCTTATATTTGTTAGACTTCTCCATCTTTTCATTATTTACATCTATCACTCCAGGTTGCCATTATATTTGTTAGACTTTTCCATCCTATCATGCTTGTTGCTAAACCCTTGATGCCTTGACTTGTAGTTTGATTCTTGTGATGTGGTTGAACATTGATCCTTGATATTTATTCCTATGTTTATGCTTCCCTCCTTACTTCCCAACATATTCCCTATTGTTCCTAGTAGCCTATATTTGGTGCCATTTCTTTCAAAGTAGAATCTTTCTTACCCATGATCATTGTTCAAATTTGAAGTTGTGGGTGTACATGGTGGCCAAATTTTTCTATGTGGAGGATATAAAAGAGAAAATGGTTTCATTCTGAATCATCACTACACCAAATTCCTTTTTGAATCCATTTCGAGTATTTGTGTTTGCATGTGGGAATCCTATAATGAAAACCCTAGTGATTTTGAAGGATGATCTCATAAAAAGTTCTTATTTGAGCTCCATTGAAATTAGACTTCAGCTACATTGTATTGATTTGAATTTTCATTGATGTTAGTATGAATTACTATTTTTGGTTAATGATTGGCACAGTCACGGATGGAGGGTCCAAAAAGGATTGTCCAACTATGTAGCCTTGAGTTCAGCACAATGGAAATAACACAAGAAATGCTTAGAAAATATGAATTATCATTAATTCAATAACTTGAAGTCTTAAATGCATCATATACTATATATTTGGAATGACTAGAGCTCATAGGCCTGCTACAAGGGCATTACAAGATATTACAATTGGCACAAGGCCTTATTATGACCTTCAGATCTACTTCCTATCTACTACTAACTGAGAAGTTATGATCTAAATGCTTTCTAATGGATTAAAAATGACCTTGAACACGAATCTTCAACTTCAATTATGATCTGTTTCAGCCATGAGGGCTTACAACCCCAATGCAAGATCAAACGTGTAGGTTTTCCAAGAACATGAAAAGATAAACCGTCAAGAAATGGAAAGTATTGTGGATCTACAAGAAAGTTACCCTGGATCTAAAATGACTTGAATGATGTTTCATTAAACTTTACACATTCCAGAAAAGGTCTGTACAACAAGCTTGGACCGGATAGGCCCTAAATGCTCTATCTGAGAATTGATAGTGAAGTTTTGAGAGTGATAACTTTTTGCAAACAAATGTAAATCGCCTATAATTTGGATATGTTGAAGATGACCTCATGTAGAACCAATATCCCACTCCACAAGTTGAGAAAGGATAATGTGGTTAAACATGGAAGAAACAAATGAGACAGATACAAACTGAATTGAAAGAAAATAAATATTTTTGGTTGATACTAGATTGATTTACAACCAAGGATGCTCCTACATCAAACACCCGAGGTTGGAAGAAAAGTGAGTCACTCACTTTCTAGGGGCTATATGAAAACCAAATTGGTCCACCTTAGCCTACGAAATTCATGATGAATTCTCCATTAGTCTGTCTTTCCATTTTACCAGGTACTCCTTGTACTACTTTTTCCTAGTGTTCCTTCCAATTCTGGTGTCCAAGTTCTACTCAATCTACTCTTGTGGTTGATGTGGTAACTACTCCTTCAAGTCAACTTCATTGTTACTACCACTTTATTTTCCTTCATGATACTCATATATGTCTACAACATTGAAAATAGGTGATATACCCACTGCCTTTGATAACTCCACTTTATATGCATTTCTTGAATCAAACTTCTTCAGAATCTTACATGGTCCTAACTTCCTAATCTTCAACTTATTGTATGTTCATATTGGAAACCTTTCCTTCCTAAGATATATCATAACTTCATCTCCAACAAAAAATTCCTTATGCCTTCTCTTCTCATGTGTCTACTCCTTGTACTTATTATTCATGTACTCTAAGTGTTTTCAGACCTAACTATGCACTATCTCCATGAATCCTAAAAATTCTTATGTTTTTGCACTCCTCTTATCCTCCATACTAATGTATCTAAGCTCCACAACTCCTATGGGATGTATCTTTGTCATAATCTCAAATGGTGTCTTCCCTTTACTCCAGTTTACTAAATTAGTAAATGCAAACTCTACTTGTGGTAGAACTATGTCCCAATTTCCTTCCTTATCTCCAACCAAACATCTCAACAAGTTACCCAAACTCATGTTTTCTACCTTTGCTTGTCCATTTTTTTGTGGGCGATATGTTGAACTGAACTTCAAGTTCTTCTTCATCTTCTTCTATAACGTCCTCCAAAAGTATCCAATGAATTTGGTGTCCTTGTCTGAAATTATGTTCTTTGTAAACTCGTGCAATCTCAAAATCTCCTTGAAAAATAGGTCAACAACATGCACAACATCATTAATCTTCTTACAAGGAATAAAATGTGTCATCCTAGAAAATCGATCCACTACCACCATTATGTAATCATATCCTCTTTTTTCTCTTGGTAACCCCAATATGAAATCCATGCTTATATCTTCCCAAGGTCTCTCTAGTATTGTCAAAGGCTTATACAATCTAGTATTCTGACTACTCCATTTTGCTAATTAGAAAATTCTACTATTTTGAAGATACTTCCTGACATCCTTATATATTTGCGACCAAAAATTTTGTTCGCTCACCAAAGCTATTGTCTTATCTACCCCAAAATGTTTGTCTAGTCCTCCACTATGCTTCTCCTAATCAAATTCTCCCTCATTGAACTCCTAGGAATACACAATTGATTTCCTTTGAACAAAATATCTTCTTGAATGAAATAATCCAACCGTTGACTCTTGTTTGTCACTACTAGTTCCTTACATGCCTTCCATGATTCACCAAAATCTAGATCATCCTCAAACACGTGTTTCGGTTCTTCAAAACTTAATACTTCTATCCTCATTTTTGTCAACAAATTCCTTCTCCCGCTCAATGCATCTCCAACCTTATTTGAATTTCCACTCATATGCTTCAACACAAATGTATAACTCTACAAGAACTCAACCCATCTCATATGTATCTGGTTCAACTTACCCTGACTGTTCAAATACTGCAAGGCTTGATGATCACTCTACAACAAAAAATCCTTCAGCAACAAATAATGTCTCCACTTCTTCAAGGCTTGAATTATGGCATAGAACTCCTGATCATAGACTAAATATATCATTCTAGCATCATTCAAATTCTCACTAAAATAATCTATTGGGCTACCTTCTTGACTCAAGACTGCTCCTATCATATTTCCACTGGCATCACAATCAACTTGAAATACTTTATCAAAATCAGGTAATGCTAACACTAGTTGCTCGGTCACCTTTTTCTTCAGCAATTCAAAACTTCTTTGTGCTCTAGATGTCCACTTAAAGTCCTTCCTATCTCCTCGCATTGTTTTTTCATGGGTGTGCAAATGCTACTAAAGATCCTAATGAATTTCTGGTAGAAAATTGCCAACACATGAAATGATCTTACTTCCCCAATGTTCATAGGTGTAGGTCATTCAACAATTGCTTTAATCTTCTCAGGGTCCATCTTCAATCCTTAAAAAAAAATAGCAAAACCCAAATACATGAATTATTTCTTCATAAAGCTACACTTCTTAATGTTTATTAGAAACTTCTCCTCTCTCAGCCTCTGCAATACTTGTCTGATGTGCCACAAATGTTCTTCTCTAGTCTTAATGAAAATTAAAATATCATCCAAATAAAAAATAACAAGTTTACCCAAAAATTGCTTCAATACTTCATTCATGAACCTCATTCATACAACCCTTTTTTAGTCTTAAATTTGGTCTTCCATTCATCTCCTTCTTTGATTTTGATTTGATGATATCCACTCTTTAGGTCAATCTTTGTGAAATAATTTTCTCTACTTAAATAGTCCATAATATCATCCATCCTTGGCAATGGGAATATATACTTGATAGTGATCCTATTGATTTCTCTTGAGTCTATACACATCCTCCAATCTTCATATTTCTTTTTTTCTAGTACAACAAGTACCGCACATGGGCTTAAACTCTCTCTAATCAGTCCCTTCTTCAACAATTCTTGTACTTGTCGGTTCAACTCCACATTTTTTGCAGTTGTCATCCTATTTGTCACTTTTTTAGGAAAAATTTCTCCAAGTATTAGATCTATATGATGATTGATGCTTTGGAACAGTGGTAATCCAACTAGTACATTCTCTGACATGATCTCCTCATATTTTGTCAATAGTTTTGCTACTTCAGTCTGTAGTATCTTCATCATTTGCGGTAGAATTCTATGTCTCTTTCTTACTACAGTTCTTTGGAATCAATGTAAAACACAAGTTCTCATGCATCAATCCTTTCAAAAACTTCCTTTCATCTACTAAACATAGTTTTTCATTTCCACAAACTCCACTTTTGTCCTCTTCTCCCAAAGGTATCAATATATGTCTCTTGCCATTTAAAGTCATAGTATAGGTATTCTTCTTTCCATCATGAATTTATTTCCTATCATATTGCCATGGTCTTTTGAACGATAAATTCCATGCATCCATGGGCATAATATTATACAATAATTCATCATTATATGAACCCATATGAAATTTCACCAAACATTGCTCGTTTACCAATATCTTATGTTCATCCTGAATCCCTATTATCTTATATGGATTTGGATGTTTCAATCTCTTCAAATTCAACTTGGTTACCATATCTTCTAAAACTAAATTATTGGTTCTACCACTATCGATGATAACTTTACATACCTTTCCTCTGGATTTACACCTTATCCTAAACAAATTCTTTCTTTGTGGTGGTTCCTCGATCACTTATTCATGTATGAAATCTCTTCTCATTCCTAATGAATTTCCTTGCTCTTGTTTCCCAACCGAACTAGGGGATCCAACATATTCTTCATCCACATAGGTTGTTCTTCTAGTATACTCAACCCTCTGACCGACACTTCATTGATAAAATTCAAATGCTCTATGTCCTTCACCTCCACACTTGAAACAAGTTCCTTTAAATGGTCTCTTCTCAAGTTTTCCTTCATATCTCCTATATCCATCTTTGCGGTATGAATTATGACCTCGTCTATCATTGCAGTAGAAATTTATATCCTCTCTTCCTCTGCGGTATGAATTATTGTCCTTCTCTTCACCACTCTATATATCTTCATTGAATTATCGTCACCTAAAATTTGGATATGTTGAAGATGACCTCATGTAGAATCAATATCTTGCTCTGAGAGTTGAGAAATGATAATGCGGTAAACTATGGAAGAAATTGTTGAGAGAACTACAAATTGAATTGAAAGAAAATAAATGTTTTTGGTTAATACAGGATTTCTTTACAACTAGGGATGCTCCTACATCAATGATAATGTAGAACTATTTGAATGTAATACAAACATCACTATAATAAGAATGAAATTAGGATTTACACCTCTTATTTTCTATCATTAATTATGTTTTTCATTTTCTATTTGAAATATTATTGATGTATAAATAGTAATTTTAATTTGAGGGTAAGTGCACAAAGATGAGGGGCCAAAAAGGAGTCTTAAGTGGCCGCTTTTATTCTGAAATCAAAAAATATTGACCTTGGATGAGAAATTGAGGATAGTTACACTCAAAATTTTAAGATGCAACAAAAACAAGGGTCATAGTGCTCCAAGTCTACTTTATAAACTACTTTATTTTTAAATGGTAGAGATTAAGGGGTTCAAAAAAGAGAGCCACATAAATTAGTGTTTTAAAAAAAAAAAAACATAACATAGAGTCTATTGTGGCTCCCTCAAAAGGTTAACTTTTTTTGGTAATTTTAAAATCGCTTCAGTGAGAAATTAGCTAACATGTAGTTTATGCACAATTTTTTTGATAATTTTTAATGAATATATGATTTTTTTACTAATTTTGAAAGTAGACACATCCTGGAAAAAAAAATTGGTCATGCTACCCCTTTAATTTTTGAAAATTTAAACGAAAATCATTTTTTTGAATATGTGTAGAATGGAGTCTAGTTTATAAAAATGTAATCTATTTGAAATTTCAATGAACGGTTAAAAAATAAAATTAAGAAATACCAAACATTGGTTTTTGACAAAAAACAAACACATTAAAAAAAAATTAAAGATGAAATTCTTAACATAGTCAAAATGTGAAAAAAATTACATCATTAAATAGTTAAGAGAGAGCTTAACATTACCCAAGTGTTTTTTTTGCTTGACCTTGAAACACATGCACACCCAATTCTTAGCATGAACAAGATTATGTGAGATTTTGTAGAATATGCAAAAACACATTTTTGGGCATTAGAAAGGCACTCCAAGCCTTTGGATTGGAAATCCAAAGCAAATCCAAGCCAAAGGCTTGGGGATTCCCAAAGCAAGACATAATGCGAGCAAGTTATAATGTGAGCGCATTATAACATGCTTGTGTTATGTCTTGCTTTTTATTTTGCTTGTGTTTGTTTTGCCTTACTTTATGTTATGTGTTGCTTGAAATGGTTTTTGTGCAAGTTTGTTAAATGTATGTTTGATGTATGTATGTTTGTATGCTTAAATGTATATGTATGAATGTATTCTTGTATGTATGTATGTATTCCTATATACATGCATGCATGTATGTATGCATGTATGTATGCCTATATGTATGTGTGTATGTATGTAGTTATGTATGCCTATATGTATGTATGTATGTATGCGTTTATGTATAAGTAATGTCATAAAATTTCACCCCTTATAATTTCACATACATTATTTTATCCACTTTAGTGACCACTCCCTTAGTATTTGTGTAGGCTCATTTTAGCCTCTACATTAGCATTTCCCCTCTCGGGATGCTCAGGACCCCTTGTCAATAGCTACCTTTATGTGTCATCTTTGTGTTAAACCTTGTTCTTTTCTCATTCTTTTCATTTTGTAGTGTGATTTGCTTCGACACTAGTGTTCTGCATGGACATCCATGCATTGCGCTAGCGCCCTGTGATAATTTGGCATTCAAATGACCATTTTTAATTGCCTTGCCACTTGTCAGCTACTTTTGTCAATGGTAACGGCTCGAGACACCTTATAATGGCTTGGGAAGCTTATTTTCCCTCATTTTCTCTCTTTTAAATCCATCTCTTTCATTTTATTGCTCTCTTTGGATTATCTCTGGCTTCTTGGTCTTTTCTCTCTTCTCTTTCTCTTGCTCTCTCAAACTTGCACAACTCTCTAGATTTCTACAACAACCTCAAGCTCTCAAGTTCTTACAACACTCTTTTCAACTCTCTTGGCTCTCAAAGCTTTGTCTATCTCCTTGGCTTCCTCAAGCCTTGCAAGTGATATCTATCTTATACCTTGTATCTTTGAGCATCTTGGGATTCCTCATATCCATTATCTATTTTTCTCTACTTCATGATACAGGTTCTTCTCCTTGAGTGTGTTTTTCTTTTATCACTCTTGCATTCATTTCATTTTTTATTATTATTTCTCTCTATCTATCCAGTTGTCTATGGAGGTGGGAACACCAAAATGGGGGTTTGACTGAGACAAGCCCCTAAACATCCCTAATATTTTTCCTCGATCTTTTATGTGTAGGTATTGAAGATATTTACTTGTTGGATACTTCATTACTTGGATTTTTGTGAGCACTTTTTTTATCCTCTTTAGTCTTATCATTTACTTTACCTTATTTCAATTCTATTACTTTTTGTTATTTTCCTATACTTTGGAAATTCTTAGTAATCGGATTGTTAGAAGTCACTTTAGTTGTTCTCTGAGATATCCTCATTTTCGGTCAGTACAAGACACAAGCATGTCTCTAAAACTCCAATGTGTTGTGTTGCCATTCATATCCTGCATTATCATCCTTGGTCGAAAACTTGCTAGTTTGTTCAAAAAACCTCTATGACCTGATCTTTTTGATTCTGGAACTCTCGTCATTTTCATCTAAGGTAGTTTAGGGTAGTTCATACCCTGGGATTCTCTTGAGAATAAAGAGACTCGTGAGCAGTGAATCCCCCTTCTCTACATTTTGGTGAACTTGATGTGAAAATTCCTTCCCCAATTTTTTTTCTAATGCGTTGGTTTCCAACTGACTTGTTTAGGCATTATTTATTATATTTAACGTATTATCTCCAAAATGAATTTAATGTCTTCTTTTATCAGTTCAATTTCTAATTTTATTTAAATTTTTAATGATGTTCCATTTCATGCATGTGATAGCAACTTAGATTTTCCCATGTCACTATGTATCTTTGATCCTTCGCATGAAACTCCTCTTGCCTCAAAGGGTATTTTGTTGCAAGAAGATGAAATCATTGATACTTTTCTTAATATTACTCTACCTTCTCTTCATTCTAATGCACTCTCTTCTAGAGATGATGCATTACCGAATTATGATTCTCTTCATTCCAATGCTCTCTTCTAGAGATGATGGATTAGTGAATGATGATTATCTTCATTCCAATGCTCTCTTCTAGAGATGATGCATTAGTGAATGATGATTCTCTGCATTCCAATGCACTCTCTTCTAGAGATGATTAATTAGTGAATGATGAGGTTCCTCTCACATCAAATCCTCCAAGGATGGATGTTGAGCATATTTCTTCAAATGATTCCTCTATAAGCTATAAGGAATCCGTAAATATCATCTATGTCTCTACCACCCTTAAAATGCCTAAGAGATCAATCATTTATTTGACCCCAACTAGTCCTTCTCCTAACAGTATTTGTTTTATTAATAGTGTTCTATTTAATAGTGATTCTCCTAATATTTCTAAGGCTCCATCTTATAGAGAAGTAGCCCATATTTATAATATTAGAAGGAATAAAAAAAATTGTTGATCAACCTACTTCTTTAGCACCTTCTTAACCAAGTCTTCCTGCGACACCTAAACCTACAACTAAAGCACCCGGTGATTACGATCTTATTGAGCAACTCCATGTTACTCTAGCTAAGATCTCATGCACTATGGGACATTTTTTAGCCTACTCTGGTTTATCAAGGTATGTGAAAAGAAGCTTTGCAAAATATTCTCTTGCCTTCTTCTGCTAGGCCAACAAATGTTAATACATTAATAGCTCATATTCGTGTGGATTCACTGAATATTACATTTTATCCACAGGAAATCTCACCTCTGAAATTACAAAATCAAGTAGACCCTCTAATGATCATAGTTAGTATTAATAAAATTAGCATTATACATACTCTCATTGACGTTGATTTGGCTCTCATGTATGTAGCATTGATCTATTGCCTAAAATTAAAATTGATTCATCTTCTCTTGTTATTCATGGGTTCAATAATGTTGGTTGACATCCTCCAAGAATGATAGTATTGCCTTTAAGGTTGGGACCCATTACTATACCCACCCTCATATATGTTATGTCATAAAAGTTACCATATAACCTTCTTCTTGGTAGACTGTGGATTCACACTATGGGTGTAGTCCCTTATACCTTGCATAAATCTATTAAGTTCATTCACAACAATCAAGTAGTCACAATCAGGGTTGACCTTGATGCTATGCACTTATGTGAGATGGCATTTGTTGGTCAGGCTTTACTTGTACCTACTCTTATCCCTTCAGTTTCTTCCAATGTGTTGATGTCTACTCTAGTAGTACCTGCAAAGGATACTCTTAAGGCATATGTCCCTAAATAAGATCCTTCTAAGGAAAGAAATCCTAAGTCTACCTCTTCTCAAGAAAATGCATGGCTTTGTGATGATTGGGGTTCCTTAGACTTTACAAATTCCTTCATTGGGGAATATAAAGTCGATCTGATCCACTTAGGCCTTTCGATAACATCATCCAAACCCACTATCAAAGATAATTATTCTTCTATATCACGGGATAATGTGAACAATAGTTGTAATGTCCTTGATGTTGATCCTCCCCCTTTTGAGGAAGGTGATCACACCTCTATTAAAGTGGATAATGTTTGCAATCTTGTTAAGAAGGTTGATGGTGATCCCGTAGAAGAGTGTGATCCCCATTGTTGGAATAATGCTCTCTATGTGGACCCTCCTTCTTCTCAAGATTTGTAGACACACTACAACCCTATTGGATACAAACTTGCCTCTAAATATGGTTATGGGAATAAAGGTTGTGGGTGTAAAGAATAATGCATTCATGTCCCTATATAATTTACACCTCACAATTGGAATTTGGGGCTTGGTTGCTTGAATAAAAAACTAATGGAAACCATGGTTGAATGGCATGATTTTTGCTCATCCTCGTTCTCTTGAATTGATACATCTTCCTTTATCTGCTATCTTCATGTCTTCTTCTGAGTAGTCGAACTCTTCTCAACAAGAGAAAGGTTTTCTTCCTACTACTCATCCTCTATCTGAGCAAGAGAATATATTTTTTGAGGCTTCTCAAAGCCCATTTGATTACTCTTCCTCCTAAACATAAGAAATTTCATAAGCATGATAAAGAAAAACATTCTTTCTATACATACCATCAAGTGCTTGGCCATTCCACTAGTGAATGTAAGGCCTTGAAGGATAAAATACAACAACTTCTTGATTTTGGTGTCATCACTCATCTATTTGTTGATGCACCTGCCTCTTCTTCAAATAATAAGTGATATTGAGGTCTAACTCTATCCTATCCATTCTAAGAATCTTCTCATGATATTTTTTTGTGTTGTTTCCCATTATATGGTAGTAGTAGCTTTACTTTCTTGTTGTCATTCATGGTTTTACACTATTGTTTGTAAGGTCATACTCTTTTTGTGGTAGCAACACAATGGTATCTTTCATGGTTCTCCTCCCCTGTATGTTGGGGGCAATGATATATTATTTTGGAGATGTGTTTCCTTCTTAAGGACCCCCTCTCTTCTCTCTATCTTTCAATTGGAGTGTTCCTTTGAATAGGACCCTTTGTGTCTTAAAGGGTTCCCTACCGAAGGAACCCCCTTTGAAGGCTTATTCTCTCAAATGAATTCATTGGTGTCTAGCTCGGGGGTAGCTTGAATAGACTTGTCTTATATCTTTGTGTCTAGCTTACGAGAAGCCTGACTAGACCCATCTTTCCTATGACTATCAAGCAATGTAGCTTACAATAACCACAAGTTTATATGATTAGTCTTGCTCTGTAGGATTAAGAACTTGTAGAGCTCCTTCACATCAAGCTTGACGTGTGGGATCAAGAAACTATAAGGACCAATCGAACTCTATGGAGCCTTTCATTTATGATCCCTCAGGACAAAGCACATGTGACACCTCATTTGCAGGATCAAGCACCTATAAAGAACTTTATCTTTGCAGGACTGAGCACTTATAGAGCCCTTTGTTAAATTCGAGCACTTGCAGAGATTTTGTTCACCTTCCACAGGATCGAGCACTTATGGTGTTTTTGTTCAAATTTCCTCAGGATCGAGTACTTGTGGAGACATCTCTCTCTTCTCTTCTTGTTTGTATATATCGGATCAAAGATTCACATCTTCTTCATCTTGAGTGTATACTTATTTCTCTCTTTGAAATTGGTTGCTTCCTTGTCTTTTGTATGTATTCTTCTCTTGAAGTGACCAATCCTTACATTCTTCTCTTTGTTTAAGAATTCTTCTATGTTTTATTTCTTAATTTGGGGATGATGTATAGTACCGAGACAACCTTCTACATCAAGGTCTCTTTCACTTTTTTGACTCAAATCCTTTATTTTGTTATGTGTTTATGTGTATGTGCTATCCATGTATATGTTTTAATCCCCTGATGTAATGTCTTTCTATGTTCTAACCTTGTTGTCATGTGCAGATCTTTCTTGTCTAATGCATTTGTTTTGTAGGTCTTTGGCCTGGGGGCATGCTTCCTTGGTTTGAAGAGCTATATGCTTCCTCTACAGTATCCTTTTGGTATCATGATGTTATTTATGTTTAGTAGATCTCCTTTAACATGCATATTAGTGTAGATTCATATGCTTGCTAAAGTGGGGGAAAAATGTGATGTCGTAAAATTGCACCCCTTGTAATTTCACATACATTTTTGTATCCACTTTAGTGACCACTCCTTTAGTATTTTTGTAGGCTCATTTCATCCCCTACATCAGCCTTTTCCCCTCTCAAGATGCCCAAGACCCCTTTTTAGCAACTACCTTTGCATGTCAAATTTATGTTAAACCTTGTACTTTTATCGTTCTCATCATTTTGTAGCATGATTTATCTGGACACTAGCACACTGTGTGGACATCCATGTATCGACTAGCATCCTATGATAATTCAATCTTCACATGACCATTTTTGAGTGCCTTTCCACTTATCAACTACTTTTTTCGGTGGTAATGGCTCAGGATGCCTTGTAATGGCTCGAGAAGCTTCTTTTCCCTCCTCTTCTCTCTTTTAAATCCCTATTTCATTCTATTGCTCTTTGGCTTCTCTCTAGCTTCTTGGTCTTTTCTCTCTTCTCTTTCTCTTTCTCTCTCAAGCTTGCACAACTCTCTAGCTTTCTACAATAGCATCAATCTCTCAATTTCTTACAACACTCTTTGTAACTCTCTTCGCTCTCACAGCTTTGTCTATCTCCTTGGCTTCCTCAAGCCTTGCAGGTGATATCTATCTTATACCTTGTATCTTTGAGCATCTTGGGATTCCTCACATCCCTTATCTAATGCATCTCTACTTCGTGATATGGGTTCTCCTCCTTGAGTGGGGTTTTTTTTATCACTCTTGCATTCATTTCATTTTTGCTTAATATTTCTCTCTATCTATCTGGTTTTCTATGGAGGTGGGAATACCAAAACAGGGGTTTGACTAAGGCAAGCCCCTAAAAAACCCCAATATTTTTCCTCGGTCTTATGTGTGCAGGTATTGAAGATATTTACTTGTTGAAGATTTCATTACTTGGATTGTTGTGAACACTTTCTTTATCCTCTTTAGTCTTATCATTTACTTTACCTTATTTTAGTTCTATTACTTTTTGATATTTTCTTATACTCTAGAAGTTCTTAGTAATCAAATTGTTGGCAAACACTTTAGTTGTTCTCTGAGATATCCTTATTTTCGGACCGTACAATATTAGTGTACCCCAAATTAAAATTTTGCTACACTTAGGCATTTTAAGGAAATGGTCAAAAGTCTTGTTAAAATTTTCAAAAAAGGTCAAAATTGGGAATTTGCATGTCTTGCATGAGGGTCAAAAATTCAAAAATTTCAAAATATGATGATCTGGGTCTGCTCCGAACGACCTAGTCTACAAAACCCAGATCTCAATTTTTTGGCCCTAATTTTAGGTAAATTTCTATTTTTAGAAAGTTTCTAAAAATAGACTTTTTTGGGTTGCTTATAAAACGAATGTTGGCAAAAAAATTCTAAAAATAGAAAGTTTGACTCCAAGGGTTCAAACTGATTTTGAATGGTTGAAAACGCTTCCTCATTAGTCTGGTCTAGTCATAATCGTCAAAAGATCAATTTTTCCCTATTGGGTCTATTATGCTTTTTCAGAAGCTTTTTTAGGAGCTCCAAGGTCATTAATGAAGGTTGGTCTGCTGCTAGGTGTTAGATTCAAAGTATCAAGCACTGTACAGATTGATAAATGGTGAAGCACGGTCGAGGAATGGAGAACGAAGGAGGGAAGCTGGAAAATCTCAAAACTTACAAATTTTGGCTAAGTTTGGAGATGTTAGGTGCCCCTGCCTAGTAAAGGAACCTAGCCATCCATTCCTTAGAATATTTTTCAACCTTGACTATCGAGCACAAAGAGGTGAACGAGAAAAGATGAAAATTTTGAAGATAAAACTATCTCTAGAGAGCATAGGGACCCCTAGTAGCCAAGGGTGCCCATCATTTCAAGGACACATAAGCCAAAGTTAGGTTTTCATCATCCCAAGACAACTTACTCAGAATTCCTCTAGATTCACTATGAATCTAATAGCAAGACCATCAGATCAATCAATCAATTGAAATCTCAAATCAAAGGGAGAGGTCTTCATTAAAGAGCAAACTGGAAATTGTGAAATCATCAAGAAATATTCTATCTCTAGGAACTCTGGGTGTCGCAGGTAGCCAGGGGTGCCTAGGGTTTTGGAGGGTCAAAGTTAACTATTAGAATTTGAAAAAATGTTCATCTTCATCATAATTTTGCCAGCTATCTAGTGGATATCCTAGCCAAATAATTGGACTAGTTAGTTGCCAGAAAATCCATGTCAAGCAGAGGATAGAGCTTGGAAGGTCAAAGATGAGAAAGTGAAAAATATCCAAAAATGATTAAGTCTAGAGGGTTCAGGCACCCCAGGTAGCCAAGGGCACCCAAGCTTTTGAGGGCTAAAATTGCTTTTTCGAGCAACACTTCCATAAGTCCCCCTTAGAATTCTTTGAGTTATCCAACGAGTCCAGCCATCAGTTCATCAGACCTCTTGATCATCCAAAAATGAGAATTCATTTGAAGAATCAGTAAGCAATGAAAAGTTGAGAAAAATGAAAAAAATAACTATCTCTAGTGATCATGGGCACCCCAAGTAGATAGGGGAACCCAAAAATTTGAAGGCTTAGAATCAATTTTAAGGATTTGGTATCTCCAGAACAATTATCTCAAATTCAATCAAGCTACACAACTAAGTAGTGAGCCAGATTGTCGGACCTCCTGAGCTCCTAGAGTTGCAGATTCATTTGAAGGGTAGGAAACAATGATAAAATTTTAAGAACGTGAAAATGGCTAACACTTGCCAGTAAAGGCGCCCATGATTTTGGAGGTCAAAATGAAGTTTTTATCAAATGTCACCTCCAGAACAACCTTCAACAATTTAGTTAGGCTTCATGATGGATCATTCAACCAATTCATGGGATCAATCTGGTGGCTGGAATCAAGGATCAAATTGAGGTTAGAAATCAAGCAAAAGTTGAAAATGGTGAAATTTTGGTTAAGTTTGTCAAGGAAAAGCACTTCTAGACAAGAAGAGCGCCCAAGGTTCAATGCCTTAAAAAAATTCTCAAATTTTCATCATTCATCATTCGAAAAAGTGTCTAGATTCGACAAACCTAGCTTAGGATTGGCTTCAAAGATTTAAAGTTGAAGAATAAAGCATTTTTATATCCTTAAAACCTATTTAAGAAGGCCTTTGCATTCATTATTCACTTTTTGCAGGTTGGATTCTAGATGAGGAGACATAATTTTATTCATTTCAAGATTCGAAGGCCAAAACCTGGTGCTTTTTCAAAGTTCTTCAGATTTTTTGGATCAACACACATAGAGGCTCACTTTTTCATGCTTCAAATTTCCAAGGCATCAATTTTTAGAAGGGGGTCATCTTTTTCAATTTTCAACAATCTGGGTTAGCTTGTTTTTTAATTCTCTGCAACTTTGGAAAAAATCAACTTTCAAAAACCTGCTTTTTTCCTCACATGCCCAAGAAATCTTTAGTATTTTTAAAATTTGATCAACTAGGTTCATCCAAAACATGATTCTGTGCAAAACCCAGCTCTTAACTTTTTTTTATAGAAAATCCTAAAATTTTAGGGTTTCTATTTTTCCAACCAGCCATCAACAATTTTCAAAAATGAAGGATCTGGGTCTTCTTGTAATGAGATTCTCTACAAAACCCATATCTCAGATTATTTCTGAAAAAATTGCCCGTTTGAAGAAGAAAAATCTGTTAGAGTAATTGATATTTACTTTATTAATTAAACAATATTTGTTTAATTACTTAAAGTTCCCTTTTACCTCTTTTTCACTTAAGCTAACATGAGGTGCATAATAATTAATTACTTTGTTAATTATTATTGTGCAAGCCTAGGGTTTTCCTTTTTAGGGTTTTCATCTATATATGGTTGAAAACTATCTTTTGTATCATTATTCATTTTACATTTTTGGGTGAATACATTGCTCCACATTCTTGAGCATTTTCTTTGTTGCTTCTCTTTGCTTCTCCTTGTAACAGGTATTATTGCTTGCAGAGGTCACTAGGCTCCTATGAAGTTGTATCTTTGCAACTCCAACATGGTATCAGAGCTTCAGATCTGCGGCTACTTGTTCTTGTTTTGAGTTTTTTACATTGGAAGCAGATCTAGGGTTCTAAGGTTTCTTCTCGTGGATTCAGCATACTCCTATTTTTGGGTTCACTTTGGGCCCAAATAGACAGTGCCATTGGATTTGCAGCGCCCAAAAATCCCTAAATCGATTGTCAAATCGTCGATTTTGGTTACAGTTGACCAGGGATGCAATTTTTTTTTTAGGGTTTTGGCCATATGGCCAAGAAAAATTGCAAAAAAATTAAAAAATAAATAAATAAATCAAAGGTTTTTTTAATTTTTTTGCACTATGCACATACCAAGCCGCACCGCCACCACACCGCCCATCGACCACCGTGCTGCCCATGCCCGCAACGCCTCCTGCACTCTTCACGCCGCCGGTCTCCGCCGCGCTGCCCTCAGCTCCGTGCTCCGCTCTGCTGAGTTCCTCAGCTCCACCGAGCTCCCCACCGACACTAGCTCCGCCGAGTTCACTGACGCTGAGCCCGTCGATGCCAAGTCAACTCTCCCAGCCCACGGGTGGTCACATGGTGACCACGGGCTCCACTACAGTTCCAGCCCCCTAGTCCACCCACGCGACCAGGGCCCTTTTTTTTTTAGCTCCCGGGTGCTACAGGGGTGTGATAAGGCATTTTATGCTTCCTTCATTCAATTGGGCATAAAATGGTCATTTTTTCTCCTTTTTTCAGACAGAATTAGGCATTGGAAAGCTGGTTTTGGCACCGATCTGATGGTGCATAAATTTTTTCCAAATTTTACCAGTCAAAGTGAGGTCTTCTTTCTTCACTTTTGGGGTCATAGAAGGTGCAAACGGACTCCGTTTTTCAAACTTGAATAGGCGTTGCAAAGCTCTCAACATGCTCTATTCAGCTATGTGATTTATTTTATCATAATTTTCACCAGGTACATAAGAATTTTTTTTGAAGTATTTTTTTCTTATGCATTACTTCTTTCTTCTCAGTTTGTACTAGGGTTTGGGTTTATCTTTTGTGGGGGGTGTTTTTATCTTGCTTTCTGTCATTTATATCAGAAAACCAGAACACCAAAACTCTCAAAAAAATCAAACCCTTATGCATCTTCTATCTATTCTGAAAGATCACATAATAATAAAAAACACAAGCAGGTACAGGTGCAGGGTTTCATGGCAGACTCTTCAGTTGAGCTACTCACATCACATAACTATCACACTTGGAATTCTCGTATGATGAGGCTACTCAGGTTATGAGGGTTGTGGTCTTATTTAGATGAGGTTCAGCCTCAGTTGCAGTGTCCTTTTGAGATTATGCAGCACAGGAACAAGATAGATGAAGCTATGGGTTTGCTATGCATGCATGTTTCAGACAGTCTTTTGTTTCACCTTGATGCTTTGCTCACTCCTCGAGCCATGTGGCTGAAGTTTGAGACACTTTTTGGGGCCATTAATGAGTTTCGAGTATTACAGATTGAGGCGAAGCTGACTTCATTGTTACCTGAATCATTTCCCACTATTGAGGATTTTTTGAACAAGTTCAAAACTATCCGCACTATTTTATAGGGTTGTGGCAAGAACAAGACAGACACAAAGTGCATTTACTTGATTCTTTCGAAGCTTTATGGACCATTTCAGATATTTGGTTCTTCCTTCTATTCCACCATGGATGGCTTGGGTACTCGTTTTACCATGCTTACCTTTGATGTGTTTTGTGAGCGTTTGTCTCGTGAGCAGTCACACCTTTCTCAGATGGATATACTCTCAGGATCTCAACACAAAGCATTGGTTGCTTAGTCACCTAAAGGGAAATAGAAGCAGAAACCGTGGCACAAGAAAGATTCTGCAGGTAGTGAGCATTCCTCCAAACCTCCTCCTAAGTTTGATTTTAAACCACCATTTCATCCAAAACATGGGAAATCTTCAAAGTCTGGTGAATCTTCCTCCAAGAATAAGGAGAAATTAGGAGACACTTGTAGCTTCTGTGGGAAGCAAGGACATCCATTTTCCAGGTGTTGGAAATGATTGAAGCCATGCAGCAACAACACATCTCCTCACCTCAGTCTTCTTCTTCTTCCACGGGGAAAGGTCATGCTCTCACTGCTAGAGCATCGACCAATGGGTCCACTTGGATTTTAGACTCTGGTGCTTCTCACTATATGACTCACACACAGTAGTTGGTCACTTCTCTTGCCTCTTGTGGTACTTCACAGATTGCAGTGGGTGACTGTTCACAGCTTTCCGTCTTGGGTTCAGGTTTTGTCTCTTTGGATGGGGGCATTCTACAGGATGTTTTGGTTGTTCCTAACATCTCGACGAACCTCTTGTCCGTTTATCAGATTTTCCACACTGGCTCTAGTAAGACAGTTGAGTTCTCACCACATGATGTGGTTATTCGGGACCTCCATGACTCTGATTTGGTTGTGGTTACTGGGAGTGTTGATACTGCATCTCGTCTTTACAGATTTGATGGATTTGAGACTTTTGAGGGTACAAGTTCATCTCTTATAGCACATGAAAATTCAGTGAGTAAGCTTTGGCATGAGCGTTTGGGCCATGTCAATTACAGATATCTTCAACAGATGAGTACACAGGCACTAGTTCTTGGTCTTCCACAGATTTTCTGCACTGACAGTGTTTGTCATGGTTGTGTGCTTGGTAAGCATTACAGGGATCCCTTTCCGAAGGGAAGTGCCACTCGTGCTTTGGCACCCTTAGAGTTGATTCATAGTGACCTCATGTCATTTCCCACTCCTTTTTTAGGGGCCAAGTATGTACTCACATTCATTGATGACTTCTCCAGATGCACATTGGTGTACTTTCTTAAGTACAAGTCTGATGTCTTTGATTCCTTTCGAGTCTTCAAGACATTTGTAGAGAAGCAGTCTGGCCTTTCTATCCAATAGATGTGTACAAATAATGGGGGGGAGTATTGAATCAGGCTTTCAGAGATTTTTGCACTGAGCATGGTTTGCAACATCAGTTTTTTGTTCCCTACACCCCTCAGCAGAATGGTATCATTGAGAGAAAGAACAGGACTTTACGGGAGATGGCTAATTGTATGATTCAGTCCAGGTCCATGGATTCATCTTTTTGGGCTGAGGCAGTCAATTGTGCCAACTATATTCAGAATCGAATGTCTCACAAGGCGATTCGACATATGACTCCTGAGGAGGCTTGGTCTCATGACAAGCCTGATATTTCATCATTTTGAGTATTTGGTAGTGAGGCATGGGCATTTATTCCTGATGCTCAGAGGAGAGCTATGGAGCGGAAGAGTTGACCCCTCATTTTTGTCAGCTACTGTGAGGATGTTAAGGCATACAGGTTGTTTGATCCTGATTCTAGAGAGGTCCTGTTTCAACGGGATGTTCAGTTTGATGAGCGCCTTCCTCCAGTTGATACCCTATCTCCAGTGTCTACTTCACTACCTACTCCACCCATTGCTGCTCTTCAGGATTATTTTGAGGATGATTCTGATGAGGATATTGATGATTCCCCATCTCCACCTCCACTTGCTCCACCTCAGAGGCCCAAATGGGCTTGCTTTACTATTGAGGCAGCAGGATCTATGGTCGGTGATCCTTCAGACACTCGTCGCACCCGTTCTCATATTACAGGTTCTAGTCTTTTGAGTCATGCTCTTTTAGAGGATCCTTAGAGGTTTTCAAAGGCGACAGGTCACCCTAAGTGGGATTGTGCTATGGAGGAGGAGTATTCTTTTTTGATGAGGAATCGTACATGGGATCTTTGTCCTCTTCCTAAGGGCAGAAAGATGGTTCGGTGCTGATGGTTGTATTGCACCAAGTATGCTGCTAATGGTTCTATTGATAATTACAAAGCACGTCTTGTTGTGAAGGGCTTCTCATAGGTTGAGGGTATTGATTACTCTGAGACATTTGCCCCTGTCGCCAAGATGAATTCTATTCATTTTGTACTAACACTTGTAGCTTCTAGGGGATGGCCCATTTTTCAGATGGATGTGAAGTGTGCCTTCTTGCATGGTGACCTATAGGAGGAGATCTATATGGAGCGGCCTCAGGGATTTTTGCATGATGCTTCTTTGGTTTGCAGACTTTAGCGTTCATTATATGGTCTCAAACAGGCCCCTCGGGCTTGGAATGAGAAGATGGACTCTTTTTTTCTCTCCACTGGTTTCACTCACTGTCATTTTGATCACACGGTCTATATTCAACATCTTGAGGGTGAGATCCTGATTCTTGTGCTATATGTTGATGATCTTCTCATCACAGATAGCTCATCCTCTATGATTCAACATTCTCAACTAGCTTTGATGGAGCAGTTTGAGATGACAGATCTCAGCCTTCTGCACTATTTTCTTGGTCTTCAGGTGATTCAGTCTTCAGAGGGGATCTTCATTTACTAGCAGAAGTATTCTCTTGATATGCTTCAGTGCTTTGGCATGCTTGATTGCAAGCCTGTCCCCACACCATTTCAGTCAGGGGTTTTTTTGACTACTACTTGCCCCACTCCTTCAGTAGATTCTACACTTTACAGGTAGTTGGTTGTCAGTTTGTTGTACCTGACTCACACTCGTCCTGATCTTTCCTTTGCGGTTGGCCTTGTCTCTTGATTCTCCCATGATCCTCATGAGAGTCATTGGCAAGCTGCCAAGCATATTTTGAGGTACATTCAGGGCACCACTTCATATGGCATTCACTACACATCAGGGGATCCTCGCATTGTTGGCTACATTGACTCAGATTGGGCTGGTGATGTCAATGATCGGAAGTCTACTTCTGGCTTTTTTTTCTGTCTTGGCTCTGGTCCTATCACATGTTCGTGTAAGAAGTAGACTACTCGTGCATTATCATCTATAGATGATGAGTACCGAGCTGTTGTGCTCGCTAGTCAAGAGATTTTATGGCTTCATCAGTTGATGACTGAGTTTGGTTTTCCTCCTGATAGTCCCACTATTCTTTGGTGTGACAATCAGAGTGCTATATACATTTTGCGCAACCCAGTGGAGCATCAGTGGATGAAGCACATTGAGCTTCATATGTATTTCATCAGATAATTGATTCAGGATGGTTCTCTCATCTTGGAGTATATTCCCATTGCCGAGTAAGTTACAAACATCTTCACGAAACCTTTTGCATCTCTGCGCTATCTTCAGTTGTGCTCTATGCTTGGGGTGAAGTAATTTTTCCTTGGGGGGTCTTTATGAAGCCTTCCTTCCTTCATGTTTCTATCTGCATGTTCTTCTATCTCTTTTTGGAGAGGATTTTTTCTCACTAGGTTTTCTCCTTTTCTCCGTTTAATAGAGATTTCTTTGTACTTGGGTACCTGATTTGGCCTTGTTGTTGGGACCCATTGCTTTTGCTTTCAGTAGCTTCTTCTAGGTTTTAGCTTCTCCCTAAGTCTAGCTTAAGGGGGGGTGTTAGAGTAATTAGATATTTACTTTATTAAGTAAACAATATTTGTTTAATTACTTAAAGTTCCCTTTTACCTCTTTTTCATTTAAGCTAACATTAGGTGCATAATAATTAATTACTTTATTAATTATTATTGTGCAAGCCTAGGGTTTTCCTTTTTAGGGTTTTCATCTATATATGGTTGAAAACTATCTTTTGTATCATTATTCATTTTATATTTTTGGGTGAATACATTGCTCCACATTCTTGAGCATTTTCTTTGTTGCTTCTCTTTGCTTCTCCTTGTAACAGGTATTATTGCTTGCAGAGGTCATTGGGCTCCTATGAAGTTGTATCTTCTCAACTCCAACAAAATCAACAAGCTATTTTAAGCTTTTATGCAAAAATTGTTTGAGCATAGTCAAGTTTATAGACAATCTTCAATTTTTTCAACATGGAGTACTCTCCCATTGAATTTGGAACCAAACAAGTGTTGTATGATGATTATCTGAATGAACAATGTTGAAAAGTGCTTTTTTAATACCACCATGGATCGAAAACATCATCATCTCAGTCAAAGAACATGAAAAGGTGTGGTATGAGAAGAAGGACAAGTATTGGAAAAGAGTTTTACAATACTCTTCCATTGAAAAATTAGGGGAAGTGTCAGAAGCATAAAAGTTGTGAAAGATATGTTGAAGCAAGAGGATATATTTATAAAATTTCATCACTCCAGTTTCAAATTCGTTGAAATTAGCAATATTTAATAGAGTAGTTGAAGATGTCAAAGATTCTCTAAGTTCGATTACAAAAGGCAAAGAAATCGTAAAAAAGTGGAATATCGCTATAGATAGTATGAATGCACCTAATAGAGAGGCAATCTCCATCTTTTTGGTGGATGTGGTTGAGATTTAAAGAAACAATGAATTTGAAGCTTTCTTCCAACTTTATTTACATTCTTATCTCATGCTTTCTTTCTATTTTGGTCTCAAGCTTATTCATTCCTTGAGAGAGACTTAAAATGAAATAATTAGCACTTTTCCTATTTTTTTGCTTTCATAGGTTGTTAGATGGTTATCTTGTTTTATTTTTATAAATAAAGCTTGCATGTTGGAAAATCTTGTTGTAAAACCAAGGAGATTTTACGATTCCCTACTTTTCTTGTGTATGAATAAGGGTAGCCTTACCCATTTTTCTTTAATGATTATTGTGATAGCAAATTGTTGAGCTTATTTTTCCTGCAAATTGTTATTCAATGTTAGTTCACTTTGTGTAAGAGCAAGCTTGTATTCCTATGTATTAGCTACAAGCTATTGTTCAGCTCATGTTTTTGTGTCAATGTATTTTGGTTGATCGCTAAGATATAAGCCTATTATTGCTACAATCTTACTGTCCCAAAAGTGTAATCTTTGTTACTTGAAATTTGAGAAAAGGAAATCTTATGTCTGCTTTGCTACTTTGATCTACTATCTCATATTTTTGTTTTATGTGTTATACTTATATGATCTTTATTTTAGCTTGCATTGAAAGTACAGTAAATGTGCATTGGAAGAATTTTTTTTTAAGTATCTGTGTCAAAGAACCATTCCTTGTTCATTTCTAACTCTCAAGCTCTGAGTTTTACTTGAGTAGTTAGAAACGTCATTAGAGTAGACCTAGTTGTAGTTGAAATTCAAAAGAGAAAATATCAGCTATGATGCTTGAGTTTTATAACTTTGTGCTCTTAGCTGAACAAAAATATTGGAAAATTAGTTTGGTTTACTTTCTTTAAGCAACATCATCAAAGAGGGAGCTTCCCCTCCTAATTCGAAGAGCAGTTTATCTGTGCATAGTTGTTCATTTCTAATTCACATACTAGAGGTGTGAATTGAAATGCCAAAAGTTTGTTGGTTCCTACCATGGGGTACAATGAATAAAAATTCAAGAAATCTTATGCTTGATGACACAGGAATGACCATCTGGCACCCTATTGCGTGATCCAACTGAAAGCAATGTGTGATAACAGTAATAACGCTGGAAGGAATTTAAGATGTCCACCCCCCATTACCTTGGGGTAATATCATTAGACCTTTGGCTTTGTGGGAACATCATGAGTTACCTAAAGGGTCAAGGAAATAGTTTCCCCAATTTCATGGTGATGGAACTCAACACTCAGATGAACATTTTTTTGCATTCACAATGGCTTGTATCATCTTGCATGTGGCACATGAAGAAATCACAGTGTGCCTATTTATGGAGAATCTTGTTAGGAATGTTGCTGACTAGTTCAATCACTTGGAGCCAGACATTATTACAAATTAGGCAACTATGATTGAGAATTTTTTGGCGAGATTCAAGCCCACTAAAGAAAATCATCTGTTGTTTTCCAAAATTGAAAATTCAAAGATGGAGAACAACGAGCACATGAGGGAATTTGTAGCAAGATTTAACCGTCTTGTTACACAAATTTCTTATACACTTGATCCATCACCGAGGATTCTGATGAGTTGTTTCATAAATGCTCTTCCATCAGAGATAACCTTCTTCCTAAGATTGGCTAATGAAACAAATTTGGAGGTTGCACAAGAAACGCCATCAGGTTGGAGGATAATATGATTACTTCTGATTTGATGAAAAAAGACTATCAGATCTCTAGCTCAATAATCATACCATCCAAAGAAAAATAATTTTTAGCCACTGTTACCAGCACCTCCATCAAGACCAATGATTGAAGCTATACAAAATGCAATGTTTTGTTCTTTCCATGAGACAAATGCACATATCGGTACTATGTGCCTTGAGAAATTAAGAATGAATTAGATCACGGGATACGTTGATGTTCACCCAGTTCAAGTTTTGTACCAACACCTAGTTCAAATTTTGACTTACTACAAATGGAAAACTTCGATGGCGTCTCTGTTGTGGGATATTTTGAACCCGTTATTGAAGGAAAATAAGACCTTTGCTACTAATCTCTTGTAGTAAATCATGAAAGACATTCAATGCCTATGTTTACACATGCTCTGCACTTGAAGACACGGAAAGAAGAAGAGAGAATGAAATCAAAAGAAAAAGGTAAAGAAGTGACTTCCACTTCTAATCTTAAAAATTCATATGTGAATGAGGAAGCGGTTTCTCAGGACCCATCTCTAGCAAATTTTTATATTGGAAACTATATGATGAAGACCAAGGTTAAGATTTCATACTTGCAGTACCTTCGTGATCATCCTGAGTAGTTGGACAGAATAATATAATATGCAAAGAAAGAAGCTTCAATTTAGCCTACATTTCTCAAGTCATATGTTCTAGTGGAAGAAATGCCCAAACCTTTCTATATATCTTTATATATAGGAGGATTCAAATTGAGAAATTGTATTATGACCTAGGAGCCTCAAACAACGTCATGCCTCTACAAGTAATGAATGCTTTAGGAATTTTGTGTACTAATACATAGAATGAGAGCTATTCACTTTAGTCTAAGTTAGTGTCGTTGGTCGGACAATTGAAGGACACTGAAGTAAGGTTGGCGACTTGTCTAGAGAGAAGGTTAGTGATGAATATCCTAATGACTGACATTCCAGCCAACTGCGGGATGTTGTTGAGCTGGAGCTTTTGTAGAGATCTTGGTGGTGTGATGTAGTTAGATTGGTCATCCACAACCATTCCTATGAATGAGGGAAAATAAAGATAGAGCCTAAGCCCAAATCTCGATTCATGGTGGTAAAATCCCAAAAAACCCTAGCCCAAATTCTATATCAAGCAACTAGTCTTGGTAATTATGTGACGTTGTTAGAGATAGAAACTAAAGACCAGAACATTGCTTGTCCTAAAAAGAGACCAATCGAAGATACAAAGTTATGGAAAATGTAGTTCAATGGGAGTTGTCCAACTGTAGGTTCAAGAGTAGGGGAAATGATATCTCCCCCGAAGGGGAGTTGCACTTATTTGCACATTGCCTACAATCAAAATTCACTAAAGCTAAAAAAGAGGTACTTTTGTTAGGCCTCAAAAATGCCAAAGACATGGGAATTGAACTCTTATGTGTTAAAGGGTATGTAGAGCTGACCAATGAGCCAATCAAATGATATTTCCAGGTCAAAAAAGATCACCTACGACATTATAAAAACCAAGTTTGGAATGTGATTGACTAGTTTGAAGAGTTCGACATTAGAGACATTTTGAAGATGAACGACAACAAAATTGATGACTTCATGGTATCTGCTTCCCTCTTTGCGCCATATTCTGACTTTTGTCGGGGTGAGTCTGCCCGGGTGTATGAAGATATGAGAATCTTCATCCCGAAGGATTTTCCTTCTGTAATACCCATGAGAAGAGAAGTAAATCCTTTCAAGCAGAAATGACATCCTTCAGGGTTTGAATTATTTTATTTTATTTTCATGATGTGTTTCCACTTTTCATAATGTGTTCGTTATGTTGTGTTTCCCCTTTCCGTGAAAGTTTCGTTATGTTTTAGGTGATTAGGCATCTTGTTTTAGGTGATTTTTAGGGAAGTTCCAACTATTAGGTGATTCTAGGAAGTCCTGTCCTAGGTGACTTAGGGAAAAGTCTTGTTCTAGCTGATTAGGAAATGTTGTTGTCTGATGCCCAACTGATAAGACATTGGTCTAAGCTTAAAATTCTAGAGATTCCTTGGTTCTCAAATGTCGAAAGTATCTGACATGGTCCCCAAATAGAGCCAAATGTTGTACCCCAAATTAAAATTTTGCTACACTTAGGAATTTTGAGGAAATGGTCAAAAGTCTTGTTAAAATTGTCAAAAAAGGTCAAAATTGGGAATTTGCATGTCTTGCATGAGGGTCAAAAAACTCAAAATTTTAAAAATTTGATGATTTGGGTTTGCTCCGAACGACCTAGTTTACAAAACCTAGATCTCAGTTTTTCGACCCTAAGTTTTACAAAAAAATATATTTTTAGAAAGTTTCTAAAAATAGACTTTTTTGGGTTTCTTCTAAAACATATGCTAGATTTTTTTTGTAAAAAATAGAAAGTCTAACTCGAGGGATTCAAAATTATTTTGGTTGGCTGAAAATGCTTCCCCATTAAGTTGGTACAATCAGAATTGTCAAAAGATTAGTTTTTCCCTAGTGGGTTTATTATGCTTTTTTAGAACCTTTTTTAAGAGCTCCAAGGTTATTAATGGACGTTATTCAGTTACCAAGTGTCAGATTCATAGTATCAAGCACTGTACAAATCAAGAAATGGTGAAGCACGATTGAGGCATGGATAATGAAGGAGGGAAGCTAGAAAATCTCAAAAGTTGCAAATTTTGGCTAAGTCTGGAGATGCTAGGTGCCCTTTCCCAATCAAGACACCTAACCATCCATGCCTTAGAATATGTTTCAACCCCGACTACTGAGCATGAAGAGGTGAATGTGAAAAGATGAAAATTTTGAAGATAAAACTATCTCTAGATAGTATAGGCACCCCTGGTAGCTAGGGGCACCCATCATTTCAAGGACTCAGAAGTCAGAGTTAGGGTTTCATCATCCCAAGAAAAATTAATCAAAATTCCTTTGGCTCCATAGTGAATCCAACAACAAGACCATCAAATTAATCAATCAACCAAAATCTAAGATCAAACAGAGAGGTCTTCATCAAAGAGCAAACTGGAAATTGTGAAATCATCAAGAAATATTCTATCTTTGGGAACTCTGGGCACCCCAGGTAGCTAGGGGCGCTTAGGGTTTTGGAGGGTCAAAGTTAACTATTAGAATTTGCAAAAATATTCATCTTCATTAGAATTCTACCAGCTATCCAGTGGATATCCTAGTCAGATCATTGGACTATTTATTTGCCAACAAATCTAGGTCAAATAGAGGACAAAGCTTGGAAGGTCAAAGCTGAGAAAGTGAAAAATATCCAAAAATGTTTAATTTTGGAGGGTTTGGGTGCCCCATCTAGCTAGGGTTCCCAATATTTTGAGGGCCTAAAACTGATTTTTAGGGAAAAACACTTCCAAAAGACTCCCCTCAGAATTCTCTGAGCTATTGAAAGTCCAACCATTAGTTCATCAAACCTCTGAATCATCCAAAAATGAGAATTAATTTGAAGAATCAGTAAGCAATGAAAATTTGAGGAAAATAAAAAAAAATAACTATCTTTGGTGATCATGGGCGCCCTAGGTAGCCAGGGGCGCCCAAAAATTTGTTAGGATTTGGCATCTCTAGAACAACCTTCTCCAATTTAGGTAGGCTTTGTGATAGATCGTTCAACCAATTCACGGGATCAATCTGGTGGCTGGAATCAAGGATTAAATTGAGGTTAAAAATAAAGCAAAAGTTGAAAATGGTGAAATTTTGGCTAAGTTTGTCAAGGAAAAGTGCTTCTAGACAAGAAGGGCACCCAAGGCTCAATGCCTTAGAAAAATTCCCAGATTTTCATCATTCATCATTTGAAAAAGTGTCTACATTCAACGAACCTAGCTCGGGATTGGCTTCAAAGATTTAAAGCTAAATAATAAAGAATTTTTATATCCTCAAAACCTATTTAACAAGGCCTTTGCATTCATTATTCACTTTTTGCAGGTTGGAGTCTAGAGGAGACATATAACTCTATTCATTTCAAGATTCGAAGGCCAAAACTTGGTGCTTTTTCAGAGTTCTTCATATTTTTTGGATCAACACACATAGAGGCTCACTTTTTCATGCTTCAAATTTCTAGGGCATCAATTTCCAGAAGAAGGGGGCCATCTTTTTCAATTTTCAACAATCTGGGTCGGCTCATTTTTTTATTCTCTTCAACTTTGGAAAAAAATCAACTTTCAAGAACCTGATTTTTTCCTCGCATGTCCAAGAAATCTTTAGTATTTTTAAATTTTGATCAACTGGGTTCATCCAAAACATGATTCTACATAAAACCCAACTCTTAGCTTTTTTCAGGAAAATCATAAAATTTTAGATTTTATGCTTTTTCAACCAACCATCAACAATTTTCAAAAATAAATGATCTTGGTCTTCTTGTAATGAGATTCTCTACAAAACCCATATCTTAGATTATTTCTAAAAAAATTTTGCCCATTTGAAGAAGAAAAATCAACAAGCTATTTTTAGCTTTTGTACAAAACTTGTCTGAGCGTAGTCAAGTTTACAATCAATCTTCAAGTTTTTCAACATGGAGTACTCTCCCATATAATTCATAACCAAACAAGTGTTGTATTATGATTATCTGAATGGACAATGTTGAAAAGTGATTTTTCAATACCACCATGGATAGAAAACATCATCATCTCAGTCAAAGAATGTGAAAAGGTGTTGTATGAGCAAAAGGACAAGTATTGGAAAATATTTGTACAATACTCTTCCATTAAATAACAAGGGAAAGTGTTAGAAGCATAAAAGCTATGAAAGATATGCTGAAGCAAGAGGATGTATTTATAAAAGGTCATCACTCCAGTTGCAAAGCCACCAAAATTAACAAGATTTAATAGAGTAGTTGAAGATGTCAAATATTCTCTAAGTTCAATTGTAGAAGGAAAAGAAATCCTAGAAAAGCATAATATCGCTATAGATAGTATCAACGCACCTGATAGAGATGCAATTTCCAGCTTTTTGGTGGATGTGGTTGAGATTTAAAGTAGCAATGAACTTGAAGCTTTCTTCCAACTTTCTTTCCATTCTTATCTGATGCTTTCTTTCTATTTTGGTCTTAGGCTCATTCATTTCTTGAGAGAGAAAGAATCAAAATGAAATAATTGGCACTTTCCCTATTTTTTTTCTTTCATAGATTGTTAGATGGTTATCATGTTTTAGTTTTAGAAATAAATCTTGCATGTTGGCAAGTCTTGTTGTAAAAGCAAGGAGATTTTAGGGTTCCCTACTCCTCTGCTTGTGTATAAATAAGGGAAACCTTGCTCATTTTTCTTTAACGATTATTGTGATAGAAAATTGTTGAGCCTATTTTGCCTGCAAGTTGTTGTTTAGTGTTAGTTCACTTTGTGTAAGAGCAAGCTTGTATGTCTGCTTATTATCTACAAGTTATTGTTTAGTTCATGTGCTTTGTGTCAATATATTATGGTTGATCGCTAAACTGTAAGCCTATTATTACTACAATCTTGTTGTCCCAGAAGTGTAATCTTTGTTACTTGAAATTTGAGAAAAGGAAACCTTATGCCTACTTTGCTACTCTGATTTACCATCTCAAATAATAATTTTATGTGTTATTCTTATATGATCATTATTTCAACTTGCATTGAAATTACAATAGATTTGTGTTGGAAGAAAGTTTGTTTAAGTATTTGTGTCAAAGAATCATTCCTTGTTCATTTCTAACTCTCAAGCTTCGATTTTACTTGAGTGGTTAGAAACATCATTAGAGTAGGCCTAGTCATAGTTAAAATTGAAAAGAGAAAATCTCAGTTACGGTGCTTGAGTAGTTTTATAACCTTGTGCTCTTAGCTGAACAAAAAGATTGGAAAATTAGTTTAGTTTACTTTCTTTAAGAAACATCAACAAAGAGGGAGGTCCCCCTCCTAATTCGAAGAGCATTTTATGTGTGCATAGTTTTCCATTTCTAATTCGCATACCAGAGGTGAGAATTGAAATGCCAACAAAGATGCCAACATGCCTCTAAAACTCTAGCACGTCGCTCTGTTGTCCATATCCTGCACTATCGTCCTTGGCTGAAAACTTGCTAGTTTTTTTGGAAAACCTCTATGACATGATCTTTTTTATTCTAGAACTCTCACCTTTTTCATCTGAGGTAGTTTAGGGTCATTCCTTCTCTTGGATTCTCTTGACAATAAGGAGACTTGTGAGCAGTGAATCCCCCTTCTCTACAGTATGTATCTATTTACATATGCTTGTATGTATTTATGTATGTATGTAAGGATTTTGAGCTTAGGGTATATAAGGGTGATGGTATAGGGTATAGGGATGATGGTTGAGGTTGTTGGGTTTAGGGCTTAAGGTATAGGGTAGAGGGATTAAGTAATAGGTTGAGGGTAGAGGGTGGAGGGTTGAGGGTTTGTAGTTGAGGGAGAATATTTAGCTCATTGAGTGTATAAGATTAAGTGTGTAAGGTATAGGGATTATGGTTTAGGATATTGGGTTTAGGGTTTACGGTATGGATTGAGGGTATAAGGCATAGGGTGAAGGGTTGAGAGTGTATGTTTGAGGGTTTATGTATAGGGTTGAGGGACAATATTTAGGGTTTAGGGTATAAGGGTGAGGTTATAGGGTATAGGGATGAGGGTTGAGGTTGTAGGGTTCAAGGTTTAAGGTATAGGGTTAAAGATTGAGAGATTGGAGCTTATGTATAGGGTTGAGGGTTGAGGGTTTATAGGTGAGAGATAATGTTCAAGGTTGAGTGTCTACGGTATAGGGTTCAAGGTTTATGGTTGATGGTATAAGGAATAGGGATGAGGGTTGAGGGTTTAGGGTATAAGTATAGGGTTGAGGGTAGAGGGTTGAGGGTTGGGTGGATAAGTTTTAGGGTTGAGTGTCCAAGATTAAGTGTATAGGGTATAGGTCCATTAGGGTTTAAGATATTGGGTTGAAATATTATGGCTTAAGTATAGGGTTGAGGGTTGAGGTTGTAGGGTGTAGGGTTTAAGGGTTGAGGGTTGAGAGCTTAGGGTTTAAGGGTTGAGGGTTTAAGGGGTTGAGGGATGAGGTATGAGGGATGAGGGATGAGGGTTTAAGAGTTGAGGATTGAGGGTTTAGGGTTCAGGGTTTAAGAGAGAAGGGTTTAAGGGCTGAGGGTTTAAGGGTTAAGGTTTGTAATTTTAAGGGTTAAGGATTGAGGGTTTAGGGTTTAGGGTTTAGGGCTTAATGGATTAGGGTTGAGGGTTGATGGATTAGGGTTTAAGGGTTAAGGGATTAGGGTTTACGGTATAGGATTGAGGGTTTAGTGTTTAAGGTTTAATAGTTGATGCTTGAGGGTTTAGGGATAGGGTTTAGGGTTAAGGGATTAGGGTTTTAAGGGTTTAGGTTTTAAGGGTTGGGGGTTTAATGGATTAGGGTTTAAGGTTTGAGGGTTAGGAGATTAGGGTTTAAGGTATAGGGTTGAGGGATTAGGGTTCAAGGTATAATATATAGGGTAGAGGCTTTATAGTTGAGGGTTGAGGGTTTAGGGATAGGGATTAGGGTTGAGGGTTGAGGGATTAGGGTTTAAGGGTTGAGGATTGAGGGATTAGGGTTTAAGATATAGGGTTGATAGTTGTGGGTTGAAGGTTGAGGTTTTAAGGGTTGAGGGTTTGAGGGTTGAGGGTTGAGGGTTGAGGGTGGAGGGTTTAAGGATTGAGGTTGTAAGTGTTGAGGGTTTAGGTTTTAAGGGTTGAGCATTGAGGGATTAGGGTTGAGGGTTGAGGGTTTAAGGGGTTGAGGGATGAGGGATAAGGGTTGAGGGTTCAAGAGTTTAGGGTTTAGGGTTTAGGGTTTAGGGTTTAAGGGATAATGGTTTAAGGGCTGAGGGTTTAAGGGTTAAGGGTTGTAAGTTTAAGGGTTAAGGATTGAGGGTTTAGGGTTTAGGGTTTAGGGTTTAATGGATTAGGGTTGAGGGTTGAGGGATTAGGGTTTAAGGGTTAAGGGATTAGGGTTTAAGGTATAGGATTGAGGGTTTGGTGTTTAAGGTTTAATGGTTGATGCTTGAGGGTTTAGGGATGGGGTTTAGGGTTAAGGGATTAGGGTTTTAAGGTTTTAGGGTTTAAGGGTTGGGGGTTAAATGAATTAGGGTTTAAGGTTTGAGGGTTAGGAGATTAAGGTTTAAGGTATAGGGTTGAGGGATTAGGGTTCAAGGTATAATATATAGGGTAGAGGCTTTATAGTTGAGGGTTGAGGGTTTAGGGATAGGGATTAGGGTTAAGGGTTGAGGGATTAGGGTTTAAGGGTTGAGGATTGAGGGATTATGGTTTAAGATATAGGTTTGATAGTTGTGGGTTGAAGGTTGAGGTTTTAAGGATTGAGGGTTTGAGGTTTGAGGGTTGAGGGTTGAGGGTTGAGGGTCGAGGGTTGAGGGCTGAGGGTTTAGGATTTAAGGATTGAGTTTGTAAGGGTTGAAGGTTTAGGTTTTAAGGGTTGAGCATTGAGGGATTAGGGTTGAGGGTTGAGGATTTAAAGGTTGATGGTTTAAGGGATTAGGGTTTGAGGGTTCAGGATTAAGATATTAGGGTTTAAGGTATAGGGTTGAGGTTTTAATGTACAGGGTTGAGGGATTAGGGTTGAAGACTTAGGATATATTTTAGAGGGTATAGGGATTAGGGTTGAGGGTTGAGGGTTTAATGTATAGGGTTGAGGGTTGAAGTTTTAAGGGTTGAATGTTGAGGGATTAAGGTCAAGGGTTGATGGATTAGGGTTTAAGGTTTGAATGTTGAGGGATTAGGGTCAAGGGTTGATGAATTAGGGTTTAAGGTATAGGGTTGAGGGATTAGGATTGAGGGTCTAATGTATAAGGTAGAGGGTTTACAGTTGAGGATTGAGGGATTAAGGGTTTAAAGTATAGGGTCGAGGGATTAGGGTTGAGGGTTTAATGTATAAGGTAGAGGATTGAGGGTTTAAGGGTTTAGGGTTTAAGGGTTGAGGGTATAGGGTTGAGGGATTAGGGTTCAACGGTTGACGGTTGAGGGTTGAGGGATTGAGGTTTTTAGTGTTTAATGGTTGAGGGTTGAGGGATTAAGGGTTCAACGGCTGAGGGTCTAATCTATAGGGTAGAGGGTTTATAGTTAATGGTTGAGGGTTGAGGGATTAAGGATTTAAGGGTTGATGGTTTAAGGGGTAAGGGTTGAGGGATTATGGTTGAGGGTTTAATGTATAGTGTTGAGGGATTAGGATTTAAGGGTTGAGGGTTTAAGATTTGAATATAGAGGGATTAGGGTTGAGGGTTGAGGGTTTAGAGTTTAAGGTATAGGGTTGAGTGATAAGGGTTGAGGGTATAATGTATATGGTAGAGGGTTTACAATTGAGGGTTGAGGGTTGAGGGATTAAGGGTTTAAGGTATAGGGTTGAGGGTTTAATGTATACGGTTGAGGTTTGGTTGTTGAGGGTTGAGGGTTTAAGGGTTTAAGGGTTTAAGGGTTGAGTGCATAGGGTTGAGGGTTTAATGTATGGGGTAGAGAGTTGAGGGATTAAGGGTTTAAGGGTTGAGGGTTGAGGGATTAAGGGTTTAAGGCATACAGTCGAGGGATTAGGGTTGAGGGTTTAATATATAGATTAGAGGGTTGAGGGTTGAGGGTTTAAGGTTTTAAGGGTTGATATTATAGGGTTGAGGGTTTAAGGGTCGAGGGTATAGGGTTGAGGGTTTAATGTATATGGTAGAGGGTTGAGGGTTGAGAGATTAAAGGTTTAAGGTATAGGGTTGATGGATTAGGGTTGAGGGTTTAGTGTATAGGGTTAAGGGTTTATGGTTGACGGTTAGGATTTGAGGGTTTTAGGGTTTAAGGGTTGAGGGTAGAGGGTTGAAGAATTATGGTTGAGGGTTTAATGTATAGGGTAGAGGTTTGAGGGTTGAGGGATTAAGGGTTTAAGGTTTGAGGGTTGAGGTATTAAGGGTTTAAGGTATAAGGTCGAGTGATTAGGGTCGAGGTTTTAATGTAGAGGGTAGAGGGTAGAGGGTAGAGGGTTTAGGGTTGAGGGATTAAGGGTTTAAGGTATAGGGTTGAGGGATTAGGATTGAGGGTTTAATATATAGGGTAGAGGGTAGAGTATTGAGGGTATAGGGTTTAAGTGTTTAGTTTAAGGGTTGAGTGTTGAGGTTGTAGGGTTTAAGGTTTAAGGTTTAAGGTATAGAGTTTAGGGTATAGGGTTAAGGTATAGGGTATAGTGTTAAGTGTTAAGTGTTGAGGGTATAGGGTATAGTGTTTAGGGTTTAGGATTTGAGGTATAGGGTTGAGTGTTAATGTATAGTCTTGATCACATAGGGAATTATGATGAGACTTCATATTGCACACAAAAAATTTATATGGGTAGGTTTACACTAAGAAAGGTCTTGTTTCACACCCGAATATGTCAAAATATTGTGGAGTACATTGCACTAATGATTTCCTTTAAGAGACCAAAGTGCGAAAGGGTAGCAAAATTTGATGAACTATTACTTGGAAAATGTGGCGCTTAGAAGTATTATTTCTAAAGTTATATTATCATGTAGGGCCCCTCTACAATAAACTCTCCTAGTTTTTCATATCTCTAATCCATTTTCCCATAGTCATGAGTTTTCAATTGTTGGGAAATACATTAAATGCATGCAATGTAAAGTTACAAGGTGGTGTAATTTTTGTTTTGTTTGTCGTGTGACCAAACTGATAGTTCCAAAATATCTGGATGGGTAGGTTTACACTAGGAAAGGTCTTGTTTTGCACCCTAGCATGTTGGAACGTTTCAAACTACATTGCATTGATGATTTCTCTTAAGAGACCAAAGTGTGAAAGGGTAGCAAACTTTGACGAGATGTTACTCGAAAACTATGGCACATAGAAACATTGTGTCTAAAGGTACAAGATCATGTAGCTATCCTCTACAATATAATCTCTTGTTTTTTCATATCTCCAATCCATTTTCCTTTGGTGATGAGTTTTTAATTGATGGAAAATGTGTCGAATGCATGTAGTGTAAAGTTGCAAGGTGGTGTAATTTATGTTTTTTTTTTTTTTTTTGCGACAAAATTGAGAGTCCCAATACATTTGATGGGTAGTTTTACACTAGGAAAGGTCCTATTTCACACCCCAACATGCCGAAACATTTTGGGCTACATTACACTGGCAATTTCCCTTAAGTGACCAAAGTGTGAAAGGGAAACAAACTTTAAAAAGTTGTTACTTAGAAACTATGGCACTTAGAAACATTATGTCTGAAGGTACAGGATCATGTAGGGACCCTCTACAATAAAATTTTTCATTTTTTCATATCTCCAATCCATTTTCTCGTGGTGACAATTTTTTAGATGATGGACAAAGTGTCAAATAAATGCAGTGTAAAGTTGCAAGGTGGTGTAATTTTCATTCTATTCATTGTGAAGCCAAACCAATAGTTCCAACACATTTAGATGGGTAGGTTTACACTAGGCAAGGTCCTGTTTCACATCCTAACATGCCAGATGGTTCTAGGCTACATTGCACCGATGACTTCCCTTAAGAGACCAAAGTGTGAAAGGGTAGCAAACTTTGATGAGTTGTTACTCAAAAACCATGACACTTAGATTTCTTTTTTTTCTAAAGGCATAATATCATGTAGGTCCCCTCTATAATAACCTCTCTCATTTTATCATATCTCTAATTCATTTTCTCGTTGTGACAAGTTTTTAGTTGACGGAAAAAGAGTCAGATGCATGCAGTGTAAAGTTGCAAGGTGGTATAATTTTTATTTTGTTCATCGTGTGACCAAACAGACCGTTCCAACACGTTCGAATGGGTAGGTGTATTCTAACAAAGGTCCTATTTTTCACCCCAACATGTCGGAACATTTCGAGCTACATTGCATCAACGATTTCTCTTAAGAGGCTAAAGTGTCAAAGGGAAACAAACTTTGATGAGTTGTTACTCAAAAACCATGGAACTTAGAAACATTTCATTTGAAGGTACAAGATCATATAGGGCTCCTTTACAATTACCTCTCTTAATTTTTCATATCTTGAGTCCATTTGCTAGTGGTGACGAGTTTTCAGTTGATGGAAAAAGTGTCAGTTGCATTTACAAGAAAGCTACAAAATAGCCTATTTTTTGTTTTGTTCATCGTGCCACCAAACTGACAATTCCAAGTTGTTCCACCATGGCAACAATGTTTTAGATGTTCCAAAAAGTGTTAGTTGCATTTAGTAAATGTTGTTGAGAGGCATTGTGTACATTTTTCATCTCTTGGGGGTAAACCAACAATTTGAACACGTTGGGTGGCAACAAAATAAGTCCACTTTACAATTTTTGGTCAACGTAGGTGTCTTATAATATTATGATTGAATGATCTACACCAAAGAACTAGTCTCCTTTGTTGATTGAATCCAATGCAGTCATAAACATTTTGATCAATTTATGAAACATTTTTTGGGAGATGAATGAAAGTGTGGGCATGAAGAACATGCCTATAAATTTGTAGTGATCGACCAACTAGAGGATGGGTACTTGAATATACTTGAATAAAATTATTGGAAATTTAGTGTAAATTGTTTGTACTTTGTCTTTAATAAAACTTGATTCCATAACTATATGCCAAAAATATGTCATCCAAGACCACAAACACATATTGGTGTGGGAAAGATAATAATTAACCAACAAATATAGGTGAAATGAGTGTGAAATAAGTTATGAAGCATGGAATACACTTGGATTTTAAATATTTGAAGTAAACCATCTAAAAATATCCATTGAAGCTTGTCACTCTATAATGGAAGCAACATATTATTATCAAAAACTTAAAATCTAAAAATATAATCCTTAATTAGCTCTTTTTCCTTGTGTTTTCATTACATGCTTGAGAGACATCTTAGCATACCCTGAAGCACTTCATTTATTGCAAGGAAATAATATAGGAACATTTTTGTGAGAATGATTTAGAATAACATTTTAATCATTTATAGTTACATCAAATAATTATTTATTTATTTAAATAATTATTTATAATACAAATATGGACAACATCAATAAAACATATGTATTAACCAAATATACATATAGGCATACATCAATATATGTTGATATAAGTATAACATATATATAATTATATAATTATATAATAACCATATAGGCTTACAAGAATTCCATATGGGTGTATAATGCTACATATATGCAATACAAAATATATGTCCAAAAATGCCATATAGGCATACAACAAAGGACCCTAATAAATAGTCATTACCCTCTAGGTGGAGAAAACATATCACAAGTGGCCTTTGATTGTCGAGGGAATGGAGATACGTATGATGGTGGTCTACTTCAAACTCAAGGGTTGGTTCTCCTATTTAATTTTTCATGGAGTCGTACCTATTATAATAAAAAGTATAGACATTAATATATAGAAATTACATTATATAAAATGAAATATTTAACAAAATAATCAATTACTACCTCCAAATGATTTCTCTCTACATCCACAACAACAACATGCTCATTTTGTGGCATTGCAAAGCCCTATAACAACCATCCAGATAGAAAATTAGAAATTAAACTATAAATCAATAATCATTTGATTTTTCAATATAATAAACAACTAAAACAACAAATGTAATTTGAAATTTACTAATTTGACTCATACCCCCGTCAAAGGCATTGAGCTCTCTATTGAAATAGAGAAACCACACTCCATTTCCCTATCAATATCGAGGGAAGTCTCTACTTGCATCATCTAAAAATAAAACAACATTATTCAATTACGAAGACTAGAAGACTGATGCAGATCATGACTTATAATGTATGACATAGCCAACAAAATTTGGAGTACTTATTGAACTATGTATTGTTTCATAGTTTAATATGTGGTTATTGCAACATTGTGTTCCTTGGGATATGTTAATGCATCCAATTCTATTTAAAACCTTGTTTTATGATCAAAACCCTTCATGAACAACATGGTGAACAAAAGGTTGATAGAAGAGCAATATTTCCTAGAGAACCAACAAGACAAAACAAAATGCACAAGAGCCATATTAGGAATTTTCTAAGTTGGTAGGAAGAAGTTGACATAGAAAGAGTTTTTTATAAGGACATCTTGCACAATAAGGGTTCTAATGAATGACAAGGTAGGGTTGTAATAATAGAAGGACAAATGACAAATCAATGTGATAGTTAGGAGAAATGAGGAGAAAGGATAGAGTATCCTATCCTCTTGACTGTGGACATAGTATCCTCATATCAGTAAGATTCATCATGAGTATCAATTGAATGTCAAGGGTTTTCATGTTTCATGAGGACAATTTCAAAGTAAAGTACAGTCACAAGATGACAATCCTAGGGACAATCATATCATGCAAACAAGGGACAATATCATAATTACATAAAAAAATCATGCAAACCTTTGTTGATGTGAAGTGTGAAGAATTTTTGAAGGGGATAAGATTTATGGAAATAATGTAAAGCATGATAGTGAGAAGCATGAAAAAAAGAAATGATGAGCACTATAAACTAAGAACAAAATGATGTAGTGATAGTGAGGAATGAGGGGGTTGTGGTCCTAAGATCTCGATAACAATTCACACCTATAAAGACACTCCATGATTTTCACAAAACCTCAACATTTTATTCTATTCATATAAAAATTAATGATCACAAGGAGAAATGATGAATAAAGGGTAACAAATAAACAATAGAGGATATAACATAAATAAAGAACTATAATAGGAGAGTTACATAAGACTAAATGTGATAGTGTAAAGTCACAAGATGTAATAGGATAGTCACATGTATTTCAATACCAAAGAATGCTTCAAGGGATAATTGTGGAAGACGATTTTTTATGAAGAGATACTTTATATGTTTTCAACCAAGATACCTCAAGGTAAAGAGTGCATAACAATCATCAATGTGGTGGTAATCATGTGAAATCCAATGCTACAAGATAGTCTAGAGGATTGGTATAATGTATGAGGCTCTAGGTGAGGGAACTAATCAATTGCAATGTATCAAACTCAACACTCTCATTCACAACAAAAGGGATAGTCACATGCTCATACACTAGTAGATAGCGAGTTCTCATCTCACTAGCCACTGTGCATCGATACGTTCCCCCACTATGTCCTATGCAAAGCCCCCACCTCTACCCTGGAAGTCCTACATGTCATTTAATAGTTTGGGATTTTATTGAGGACAAACTCACATTAGAGTTTCCTCAAAAAATATTGTGGCACCTCATTGTTGTTGCATGGAGGATGGTAAAAAACCATCCACCACCTCCTCTAAAAATTGTTCTTTATCCCTTGGTGGTTGCACCAATGGGTATGGAACCTCTTGCTTGAAGGATGTAAAGGTTGATTTATTTTAGGGTTCATGAATAGTGCACACAAGTCAATTTTTGTAATTTTTTCATCTTTACCTTATTTATAGGATAATTTATCTGCATAAACTTCTAAAAACTCTCGTCTCTTCTCCAACCAACTACTTATTTTCTTGTTAATTGAATCTACATGTGATATTATTGATTCAAGTGATTGATCAAGCGTGGTTCTATGTGAGGTTGTGCCTACAAGATCTCTCGACCTTGCAATTAAATCCTCAATTTATTTATTTTTACTTTTAATTTGTCCCATTAAATTTTCTCGAGTTCCTGGAGCATGTTGAGGAATTGTTGGAGGTGTTTTTTGGGGCTGTTCTTCAAGAGGGTTTTCAACATGAGGTGAATTAGGATTTTGAGGAGGATAAGGAGGTGCATTATCATTTCCTAAAAATTAAATAAGTTTACATAAAAAAAATATTAAATCTACCTATTTAATGCTAAATTCACACAAAAAAACAACTTACTCTTTTGACCTCCCCGATGTCGTGGTGAAATTTTGACAAAGATTTGGCAAAGAAAGGGAGTGGATTGAGCCTTCTTGGAATGTGAGCACATTTTTGAGGGTTTATAGGCGACAAAGAAAATTGGAAATAGTAGAAAATGGAATGAAATATTTTTTTTGTTTAAATAAGCTAAAACACACTCACATTATAATGTGAGCACGTTTTGGCCTTATTTAAACAAAAAAAATATTTCATTCCATTTTCTACTATTTCCAATTTTCTTTGTCGCCTATAAACCCTCAAAAATGTGCTCACATTCCAAGAAGGCTTAGTCACTCCAAGCCATAATGTGAGCACGTTATAACATGCTTGCGTTTTGGATTTTTTAAAAAAATTAAAGGGGTTCGACACTTTTTGGCCCCCCATTTTTCTGCACCCACCCTTGAGCTATCTAAGATTTGTGTAAATGCTAGGATTGATAGTGTTGTTAATCAAATAATTATTTTTAGAAAGTTAAGAGTCAAATTTACATTATTATTTTGGCCTAAGATATTACATTCTCACACTTGTCCCAAGTGTTCTACAAATGTCACCTTTTGGAGGGTTAGTTAGTGTTACATTGTCACCTTCCTACTTCCTCCTTGTCCTACATATACAAGGAGTTTCTTTGTGCATTTCATACTTTTTATTGATAGTTATTTGGTTTATTTTGTTGCATAAATTCTCTTGCAAAAAATCTTGGGTATTACATTAATATTATTGTTACTCTAGCATGCCCTACTTGCCTATCTTTTTGTTTTGGTGTTGTCTTGCGTGCTTGGTTAGTTATGTTAAATTTTTGCATTGTCCTTGTGTCCCAAGGTGTGGTTAGTCAGCCTCTAGTGACACTTAAGAGATGTCACATCTCCCTTGTGATCGAATGCTCATGGTGTGATATGATGATGATTAGATGATGCAAAATCATTCCTTGGGTGTTTGTTGTGGAATTTGATGTGGGAACGGTGAACTTTGGTACGGGCTTTAGTTCTTCCCATCCTTGTACTTTTCTTGTGTTGATAGTGTAAGTAAGCACTCTATTATTAGTGGTGAGGAGGTTCTACCTTCTCCATTTCTTGTGATGATGATGCCATTCCATGTTGTAAATGTAAGTCTTTTACTAGTTTTTTTCTATTTTGGTGTATATTGACATTATATCACCATGCATTTTGTAGTGTTGTCACATTATGATGACATGTGGTTATCACAATTGGAACATAAAAAATATTCATCTATGTTTTGTTCACTAGTTTCTTGATGTAAAAGTTGGGACATTACACATTTTTTGGAAACAATGATTTATTCTCTTTTGGTCAAGGTCCTAGATGAACCCATTTAATAGCAATGAACAAATATCAAAGACAATAAGCAAGTGTGAAATATGCCTAGGATGATGATACATGTTGAGAATGCAATTAAGATGCTCTATGATATTGTTGTAATACTCTCATGTGAATTCTTCTTTATCTTCTAAGGTGTTGTGTATGATTTCAAATGGAAAAGGAATACCTTTAAAAATAACAAAATAGCACACAATCCCATATAAATATGTGTTAGATCCACTCACAATGACTAGTTGGAAAATATTGGTTCAATTTGAATTTTGAGATTTAAAATTTTGATGTTTAGATTCATATGTGAGAAAGTAATCTAGATTAATCCTATACCTATGAATCTAGATCAAAATGGTGAACAAGGATTTATGGATAAAAAATAGTTCTTGGAGATAAGTGATAGCAAGTGACACATGGCATCGAGTTCTTTCCGGTGAGTGTGGAGCATGTTGGTTGAGAGGAAAAAGGGAATGGTTAAGGCTAGAAATAGGTTTATGATTATGTTTTGGGTGATAGTTATTCTTAGGGTTAGAATCAGATTTAAGATTAAAATTATAGTTTAAATTGTGTCTATGATTAGGGTTATCTAAACTAGGTTATAAAACTTCAAAGAAAATGGGCTTAGCATGCTTGTGTAGTATTTTAATAGGTGAAGCACTTGGAGACTTAAGACATTATGTAAGGGAAAAACATAAAATATGACCTCAACATTTAAAATAGACAAATTTAATGTAGATTGTTTAAAAATCAATATTTATGCTCAAGATTAAAAAATTCATGAGGGTAGACATGGATAACAAAGCAAACATATAAAGAAAAAAGTGTCAAATAAACCAATGATGGGAGCGAAGCAGAAGGGTGTAGGCGGGAAGATGAGAAGCTCTGAGTGTTTGAATCTACAGATGAAGAGGGTGATGGGATCTCTGATGAAGATGACGATGCAACTTCCTTCCTTCCTGAGGTCCTTTGGCCTCTTCTCCTTGTGGTGGCTAGTTTTTTAGGCTTGGTCAGTCACGATCTTAAGGATTTTCCTATTTTTCGTTGGGATCACCCCTACTCTATCTTGCGTTGGCCAGAGTTCTCTGTTGGAGCTATATTTGATGTGCTTTGAGGCATTGTGTTGGGGAGGGGCAGATCTTCTCTTGGCTTGTAGAAGCCCTTTCTCTTCTCTAAGATTCTTGGTTTGACTAACTGTCGAGACGTGTTGGGTGTGGGAGGGAAGAAGCATGCATTTGGTGCGTGTTGGGGTCTAGTGCTCCTTCCTCCCTTGGATTTTGGTTTGGCTCCTCATGCGTGGGCTGAGGATTGGATTCAAAAAGTGTGGTGCTTGCCTGGGAGCTTTAGGGTTTCTTGCCTATGGTTTTCTAGCTCTATTTTGGTGGTGCCAATTGAAAGTAGGGTTTGCTTGGCTTCTCTACCTACTCTAGATAAGCCTTGGTTGTTGGAGGTGTGGTACATGTTTGTGATGCAAGGCTCTTGGAGTCTGATCCGGTGGATATTTTCAGTGAAAATTGAAGTGTCTCATTTCTCTCCAGAATCAGCACCATCAGAAAGAGCTCGACATCCTGATTCCAATGCAACTCGAACGGAGTGAAAAGGAGTCCATTTGTGCAAGTTATGGCCAGTCAAACCTTGGGTCAAACTGGGATCAGAGGGCGTCCAGGAAGCAAAAAAATGATGTCATCAAAAGTTTTCGAAATTGGCATCATCGCGAAGAGCTCGTTGAGATGATTCTAACGGCATTCGTTTTGTCGAAATCCGACACCGTATGCTCAAGATATTGGCAGTCAAAGTTCGGTTGACTTGAAGGTACAGATGATGACGTCATCATGCTGACGTGTCAGTTTGTACAGTACGGAAGCCAAGTGGACGGATTCAGATGAAACACGTGGCAGATGAGTCAGATTGTACGGACCAATGAGAGTGCGTCATGTGGCATCCGTACGACACGTCATCGGACAGGTGGCAGTCCAGTCAGCACACGTCATCAGCTTTGTCAGCGTACGGGCTTGCCTTGTCAGCGGACACGTCTGCAGATTCTGGCAAATCATGTTTCGACATGTGTCAGGTCTTTGGCGTTCGGGTTTGTTAAACAAAGTGCTAAAAATGGTGGACGGGCTCGAACCCGTGATCTCCGTGCGGACAACCAACCCCACAACCGTTACACCCGCGAGCGAAGTCCTTACTTAGAATTGGCAGGGATTTGTTTTGATGATTATATTTGGCGGATTTTAAAACAAAACGGTGGCCGACAGGTTTGGAACCGCCGACCCCCGTCCAACCAAAACACTTGTGCACCATTGCACCGTTGAATCGGTCTAAGGTAAATGTGGGCTGTATTCATTTTGTGAAAGAGTTGAACCCGAATTCTAACTATAAGCCTTTTTAAGGTTATTTGTTAGGATTAAATCAAAATAAAGACATATCTCTAACAAAAGCCCGATATTGAAAAATTAAACGAAGGGCCCTTAATTATTTTGAAGGATTATTAAGGGATTGATTTTGATTTACATGTAAATATGGGTGATTTTATAACCTTATGGTTATTACCCATATCGGGCAAATTTATTGTATAAAAGAAGGGGTGTGAGGTGAGAGTGGAGATTAAGTTTTTTTTCAGGTGATGAAGTCTTGAAGCTGAGGTGACCAAAGAGAGGTCTTGTGGAGATTCTTTGAGTCATTCTTGCACGTTACAGCATCGTTACGCTGCCGAAGTGCTTGAAGAATGGTTGTGGTGTTTTTGTAATTGATTTTTTGGAGTTAATCGGATCGGTCTCTCTATTGGAGTGGACCCGGAGATGTAGTCACGTTTGTGACGAACTCTGTAATCAAACGCTGTTTGCATTTCTCTTCTTCTCTTTCACCTTCTCTCAGTTTGTTAATTCCTTCATTTTGTTATTTCCTTGAGTTAATTTTGATTTAATTAACTTGGAATAATCATTGTAAAAATTAAGCATTCAATTCTACAATCTAGTCTAGATCCGTTTTCAGATCAGGGTCTGTTTTTGTTTCTTGGGCTATCTTTCAAAGATTTTAGGTACCCTTTGTGGTTGACGTGGATATCATTCTCAAAGGGGGTTATCATTTGTTCTTGGCTCTAGGTTCTCTTGGAGGAGCTCTCTATTTTTGGGTATGACTTGGAAATTGGGTGGTGTTTTGAGATGGTGGAGTGGACTGCCTTTTTCTTCCAGTTTTTGTTCCCAACAGTTTCCTTGGTCGTTTGAGGAGGGCTTGGTTTGTCTCGAGAGGGTCTTGTTGAATGAATTATCTGCTTTTGAGACTTTATTAGAATGGTGGATTGTCTTCCATGTTGCTGCTTTAGGAAGAAGCTTGGTTTTTTAAGGTGTCCCTCTTGCTCCCCTAGTGTTTCATGTTGGTTTGGTTGTGGTTTCTCTCTTGGAGCTTCTGCTTGCTCAACCAAAGGATGGTGTGCCTCCCCAATCTTTTGGAGCTTTGAATTTATTCCATTTCCCTTGCACTATGTCTTCTTTTGAGGCAAAGATAGCTCTTGATGATCATGAGTCATTTCCTATTGAGTTGGAGGTGGGTGTGGTGGAAGTAGTTGGAATTCCTCTTTTATATTTTCCTTTGGTGGTGTTCCTATTAAGGTGGAAGTTTCTCCTATCAAGGTGGATCCCGAGGTTGTTGGAGAGGTGTTCTTTCGATTTTTTGGGTTCTCATAGCATCCTCTCCTATAGAGGGGAGCTCTTTCCTCTTGAGGTGGATTTGGAGTTGGTTTGTGGAGCATTTGGGAGTTTCAAGGGGTGTTTCTCCTTTCGTTTGCTGGTGTTTTTGAATATGGGTTTGGATTTAAAGGTGTTCCTTACCATTAAATTACCTTTTCTTTTGTTGGGCTTAGTATTGTTGATACTAAGCAGATGGTTGGCTATTGCTTTGTTGCCTGACTGTTAAAGGTTTTTGGTCCTGATTAAAACCAGGTTGTTTGAGGGTTTTAGGTCCTTGCTTGTTTGTAAGCTGTAGTGTGTAGTCATGTTAATCTTTTAGAGGTTGTTGTGAAGCTGCTATTGGCTTATGGTTTATCTTATTTGCAACTTGTTTTCTTTTGTACTGGGTTTCGGGCCCCATCAAAACTCATTTTTTTACCTATGATAAAAAACAAAGAAAACATATAAGAGAGACTAAAAAAAGGTTAATAATTCCAACAAGAACCTAGAGTTTTTTTTCACTTATACATGTATTGAGCACATGAACGAGATATTAAACTTAGTGAAAAGTGTAATGGTAGGACCTAGTTCCTTTGTTTGTGTGTATGAATGAGAAATTCTTGAACATAATTAGATGATGTGGATGGTAAAAAATGTTTTGAGGGTCACTAGATAGACTTGATCCAATAGTCCTCAAGAGGTTCATGGAAACCTATCAAATGGAATAGGGAATAAACTTATAGGAGTAAAATCAAGGAAATAAAGGTTAAATATTCAATATGTAAAACTAAGAAGATCAAACAAAAACAAGATTTGAGAATCTAAATCTAGTGGCCTATTGAGTCCAAATCGAACGTGAGTGTCTTGAGGCATCACCACCTACCTTATATGAATATCAACAAAAGATATATCCACCCCATTGGTCACCCATGTATACAATATTATGTGCAAGAAAATAAATATCTTCATAGTAAAAGAGAAGACTATTATATCGACTCGCATGAATTCTATAGTTGCACTTTATTTATAAGACATTGCATTTGGGTCTCCTATTTTTATAACTTGATATTAATATTAGTTACTTGTAAAGAAACTCAAGTGTATGCTTAAATGAGTGTATTTATAATTACACAGAGTATGGTCTAACATATAAACAAAAATATTTTGTTTTTATCAACTTGTAATAACTAAACATAGTAAAATCTTATTAAAAATAAACATGTAATGAGTTAATATTTTGTTTTTACTTTGTATTTAAAGGTTACGACTTTCATTTTGATTTAAGTTAGTGAAATTTAGCAGATATCAAAATATGTGATAGGACTGGACATACCTTTTATAATATCATGTTCTACATACCCTTAAAAATGTTGTTTTTTCCTAGTTCAAGCTACAACATAGTAGCTTTAGGGGAATGTGCATTAATTGGGAATATATGAAAACACATGCATTTAAGAATCTAATTCGATTTACATATAAACTTCAAGCATTTGCTTGGTACTAAGATGAATGCTAAAAATATAAAAAGTGGCCTTAGTCTAGTTGGTAAAGTGGAGGGACATAATGGGATTTGAAAGCCCTTCATGTCACTAGTTCAACTTCTACAAAATACAAAAAGAAAGAATAATATATATCCAAGTTTATTTGGCCAATGAACTCTTTTGTAGCGGTAAGGTAGAAAAAATGCTACTATGATGACCAAAATTCAAAACTTAGGAAAACATGTTCCCCACAAAATCTATGATCAAAAGTCTCATGATGAAAGAGATTGGTTGGAAAATGATTTATTAATTGTAATATTGATTCCCTAAATACACCATTTTTAGGGTAAACATATTCTACAAACACACAAATTTTGATTATTAAAAAGTGTTTTTTAAAGAACATACAGAATGGAGCAATATACCAGATTATTAACTCAGGATACTTATGTGATCGTATTGAGACATAAAAAACTTTCAACAAGTTCTTAATCAAATACTGAGTATTTACTTACTCAATATAGAGATATTATTTAAACTTGAATTGAGCACATTGTATGACCACAAATCATGATATCATGTAAGATTATAGATAAACCGTGTTAATTTTGTTTACATCAACAAAATAATGATATCATGTATCGCATAAGTTTCTCATCATAACCATGGTGATGCAAATATGTCACAAGATCCAACCACATTACAAAAATCTAAGGCACATGACACATTTCATCAGTTACTATTGTGATAGATGTCAAAGATTTGAAATGAAACTAAGTTCCATAAAGTATATTACCTTGTCAAGGCAACTTAAACAAGGGATGGAAGAAGGCAAGCATAATGGTAAAACTAAACCCAATTTTCCAGTTTGAAAACCCCAAAACATGTAAGTGACCAAAACATGAGGTGAGGCATGGGATACAATAAAATATTGAATAATATTTTCTGAAATAGATAGTACTTACCCAATAGGGAATAAAGTTGAGCTTCAACACTAATGCAGGACCCAAAAAAATTGAGAGTCATGCAAGTAAAGCCACCATGACAGTCCAACACACTATTGATGTAATAACATCCTTCTTCTCAGTTGGAATGTAAGAAGATCACTGCCAGGATGAAAATGTGAACCTGTCTTCCCAGGAATTCTCCCTCACTGCAAAAAGAATTGATAGATACATCACTATGCAAAATAATTGGTTGCATCAAAACTTTGAAAACATTACCATGACTAATTGTATTTTGTTCTATAGTCAAATGAATATTTCAAGTCTAGTAAGAATTACCGGGTAGAAAGGATATGCAAAGAGAGGAAAAGGAATGGTAAACCGCATGTTCTTTGTTGCTTCATCCAAAGTGTTGTAAATCTTCTCAGGCATCTGAAAGAAAATGGATTAGAATCTCAAACATGGGTAACTTCTTAGCTCCAATGTATGTAATCTAAAAAGTAACTTCTGTCAATAGTTAGAAACTACTTTACCCATTCTATAGTACTAAACCGGTAGTATTTCCATGTTTTCATCAAACACAACTTTAAGAAAATAAATAATTTCATACAATAATGCAATCGTATTAACTTTGACGAGTCTGGTAAATGTAAATTTTGACAATTTCATAATGACAGTTGCTGGAAGCATATTTTTGACACAATTTTCCCTATTTTGTTAAAATTTGTGGAATCACTGCAAAAATATGGTCAACAGTCATTTATACCACAACTGAATCCTCTTATAACCATTAAGTACCATGTGGAGTCATAGTGCAAAACAAAATTTTAGTGTGTCAAACAATTTCTTGTCAATACTTTATATTCTACCACTTGTTAATAGAAATGCAAAATTAGATATAGGAGCAAAAGATGCTTGTAGTTGGAAAATTTATCAAAAAAGCTATATGAGCATATGTTGAGAGCATTATATGTTGTGGTGTGCTAGAGGCCAAGTGCAAAGAGCAATATAGTACGTATGACAAAAAATAGTCTACGAAAAAGAAAACATGTATTGTAACATAGACGATTACATGAGTGGCTTTATTAATATATAGTGGTCAAATTTGAAACTGAGAGTGTGAAAAGAGGATATACAATATATACAAGCTTTACTATTTTTGTAGTTTTTATATTTGTTTTAATCCCCAAAAAGCATGGTACATGTGTATATATACAAATGTTTCTTGTTGAAATGGGAAAACTATCATATCCAAATCTAGTAGGATACCCAATATGGTGAATTTACCAATCAGAAAGAACATAACACTTGGAGTTTTGCTCAAAAGTGAGGCACACATCTTTTTTATAACCTCGTTGAATAATTGCTCAAAACAAATGGAACTAAAAACCGTACTTTAGGTATGGAAAAGACAATATTTTATAATAATCTCACTATAAAAGCTCTGAATGCAATGTTCACTAACTATTTATCATGCGCATTGGAGATAACCCTAAATTTGAAGCAGAAAATAGCAAAGTCCAAAAAAAGGAACCCGTTACAATAATCTCACTCTAAAAGCTTTGAATTCAATTTCACCAACTGTTTAACATATACATTCTAGAAAATCCTGAATTTTAATTAGAAATAGCGAACTTGTCCAGAAAAATGAACCATCAAATTCTTTCAATTCAAATAAGTAGTAGTTTGTGTAGCTATTGAATAAAATGAACGCCCTAAATTCGAGAGAAAAACACAGCTTTTTTTCTAGAAAAATGGTTGACGAAACATACATATTCTATGTTCTCGTAACAATTTAACACAAATAGAATGACAAGCCATATTCTATGTGCAGATTGCCTAGAAAGAAGTTCCAAAATTCAAGTTATACATGCTCTAAATTTTATTTTAATTTTTCACTAAGAATTTGACATAAATATTTAACGAAAACTTAATCACAAAACAAAAAAATGGTAAATTTCTCCCAACAATAAAGTCGTTACTGTCAATTGCTCAATCGCCAAATAAATTCACGTGAATTGGGAAAAGACAGAATTTTTGAGAAAATAAAGTTGATACCGAATAAAGTCTAGCAAAGATTGTTACACCCCAATTGTGTATTTACTATTTACTATTACTATATAGGGTAAATGTGAATGTAATCTAAATTCTGAATGAGAATAAATTGTGTTTGCACTTTGTTATCAATGAATTATGAATGAATGTTATTTCATTTAATGATATGCGAAGAAATACATATATGTGAAATGAATGGTTATTGAATTAGATATTCTAACTATGGATATATATTATGTGAAAGCACATTTTTTTGAACAACTGAATACCGTGGGAATGTGTTAGTTGGATGCAGGTATATGTTCAATCCTCTAGGTGCGAGGGGAAGTATCACTCTAGAGAAGATCTTGGTTGGGTAACTAGTAACGTAACCTAACTGAGCTTATACACACACTCACAGTAGAATGGTTGAGTCAAGTATTATGTTGGGAATTTGTAACTCATCCTTGGTATGAGTGTTTGCATTAGTAAGGGCCACAATTACTTTTGAATGCATGCTTGGATGATATTTATATGTTTAGAGCTTATGAGTTCTTCCTTATATAATTACTATGCTTGTATTGATGAGGCAAACACACGTGGGATGTATGTATATGTATACATATGCATGTTGATGATAAACCATACACATGAAAGAACATGTGCATGAGAGTACATAGGTAGACATACCTATGCATGCTTATGAATGGGTTGCTTATGAGCACGAAGCTATCAAATGGATATTACGACATGAATGTGTATATGTATTAATACACCACACGTCTATTCCCTATCAACATGATGGTAATTGTGTATGTACTTGATTGTGCAATCAAATGTGTGTGTATATGTATATGCATATATATATATGTATACATATATATATACATGTATGTACATACATACATGTATATATATCCATATGTATACATGTGTCGATGCATATGTATGTTGTAAATGGAAATTCCTATATGGATATATCAACATATATGTATACATGTACATAGAGGAATATATACGTATATATATACAGTCAATATGATTATTATGTGACTGTCAACTTGATCATATTCATTTACCTATTGAATTTATACAAACTTGTTTGACATGGGATGTATATATATACATACATATATATAAATATAGAGTTAATGCTATTTATTTATTTATATATGTGTATGTACACATATATAAATATATATATCTATTTATACATGGTATTAAATAGAAGTTGAATTGTATATATATTATGCAAGCATTATGGGCCGAATAATACATATAATGATATATGATAGAGGCCAATTTATATGCAAATGTATTATGCAATAATTAAGGACATTTATGAAGTAAACCTTAGTCGATGTTTATAAAATGAGTCTTTATTATTTAAAAAAAAAATTAATTAAGCTGAGAACACTTATATCTAAGATATAAAGCGATAGAATATAAAGCCAAGCCCATAAAGTATTAATGAATGCTTGAGAATAGGAAAATTTTAAACAACAAGACAAGAACTGGTCAAAGCACCATTTATGAGCTAAAGCAACTCATCTTTCCTCTGTTTCTCAACGAAGCTATGACTAAGTCGACGTAGTAAGGTGTTGTTTGTTAATAGTAGACCATTTCAATGAGAATAACCATGCCAAAGTAATAGGAGGTTGGTTGCATACTTGGCGCCAAATTATGAAGTTCTATTTTTTGTAAAAATCCATTTTGGTTGCAATTCGATTGTCACCATTTTAACATAAGCACATTTGAATTAGTCTTTTGCCGCTGTAAAAGAGAAGGTCGATCTATAGCATTTTGTGATGAGTTTTCACTTAGTTTGGTGCCACATTTTAGCTATGTATTATGAGTCGACTTGCATGGAGAGAGCTGTCATTTTGCATACCTTTTATGTAGGCTACAAAGTCTCCATTTTTTGTATAAATAGAGAGGCTAGTACTCTCATTTGGATGCACTTTTATTTTGCAAACTTATTCTGCAAATTTTCTTTGTTGCATTATTCTGTGAGAGTTGAGAGATATTTAAGAGAGTTGAGAATTACTTTGAGAGTGTACTACATTATTTTGAGTAAGGGGCTTGCTTTGGGTTGATAAAGTAAAGCTAAGAAGTTGTTGTAGGAAGGTTGTGCATCAAGTCAGTCAATTGATTAAGTGTATTACAAGCATGGGGATCTAGTCTTCTTTTATTTTGTCTTTATTTATGAAAGATTAGGAATTGAATGCTTTATTTGAACCATTTGAGTTTACTTGCATTAAGAAAATATAACATTTTCTTTCGAAAGGAAAAAAAAGTCATTTTATGCTTTTCTGTGAGAGTACTTGTATATTGATAGGGAGGTTGGATGAATCACTCACTGATTCATGCTCTAAGTCTTTCTTGGAAGGCCTCTCGAGTGTCTTTCTCCACCACTTGCAACCTATAGGATCTCTTCCTTCTTAGGATCCCTTGGTTCTCCTTGCCAACACAACTATCAACAAAGTTCCTTCTCCCAAGTCAAAACTTGGTGCAATCTTGTAGCACTAGCCAATAGCCCTCAAACTACCTTAAAGGCTACTAACCTCCAATTTCTTGAAATGGTTTTACAGAGGTGTGGAGGTGCTTCCAAAAGCTTCAATCCATCCTACTAGGTGTATTAGGGATCCACCTAGCTCCATCTACAGGTTGCTTTCACCAAACTCCTTCATTAGGCCTAGAAGGCTAATAACCCTATTAGGTCTCCTTCTCCGAGAAATCAAGGTTTTTCCCAAAGTCCCTCCAAAGAAAACCCCAATATTTTCTTGGGATTCCTAGTTCATATGCCCACTCCTTAAGGATTTTTGGGGTCTTGGGACACTACTGACCGTACAATGCCCTAACTGAAAATGAGCAAAATTAAGGCTTTTTAGGCCCTTCCTGGCTCCTCTACAACTTCCTAAGTGCTCCCCTCACAAATGGATTGGTAGAGTCTCTTCCTCTTTACCATATCTTGGTAAGACTCATATCTTCCTTCTCCAAAAGGAAATTTGTCTCTAAGTTAACACCTCTGCAAATTAATGCACTTTGGTCTTTCCTAATCAGGCTCTTCTCTGGCTCGCCTAGGACAAGACTCCAACAATAGCTCCTGTGTTTTCAAAGGCCCCAACTCCCACTATATGTACACCCATGGAGTCTAGTCACTAATCCCAAAGGGCCGTACAATTTATACGGTGGGAAAGTGAACTAACACTCCATTCTTTACAAACTATCTGGTTCAGGCCAATAACAGTGTAGAACACAAATCTATTTACAAGAAGTGCTTGAAACTAAAAAAACAAACTATCTAATGCCACACAAAATTCAAAGAACAACTACCCTACATCATGCACGAGTTACAATGCCAAAACTAATCCATTAAAACATCACTGCAATACCAAAAACCAAAAATTTCACACACAATCACATATGCTTTTCTTGAATTCAAATACTTAAATAGTATAATATGTTTTCCAACCTTACTCCAATGCCGAGGCATCCCATAAATAGGGTCACCAATCAGTTATCCTCTCCCTTGGGCTCTTCTTGGTCGCTTGTAGCTCCAACTGTCAAATGTTGCATAGTTGCAATACAACTTCCTAGCCCTATTTGCACCTTGCAAAAGTTCTAAGCCTCCTATTGATCTAAAACCCTATTACACCTACTCTGTGGTCAACATGACCTTCATCTAATCACAACAAAAATGCCACTAAGGCTTATTGAACTAAAATAGATTGCTTAGTTTTCCTAAACAACCTATGGGTGCTCTTGCACCATATATTCTCCATAATAGGAGGGGTTGTTTGTCAATAGTATTAAGATACTATGATTGATTAAACAAGGATAGCTTAAGGGTTATTCATAACTAAGTTATTTGATTATATTAGATAGCTAGTGAGTAACTCCTGCGATTTTATTGTTCATTGAAAATAGGGAATCTTGTATTTATGCTTTGTGGGTGGAAATACAATAGAGTTTGTGGGAAATGGAATATGATGTTTCTAGGGTTAAAGATTACCCATTGAAGGAAATACCTATGCATAGATTATAGTGGCCTAAATTCAAATCGAGCTTCAGTAGTGTATGTGAGTAGGATGACTATCACTCAAAGTATTGAGTGAGAACACTTTGGCCAAAGTAACTATGTGTTAGCCTTTGGCACCACTGTTAATTCACCATGATCCGTTTATGCATGCAAGTTCCAGATTGTAGGGTTTACAAGTTCTAGTCATGTAGGACACAACAATAAGCTTAGAAAGGTTTTCGTTATGAGGTTACTCAACCAATCTCTTCATCGAAGGGTAGGGCCATCTATCATATGATAGATGTGCAGAGGACCGCATATGAGTCCGTGGTTGGCGAAAAAGCGTTTGAGTGATGCTTCTCCTCCTTAACAGATGACAAAAGACCAAGATTTGAAAGGAGGTTCCTGGACTATCTATATCTATTTCTTTGAAGCTCAATTGAGCTATGTATGTACATGGTACACATTCTTGGAAATATTTTAATTTGTGAATTATTATATTGGAATGGAATCACTATTGATTATTGTAATGACATCTGTATTCATTAGTTTTCAATAAAGAAAATATTTTTTTTATGGCAATAGTTAAGTTACATAGTTTATTTACTCGCAAGTGAAAACTTAGAAAATTTTACTTCAGTGAAGGGTTGACTTGTTACAAAGATCTCCATGGTTTTCAATCTAGATGATGGACAATTGAGGCTACGACTAAACGTAAAATTGGAAGGGCCACAGTATTTTGGTCAAAAGAGTAAGAGGATTAAAGCTTATGGTGAAGGTGACAAAAATAATGGCAGTTGCTCAGAGACGGGATGGAAAGCAAAAGATGCCGCACCACACATTCAAATTCGAAAAATATTTTTGTAATGAATCTACACCTTATAGGATACTGATAGAGAATAAAACTAAGGTTTTTGATATGATGATCGACACTACATTAAATACACAGAGGTAAAATCCGTTGCAATCATACCCATTAATTACTTACCTCTTTATAGTTGTTCTTGTCGCCGCCTCCTGGGAACAGTTGCCAGATATCAATTACGTGACTATGTATAAGCACCCAATATTTTTGAAAATCATTTTCCCAAAGTAGAAAAAATTCGTGATAAAACACTAGAGCTCATATTGCTTGAAAACTCGAGTAGGATTTAAATAAAGATGATAGGGTGAAATTATTTGCACACAAAATATGGACACGTATATATATAAAGTGAAAAATATGGACATGCAATTTTCACCGCTAAAAAAACACTTACATATTATATATTAAATTAGGATCCAAACAATTTAAGTTATAAATTGGATTTGATATGAATTGCGTGTCGCATTTATTTTGTTGTACAACTGTGCTAGATGCTACTATTTTATTGTTGGTTACCTATGGCCTATATTTAATTGTATAGTTAATAGTATTTAAGGTAACCCATGTAAGGCTCTTTATTCTGTAGGTAGCTATACTTACCTGTGTTCCCATAGGCTGCTTGGTTTCGTACAATAACATTTTAAAACTACAAACGAAATTTTCTGTACAATATCAGGTTGTCAAAATTGAATTTTAGTTTGTCGTTAGCAGTTTGCCTTTGCTGTTAGTCTTTCTTTCAATCTCCAACAACTTGATTTGAACTTTTCGTGTGGGAAGACTGTTAGAAAATCTGTCCAAAGTACTACAAAGCATTTAAGAGAATGATGGTCCTGTTTGCCTGTGAATTGCATGGACCTGATACAATATATGCACTGTTAATTCCGGTGAAGATGCATTGTGTGAAGAAACTGTGGGATGAATATGGAGTATTTGAAGCTTCCCAGCAGCTCAAATGGGGATGTTATCCATCAACATGGAATTGGAGGAGAAGGAGAAGAGATGAATGATAGTAATGATGGAGGAAATAATAATAGGAAAAATGGAGATGCGGATGGGGATGGTGGTGCAGCCTTTGTTTTGGTCTCCAAAGGTATTTTCTGACTACCCTTTAAACTAAAACTTGTACATATGCAGTGTTTTATAGTGAAGTTTGATAGAATCCACTTTCTTAATTATTTGGGGCTTCGAACTGCAGAGAGGTCTAGTAGCTCAGTTGCAAGATTGTAAGAGTATTTCATGGATCTTAAGTTCGGTTTATAAAATTTAAATTCGTAGGATTAGAAGTCCAAAGCATATAAATGTAGATTTAAAAAAAAAAATAGTATTCCGACAGTATGATTTTGAAGTCAAATTCATTCATTTGGTTCATTCAAACTCTTTCATAAGAATGAATGAATGATCCACTTAACATTCATTACATCTAAATGGTGCATATAAGAATGAATTATTGGACTTTCATGAAAGGTATCCATCTTAATTCTTGTGGATTTGATGTGGGGAATTTTTTTTGGTTAAGTGTACTTGAGTCAGAGTAGTATTAAGATGGATGATTTTTTTGGAAGTCCTGATACTGTGAACATCACCTAGATGCAATAAGTGCTGTGTTCGAGTGGATCATTCTTTTTTATAAAAGATGGATTCATGTGAACCATTACTCATGAAATATGGATCAATAAACTTGTTTAAGAACTACACAATTGAATCTTCATAATTTAAAACATTGTGAAAAAATTTGCCACTTATCAAAAGACTAGTATGTCTTCCAACATCAGTAACCAACTGCATATAATTGGTCGTGTTATATAATTCATGGAAAATTTAACACAGATTGTTTCCTGAAGAGAGATCCAAAACCTGTGACACTAAAGTCCTATGCAATTTATTCCAAAACAGTTTTACATAATTTTACGCTGCAAACAAGACTGCTTAACTAAAAACTTGTGTTGGTTGTTTCTGTTATTACAGGAACATGGTGGCATGCGGGGTTTCATTTGACAACTGCCATTGTGGGGCCTACCCTTCTTACTCTACCATATGCCTTCTCTTGCATGGGATGGACGTTGGGACTCGTCTCCCTCTCTGTGGCAGCGGCTGTCAGCTTCTACTCTTATAACCTGATGTCTAAAGTACTTGACAATTGTGAGAAAAATGGCCGTCGTCACATTCGATTTCGTGAGCTAGCAAGTGATATCCTTGGTATGTAATGCTGTATTTTGCTTTTTTTAATAATCCAGATTTATGAATTATCCCTCAGAATTTTCTGCATAGTGCCTTTAGTGTAAACATATTACCTCACCCATAATTCATCCTGCACTTATTTGGAGATAAACAAGAGGTGTGATCAAATTATTTCTATTAACACAACTCACGATTGAGTGCTCTGTTCACCTAATTCCTGATTTCGTTTAAAATTTTGAATTGATTATGAAGTCTTAGGACAATCGCATTAGAAAACAAAGTTAGGCTTCCATAATTAGCCTAGGCTTTCAACTTCTCAGTATTCGGTGATGAAGCAATGAAAAAATTAATTTTAATTATATCCTTTGTGGATTCTGCAAAAGTTCTTGTTACAGTTAGTGGAATATAATCTGGGAAAAACGGATAAAATGAAATTCCCAGTCGAGTGGGAAGAAACAACATTATATATTTATAAAAGGGTCATTGCAGAACTGGCAGTACCCACGAATGATACAAATATAAGCAAGAAAGGCAGTATTATATGTGAAAGGATGTCTCGCTCTCACCAGCTGTTCTTGTTATTAAGAGCCCTTTATGTTTTGATATTCTTTTCTAACTTTAAGTGAGGCTCCCTGTCCAGCTATCGGTAAGGGTAGAAAGAGTAGAGTTGTTGCATAGATTTAGGAAGGGAGGAATAAAAGGGAGTTGGAAAAAGAGAAAATGGAGCTCTATGTGGTCACAGGTAAATTGCAGGTTTCAAAATAGAAGAGTAAAATCTCATACAGTGTCTCTTCGGGAATGGGGTAAGCGATGATTTTTTTTTCGAGTTTAATTCGATCTTGCTTGTACCTATCTACACCCCTTTCCAGATTGAGAGGTATTTATATTTTTGCGGACTGCTGTATTTGTTGTTTGAGCCCTTTTCTAGCTGCCTTCTTCATATGACAAAAAGAATAATCATGTGAACTTTCTAACTCTTAAGAGGCAATAGTTGTAAGGCAGAGAATAATGCAATGCAGTTGGATAAGATCTGTTAATATAAATTTTCAAATTCTTTCATTTGTGCGTTGGCACCTCTGGATCTTTTGGGGGCTCTTGGATCCCTTATCTTTAGATTTTTTAACTTTAATTAATTAGGATTTAAGGAAAAAATTGGGAAATTAAATAATTTTTTATAAAATATGTAAAATATATATTTTTTAAATGAATAAGTGTTCTATATTGTTTTGTAAAAAGATAAATATTACATATATCTAAAAAACTTAAAAAAGTGAGTGAAAAAAGTCACAGTTCAAAGCTTAAGTAAGGCCAAGTCTTAAAGGACAATAATCTAGTCCTCAATGTCAATGTGGAATGGGATCACACCTCAAAAGCAACGCACTGGGATGAGCCCAGGAAATAAGACAAATAGAGGCAAGTCAAAAGGCTACAACTTGGGCTGGTAAAAAGATCAGATCCATAAAATTAGTATTTTCAAAGAGCGAGTGATTCTTTTGTCTTCATCCATAGTCTTCTCCTTGAGAAACTGATTTTTATAAGAGAAATCATTAAGGTGCCTCTCATCATTTGTAGTCTGCAAATTTTAAAAAAAATGAAAAATGAGCTTAGGTTTTGAAGGGAATAAAACTATCCTGCACGTATTACCTCACCCATATTTCTTTCTCAAAATAACTTAAGACTCTCCCTCCAAAAAGCTTTGTTGTCCTACCTCACTATGCATTTCTCACGGACTGACTTCAACATGATTATACAATTCCTCTTCCAAAAGAGCTTGAGATGTTTCTCCTAATATTTCAAACTTGTTTGAAACAATATTATTGATCTATTGGATATCTTGATTTTGTTGACTATTTTATTGCTGGAAATGTCTATTTGCTTTGGCTGTGTTGAATGTGTGTTGACAGTTTTGGAGTGTCTGAAGCACATTTTGTTCTTTTTTATAGTCAATGGCAAAGTGGCCATATTCATGGCATTCAATAAATTTAAATGGAAACTGATCATAGTCAAGTTCTTGTATATATGAACATCCATCAAGATTTAGCTCAATAGTTTCAAGGAGACCTTTCTCCAAATCTACTTCCTAGCAGAATCCGGTACAAGCAAAGTTACCTTTTGGTTCAACCTTATCAATGAAATGGTTCAAAGTGTTGCCAATGGTAGTCAAAGATTTATCATCCCAAAAAATAAGAGGGAGATGTGGAAGTTTCACCCAAATAGGAGCTGCATTGAGTGTCAAAGATTTATCATCCCAAAAAAAAAAAGGGAGATGTGGAAGTTTCACCCAAATAGGACCTGCATTGAGTGTGTTTTCTATTGGGTTAAATTCATGGACTAGTGATTCAAATACAATCCTCTCGCCCCCATAAAATATGGACCATTTCTGAAAATTAGATCCTAGTCTTCCTTTAGCTGAAAGAAGAAGGCATAGAATCCTCTTTCACAAAACCAAATGTGTATTCTACCTTTCTACAAGGGTTCCTAATGGAGATTAGTTCACTTGTCCATGGTTTTGGGTTTTGGCGAAAGACCCACAAACTTTCCAACCAAAACTTAAAAAAAAACCTAAATCTTTTTTCTGTGTAGAATCATGGTTGAAAGAAACTTTAGGTGTCATGTTCAACTTTTTTGGCAAAATGAGATTGAGGGGGTTTAACTGTAGCTTGGCCAACAACAGGGCTAAAATTTCAATATAAAAAACAAAATTCCCTTTCTTTCTTAAATAAATTTGAAGGAGAACCCAACAAAGCCTCAGTACCAGCTACCTTTGGATGAGTAGAAGCCAACAACAGGGCTAAAATTTCAATATAAAAAGCAAAATTCCCTTTCTTTCTTAAATAAATTTGAAGGAGAACCCAACAAAGCCTCAGTACCAGCTACCTTTGGATGAGTAGAAGCCAACAACAGGGCTAAAATTTCAATATAAAAAACAAAATTCCCTTTCTTTCTTAAATAAATTTGAAGGAGAACCCAACAAAGCCTCAGTACCAGCTACCTTTGGATGAGTAGAAGCCAACAACAGGGCTAAAATTTCAATATAAAACACAAAATTCCCTTTTTTTCTTAAATAAATTTGAAGGAGAACCCAACAAAGCCTCAGTACCAGCTACCTTTGGATGAGTAGAAGCAGCAACATCTGCTGCCAATGATAGGTAGTAGTACCCTATTGCATTTCTGTTCTTTGCTCCTTCGTAACCCTAACAACTCCTCACATCCCTGCTAGCCAATCTTGAATTATTATTTTGTTACCTGCTGCTTACTGAATTGCTTCCAAAAATTGTTTTTAATTCATGCCAAATAAAGGAAGAATTGCTGGCTTTTCCATCTGGTGCGGCTCAAAACAATTTTTGTTTTTTGCTTTTTAAAATCAAAGCAGGGATCTGGGGTAGCAACTCTCAATGAGGTTGAGGGGCATCATGACATTTTCATTATTTATTGCTTTTAACCAAGCTCAAACCTTGAAAAAATGTGGGTGTTGAGGCCGTAAATAATTATTTGGGCCTAATAAGAATGAAATAGATATTTGCTGAAGAACGATTGCCCTCAAGTGTGATCCAATTGATCCAATGTTTGTTTACTTCAGCAAAGTCCAAATCTATAAAGTAAAAATTAGATTTTGACAGAATTTTCTCAAGTCGAATTGGAAAAACCAAATGAAAAAATCCTAGTTTATTTGTGATAAACTGGCCTCAGAAATCATGCCAACAACCATAGGGAAAAACTACCAACCTCGGGAATCATGCCACTAACCAGAAAAAAAATCAGCAATCTAATTCAGATTGGATTGCCAACTAGGTTGAGTAGTGATTTAATGCGATAGACTGCAATTTCTAAAAGAGTTTTGCTACGATGGAAACAAATATTTCAGGCATTGTAGTTTCTCATGTAAAATACAAAAGTTTAATAAAAGGAGTATTGCTATATATATTCTAGACACATTCCTAGATTTTTCAATCTTGTAGCAGGCTTCCATATTTTCTTGGAGTAAACTATGGTTATTCTATAAAATCTATAAAAGATGCTTAATTCATGCCAGCGGAAGCATGTATTTGACCATCATTATTCTTGATGATGAGCCGCACAGATCTTTTGCAAACATTAATAAGAAAATAAGGTTTCATTTCATTTAGGCCTTTTTGTAGAATCTGCTTAGTAGCTTAATTCATATCTGCAACATGCGAAATTTCTGTTTTTCATATCGCATGATGCATAACCTGCATTGATAACTTATTCCAATTTGAATAATTCCTACAGGTTCTGGATGGATGTTTTATTTGGTCTTGTCAGTTCAGACAACAATCAACATGGGTGTGTCTATTGGGAGCATTCTTCTGGGCGGCGAGTGTATGCAGGTAAACAACCACTCCCAATTCTCTTTACTTTTTTTTTTTAAAGGTTACAAATGTTGGGAAGGGCAAGAATCCAATACGAAAGTTAATATAATAAGATGTCGATCAGATATCGTGTGAGAAAGTAGTCACAAAATTGCCTTGATCAAAGACGGATAAGAAAATGCCAGTTATTCAGGAGGAGTTTGTCTAGTCTGGGATAAGGTCTACTCTTACCTTTCCCATTTTACTCCAAGTGTACCAAATCCCCTTATTTATTTTCTCACCTCAGTAGTTTTTTTTCCATATCTAAATAATTAATATGACATATCCTTATATCCCCCTCTACCCTTCTCATGTTTGGTAAGAACATGAAAAGGTTCAGGCCAAGTAAAATTGAGACACAATTCTCTGGAATTTGCTTTAGCCTTCACTACTTACCCATCTCATGTATAGTAAGAACATGAAAAGCTTCAGGCTAAATAAAATTGAGACACCATTCCATGGAATTTGCATTAGTCTTCAGTAAGAACATTAAAAGCTTCAGGCCAAATAAAATTGAGATGCAACACTTCCTGTGCAAGGTTAAGAACTATTTGATCATTGTTATAGAAGTACTTTTGTTAGACCTATTTTCAATGTATGGAATTTAGACTTGGGAAGGCTGGTAGTCCCAAATGTATCCATCAATATTTGTTCAGAGCTCTAGCCAATAGATATGATGAGAAATCAAGAACAATGCTAAATAATCTAGGAAAGATTTTAATGAGTTTAGATAAGTACTCTATCTGTGAAGTGTTTGGTTTAAATAGGGCTGCAAATATTCCAATTGACTTCAATTCATTGTGTAGAGAATATGGGAGGGATAGGCACAGTTTTAAATAGGGCTGCAAATATTCCACTTGTCATTGTGTAGAGAATATGGGAGGGATAGGCACAGTTATAGAATATTTTGGCTCCCACATCATAGGGTTAAGGGACCTAATATAAGCTTGGTCAAATTTGCTAGAGATGAGGTGGAACCCTTTGATACAGATATATTTGAAGACTACATTATCAAAACATATTATGCTCTCTTCCAAGTGCTTGGAATGGATGCCATAACACAAATCCCAGTACCATTGATGATGAAGTCAGCTGTGTAACACAAAGATTTAAACATGAGTTTTGATTATGCTTCATGCATTTCAGACATTATTCATAAGGATTTGACTGCCACAAAGAAGGATAACATAATTATCTGTGCCCTATGATAGATTATGTTGGATGGGGTCAATATGGTATGATGAATGACTTTGTGGATTCACCACCAAGGGAGGAATACTATTGTGATTTTGAAGTTGTGTAATGTCCCCATTTTGAATAACCCTATATCTTGCCCTAGAATCACAAGTATAATGTAGTTAGGGTTATATCTTACCAATTAAATGCCTTAAGGAAGATAAATCTTGGTTTAGGTTCTGCAATCATGTTAGATAACATTGGAATATAATTCATATGATCAAATCATATATAATAAATATCTTATCTATTTAAACCATGTGAATACATAACTATTTCAAATAATATAAACCACACAATATCCATAATGTACATTAAAAGTTGGATCATAATGGGACTTGGATGAGGAGCATGATAAGTCCGCTTGAAGCTATCCATACCAAGCTCAAGAGTGAATATATCATCCCTCTTGGCCCTCAAGTGGCAGACACACAGTCATCCAACATGGGGTGGCATACTTGGTGGACAAACTTGTATCTACATTCCCTACCCTTGCTGCCTTATCCATCCCTCTTACGATCAACAACCAATCCATGTTGAGATTGGGAAGAAGCTACAATAGAAGGCCCATAGATTCCCCTTTCTAAGTGCAAGGGCACATACTCACCCCCTTGGCTCCAAGTGGCCAGCTTGGAGTGGCATAATTAGAAAGAAATCTAGTATCTGCTCACCCTACTAGAATTTCCCCCATTCCCCTCATAGTTGCATTGTTGAGAATGGCAAACACTCAAATATATCTAGATTCATAGAGATTATACATTAATGATTAAAATCATCATTCACAATATATCACAATACTTACTAAATATAAGACTGCTATATTCTAAGATGCAAATATATTAACAAATGTTGATTTTTGCCCTTGTCTGCTGAGTGCAGTTAATTACATTTGCTCTGCTTCAATCGCCTTGCTGTTAGATCTGTTTTTAATATTCAGAAGACATTGCTGAAAGAGAAACAATTAGATTAAATCAATGGATAATTTCTAATAAAGATTAATAATTGCTGCAAGCATCATTATTGCATAATTGTGTATATATATATATATATATATATATATATATATATTTCTAATTGATATGGACTTATATATTCATATATTTCATATATATATATGTGTATATGTAATTATATTAAGCTTACTTCCCTTATTATTGATTAATCATTTGTCTTCATACCTATGATACCATTGGACCGTCTTCTTACAGCCATATATTTCTTCTTGATATCTGCTACAATTCCCAAATGATATTCCATTCCTTATCCCAATCTGCTCATACATTCATCCTCAATAAATCTGCTGATCTGAATGCAGATATTTTTCTGAATATGATTCCATGCCTATAATATTTAATCTAATATATTTATTATTTTTCCATTCTGCTCCATTATCCCTATTCCTTAATTCCTTCATATCGGACTTTATTAATCTTATTCCATTCCATGATGCTCCTCCCTTTGAGGAGTTCTTCCCTTTATATTCTCCACGGTAGGGAGGAAAGAGACGCAACTATTCATTATTCCGTCCCTTGGTAGGGACACATCCCTCTACAACTAATCGCTGGCTGGAGATACGATTTCCTTAATAGTTAATAAGGATTGCAGCCTCCCATGATGAAGTGCTGCCTTTCCCTTAGTCTTTGCTGTGTACTAAATGAACTGCTGCTGTTTTAAATGAATTGCTGGCTGCTGTTAATCATTATTTTTATAATTGTGTTCTCTTTCAATATATATTATTTTATATTTTATATTAATATATTATATATTATATATTTTCTATTTTAGTATTATATTTATAAATTGAATTTTTTGTAAATATATTTATATATATTTTAATATTTGTAGTATTATATTATGATGATTATAATAATATTTAAATTCTTAAAACTTTAGTGATGATCATGGCGGGGGCATGACAAGTTGATGGGCATCAACATGGTGGAAACATCTTGGGGGTGAGTATCTATACCTAGGATCATATGCATGGGTTGTGGGGAATTAAAGATGATGGGAGAGGCATACCATGGGAGGTTACAGATCAAAAGGGTGATAGGAATGCTGTTGTTACCTCTCTTTACAGTCATCTTATGAGTCCATTTGTGTTCATACAAGTGGATTGGAGAGAGATTTTGAAAAAAAACTGGTACTTTATTGAGTTGGTGACTCTTGAGAAGGCATTTTCAGCCAAGAGAATGATTAGAAATTTCCTTTTTGGCCAAGGTTTTCCAATGTTGTAGCAATTGTTCTTCTTTTTAGGTGATGAAATTTGAAAATTCAGACTTGAACAACTGCAGATCTAAGTATTTTCAAACCAATCAGCTTGATAGGGTTAGTTTTTGGCCTCGAAAGAAGGGAATGACTGGTTTTGCTAACCAATTTCAGTGTAGGATGGGTGTTCAAGCAAAAAATAATTGTTATTTCTTATTATCAGCCTGCATTTGTGGTCGGAACAACGGACTTATTTACAATTGCAGCCATTATGTTCAAGTGCAAGAAACTAACAATGAGGAAGTTGACGTTAACTTTCTCATTTTGACTCCTATGGTGCGATGGATTTGTGATTATGGAGAGCAAATTTCTAAGGAATTGATTGGGATCATGCAGTGTTTGTTTGCGCTTTTTGCAGGAGGATTTCAAGAGGTCACTTGTGCAGGTACCCAACATTATAGTGCTCCAAGAAGATGGAGCTACAAACCTTCTAGACTTATTTGGGATCCTGGAGTCACATTGGGTTTAATCTGGGGTTGATCAATTTATGAGCTAGCATTGCTTGAGAACAAACAATGTTTGGGTAGGGAGGATTGTAATGTCCTCATTTTTACGCTATATTGTTCTATGAGCTTTGGCTAGTTTTCAAAGTTTTTTGAAGGTTTCCAGGTGAGTTGAGAGAGTTCCAAAATTCTTGGAGAGCTCAATTTAAAGTTTTCTTGGCATCTAGTGGTGGTGTGCCGTTCAGTTGGCTTTCATGTTTGCGGTGACGCTCTTTGTAGCATTTTGGGCCTTGTAGGTTGTTCTTCACAATTCTTGGAGAATACTGCTATTTATAGTAAGTGCTCGTTTGGCAATCAACATCATTTCTCAACATCAACTTCTTGGCGTGACCAGTTTCGATTTTTGGTGCCTTGGCGGTACTTTCCACAAAATGGTTTGGATTATTTAAATTATTACATTAAAGTTATAAAGTTAACATTAAAATATTTACTTTAGTGTTTTAATTTAATAAAGTTATGTTATGTCCCCTCAAGTGGATGCCTAGGGGAAAAGGGCACTTAGACATAAAGTTATTTAAAAAAAATAAAAGAGCACAATTTTGAAAAAGCAACGAAAAAGCAAAGAAGTGTTTTTTTGAAGAAGTAATGAAAAAGCAAAATAAATGTTTTTTCAAAAAAGTAGCAAAAAAACTATAAAAAGGGATGTGGGGCTCTCATTTGGATTATTCAAGTTTGCCCACATAACAGGATACTGTTGGAGTGAATAGAGAAGTTTTTCCAAAGATTGATCGAGGACGAAAACCCTCATCAAATTACCATTGCTATTAACTGTGTTGCAGACCTAGGGTTTCAAAGAAAAAAAATGAAGATTTTTAAAGTTTTTTGAAGAGCAAATTTTTGGAGGTGTTTGTTTTGATTTGCAGGGAACTTTTGAGGAGTTTTTGGGGCCTTTATAACTGGCATGATTTCCAAGGCAGGCCATACTAATCATCAGGGCACCTGAAATCATGGTGTGGGAATTACGAAATGAATTGCCCTATTTTTGTTAGGCTTTTCCCCTGGTTTAAGGGCGTTTAGACCTGCACCATCTATTCTAAGAGTTTGGTCATGGATTTTTCAGAGGGTTCGAGTGTTTTGAAGGGGTTGTTCAACTGTACCTAGGCAGGCCGTACCTAACTGGGAGTTTGTGTTCATTGCTGGGTGTTATTTGACCAGTTTCCACTGATCCTCCATGGCTGTTTGGTGGCATGGGATAGTCTAAAAGCTGATGGCAGGAGTTTGGGGGTGGCTGAACACCATTTCTGAGTCATTCTGAGGTTTTATAGTTCGCCTGGTCTGCTGCAACAGTCAACAACCAGACCTGCTATTGTTCAGAAGCATATACCAGACCTGTAGCTCACTATTTCCATGCATTTTGAGGTCAAATAGCAGTATTGGGCATGATTGCAATGTGTTGATGACCTCAGGGGGTATCTATGGCGTAGCTTGAGAGTTTTGGAGGAAGTTTTCTGCTGGTATGATCTGCTACAGGGGAATAACAGACCTGTAACCTCTGTATCAGACTTTCAGATCTGCAATATTCGGCTCTATAATCATAAGTTGAGGTACTTTTGTGTGAGTTTGTGTAATAATGATATTATCATGTATTTGCTGCCATTTGGAGATGTCAGCTTTCATTATAGTCTATGAATAACAATGAATGAATATGCTATGCGTTTCCCGACTTGGTAATAGCAGAATATCTTCTTATTTTCAGTTTGTCATTAGCTCATTATTGTCAAAAAAAAAAGGGGGTGTTCTTACACTTAACAGCTTCAGAGAGATTCTTTTTATCTTTGTTGCAAAAGGAATCTGTTCTGTTGCTAATTAGTTACACTGCCTGTTGTTGTAAATGGGGACAAGTGTCAAGTGTGCTCTTGAAGCCTGCGTGCCCATCCTTTTCTATAAAAACGGAGCTTGTATCATATTGTAAGGGTCTGGGAATTGAAGTCTTGAGTCTAGTCTTTTAATTTGTAGGTATTGTTAAGGTTTTTTGTCAAGTTCTGTAAAGACATTTCTGAAGCAGCAATGTATCTCTGAATCAAAGCATAAATGAATACATGCTTTTGATATGTATTGTCTCCAACTTTGTATATTAATATTCTCATGAATAAAATAATCAAGGATTATTGAGTTCTACTCTACAAATTTCTTGTACTGTGTATTTTGATGATAGCTTTTGTTCAATGAGTGGATTAATCTGCTTTCATTAAAATATAGGAAATATTGATGTTATATATGGATTACTAAGAAGAATCATATTATAAGTCTTTCATTGGTCTTGTTATTATAAGGTAATGGAAAATTAGTAATTGTTAAGAGTATACTTGAAATTGTTGTAAGGAAATCTTTGTAGGGTTTTGAGACTCTGTTACCCTAGGCAGATGCAAATCAAATTAGGATAAAATTAGTGTTCCATGGGGATGCGTCCCCCCCAAAAACAATCTATGTGTTTTAGGGATGCGGGGATGGGTGCGAGATGTCCCCCCGTTGTACTGCCACCTCCGTCGGGACGCCAAAAACTTCGAGGAGACATCGGGGACATCTAGACGTCCCAAGGATTTCTAGCCCCTCGAGTGTCTTGGGGGACGCCCAGGCATCTCCTGTGCTGGGACGTGCAAAAAAGTGTTTTGTTTTAAAATTTCATTGAAACTTTTTGGATTGTGAGCCTTTGGCTGAACCCTAAAGGCTTGTGGGCCCCTCTAAAAGCCCATAAGCAAGACAAGACACTCTCATTCTTCATTTTTTCGCTCACATATGCCATTTGATGTTTTGCAACAACTAGGTGAAGAAGAGAGAAACCAATGAGAAGAGTGAGTGAAAGAGTGATATTGAGGTGCTGCAAGTGCAAGAGGTGAAAAGGAGAAAGAAGAAGAAGAGAAGGAGCATTCTACACCATCTTAGAAGGATTTTTCAAGCACAAGGTAGGTTTTTATGATTGTTTTTTTGAAGTTTTTTCAATTTTTTGTTTGTTTGTTTGTTTTTTTTTTTTGTTTGTAAGTTTTCAGATTTATTTTCAAAATGTAATTTGATGTTGAATGTTACAATGGGCATTGAAATGAGCACATGAATATGCATTTGCAAATGCATATTCATATTTTCATTTCAAGGCTCATTGTTCATTTTTCATCTTTCCATCAAGATTCAACATCAAATTTTAAAATTTTGTTAAACTAGGTTGAAACTAGGCACTTATAGAATTTATTTGTTTATTGTAGTGTCACAATGAGCTCTCATGACATGAGTGAGGATGAGGTTCATTCACATAGTGATACTGATCCTGAATATGCTCTTGAGGCTGAGGTGAACCATGGGGTTGAGTGTGAAGCCCGAACTAGTTCCATGGCAAGTGAAGCAAGTACTTTAGAGTGCCCTTTTGTAGTATTGGCAGAGTATGCTAAGGGTCCTTTTGATCGCAAATCCCCTTTCAAACAATTTGCAACAAAAATACTAAGCAGGCAAGGGGCAACATTTGGTGGCACAAGGAGGTGGAAGTGCAACTTTTGTGGTGAGGAGTGGTTTGGGAGCATCACTAGAGTTAATGCACACCTTCTTTTCATTAGAGGAAGAGATATGTGAATTTTTGGCAAAACCGGAAAACATCAAATCCAAGCGAGAATTGCAAAGTCAAACTCAAAGTAACCCTATAGCAGATTTGTTTAATGTGCAGCTAAAGGATGACATAGATGATGCCATTGGCAAGTTCTTCTTTGCCAATGGCATCCCATTTCATGTTGCCCGATCTCCTTATTATAAGGAGATGATATTGATGGTGGCAAAGGAAGGACCATCATATGTGCGACCAGGTGAGACGAAATTGAGGACCACAATCTTGGATAAGAACTATTCCAAGATCAATTTGTTGATGGAGAAGATGGAGTCTTGGGTTAAGACAGGATGCAACCATGGATGGGTGGACGAACATTAGCCATCGTCCACTCATTAACATCATAGTTACATGTATTGAGGACCCATATTTTCTTAAGGCAGTTGATTGTTCAAGGCAGCACAAAGATGCTGATTTTCAGTTTGAGGTCCTGAGAGATGCTATTGAGGAGGTTGGGCCACAAAATGTGGTCCAAGTAGTGACAGATGCTGCACATGTGTGCAAAGCTATGGGAGACTTGTTGAGGCTGCTTATAGGCATATTTGGTGGACTCCATGTTGTGTGCATGCCATGAACAATGCACTCAAGGACATGTGGAAAATTGATTGGATAAGAGCAGTGGTAAATGATGCGAGAGATGTGTAGATGGTTATTTGCAACCACCACACATCACATGCACTCTTCAGGACCTTCGCTAAGGAGTTCCTGAAACCTACTGATATGAGATATGCTTCCTATTTCATTCTCTTGGAGAGAATGATTGAGTTGCAAGAGGCACTCCAACTCATGGTTATGACAACAGATTGGAATAGGTGGGCCGAGTCTAAGACAAAGAAGGGGAGGAGGGTGAAGGATATGGTGAAGAGCGATGTGTTATGGGGTGATGCAAAATATATTGTCGCCATTATTAAACCAGTTTTCTAGGTTATTAGGTATGGGGATGTGGATGCACCTAGCCTCGGAGAGGTGTATGAGTGCATCGATTCTATGCTTGATCAGATGAGGGATGTTGTGCGAGAGAGGGACCCCACATTAGCATTCTACCACGAGGATATTCAACCAATCATTCACATCCACACGCAATCCCCAAAAATGGTCTCCTGAACTGCTGTCTCCGAAACATGTTCTACTGTCCCTTGCCATCTTTGCCATGGAAACACCATGGAACATAGGTATAAATGCCTCCTACATATCGATGCCTATAAAGAATTGTTCCATTGAATCAAGGGATGGGGTCAAACATCCTATTTGTATCAAATTTATTTTGATCAGGAATAAATGTGATAGGCTCGGGGTTGCCATAAAAGGCTCGATTTTGTAATTATGCAGTAAGAGAGGGTTGATGAATACTTGGATGAACTTGGGCTTACGTTTGCAACAGTAGGTAGCAAAAAACCTAGTGATTGCTACCCCAAACCTATGCTCATTTAGCCCCTGTTTGTAAGCTTCCCTTTAACACATCACAATTAACATGCCAGGTAAAAAATTCCAGCTGCTGCATGTAATTCAAAGCTACTTGTTTCTACAATTAGTGAAATCTAATAAAGACCATATTAAATCTTCAAGTCATATCCATACAAAAAGCATCAAGTAATCACCGCTTCTCTTCAAATATGAGAGCTAAAAGGAGCCAAGGGTTCAAAATGCCACTGTAAAGCAATTACCCATAACAGGTCAAACCAAAGGGAAGGCTGGAAAAATTCCTACCATTCACTGCTACAAAAAGAAGAATGTCAGAAATAAGAGCAATTCTAAGGACACTACTCCCAGCGATGATACCAAAATGAAGATTTAGTGGGGGAAAAGACAAGAAATCATAATAACCAATTCCGACTGATGATGATGAGAATACTGTTGAACAATACAATGCAAGGTGATCATCACCGCTCTATTTCTCCAAGAACACACCATCCTTAAGAGATCAACCTAACATAGGTTGTGGTATGCGACCATGCCAATGAGATGAATCATAGAAGTCACTTCCACCCATATAACCTGATGGTGTGCGTTTTAATACTCACCGAACATAGAATAAAATGCCCAAAGACATTCTATCCTCTCTTGAACAAAGTTGCTGCATATGCTAAGATTGCAAAGAAGATCATATAGCAACTCCAAGGTTTCTTTCGTTAGGTCATGACACGTGGATAAGATCAGTGGGCGTTGTGATATGCTAGTATCACAAAGGGACTTACTTTAGAATTTGTTCACGAGCTAAAGACTTAGACGGTTTTATCATTGAATGCTCTTTCCATTGTGTATTTCGGATTTCCAAAAAAAAAATGCAAAAAGATAAGGGTTTAGGAGTTTAAACTACGCCTAAGAACTCAAGAGACAATAATGATTGGATGAAACGAAATAACCAAACTTTGTTTCACCTCCCTGGGACAACTACGCAAAGCGGTTGCAATCTTCAACAGAGGTGATAATAATTTTCATGTCTGAATTAATAATTATTCAAATTGAAGTTAAGCATCCACAACTTAAGAGCTTAGGCTAACTTTACGCATTGGATACAAATCATCTATCCAAAGAAAGTATGAGCTAGATTTCATCAATCACCGCTATCAGATCTTTCATTCACTAACAAACATTCAAATGAAAATGCTAATTTAACTTTAATCTAAGTGTTGAAGGAGAATATGTAAACCTTGCACACCACTTGAAAATAAAAGTGATTCAAAGCAAATCATGCATAAGAGCTTTTATTAATGGAAATGGCATAACGCAACAATCTCATACTACTCACTCCACCAATTGAAAATGAGAGTACGCAAGTTTATATAGAGTTTTAGAAATAAATGAGTGGCCCAAATTAAAACAAGCCAACGGCCAAGATTAAAACAAATAAACCCTAATTAGAGTTTCCCAATTAACATCAGTGAACAATGAGTTGACAAAGAGTGAGGTGGTGCCTGGAGCTACTTTCAAGGAAGTACATCCCCATCCTCTCGAGTTGTTGTGCGTTCGATGAATCTGGACACAATCAAGACAACCTCCTCCATAGTGACTTGTGGGAGCATGTCGATCCTAAACTCTAGCTCGTCCAAGCCTTTGGCGCATTTGGCAAAGATGTCTTCCCATTCCGGCTCAATCCTCACAAAGGCCTCCCAGATGGCTAAGAAGTTCGCCATTTTGACCCACTTTTACTTTAAGATAGGCCTCGTGACAGAAAATAATTTTTCTTGAACTTTAATCTTCAAACCTTCCAACTGTAAATCATTTTCCCGTATGACTTCCTTGTCTAACATGTTGACAGTCATGTTGAAGATTTTGTTCTGGATCCCCTTAACTCGTTCTTCCACTCCGACTCCATCAGCCTTCACCCTTTCTAAGACCTCGCCTCGTGCCGTCAAAGCCCAGTACCAAGTACGAAAATCATAAGCCGCACCTGTCGCAATGATGTCTCCATCAATTAGCTCTCGCTTCAGGACCCCTTTTAGAACTCTAAGGCACAAAATTATTCTCTCCTGTACATTCAGGAGACCGTCCCACATTTCTGCCAAGGCAGCCAGTCTAGAGAGCAATGAGGTGGCCTGACCGTAGACTAATGTCAACCTTTCCAGGAATGTATTTGCTTTTGCACCTTTGACCACTATCCATTCTTTGGCCTCTCTGGCTGTGACCATGTCTTCTTTCATGTCCTTAGTTGCTTCCTATGAAGGATTCGGGAGAAGAGGAGCTACTGTACTATCTTGATCAAGCGGCTTGGTTAGATGTTATATGTATTCTTTCAAGCGCTCAATCTCCTTCTGGCATTCTTTCCTCTTTGCTACTTCCTTTCCCAACCTCACCTTGATAGTGGACATTGAATTGTCCAAATCTTCAACTTCTTGGCCTTTTGTGGTTGGGCCCAAGTTGATGGTAGTGACAACATATTTATGTGGAGCTATATCCTCCTGTGGCTTGTCCACCGTTGGCGCTGCAATTTGCATAGACTAGTTGCCAGCTTCATCCCTCTGTATAGTGGAGAACTTCTTAGCCGACTTCTTGATTGAAACTTGCTCAAGTTTGGCTAAGAAATCCGTAGCATTGTCTTCTTCCTACGTCTCGACTAGTGCTTGTATCTTCATTCTCTCCTTCAACCAGTCAGGGATCGTGAGTTGTTCTATGCCATCTTCTTCCTACACATTATCTCCATTCGGATCGTCGAAAATTTCTCTGAGGGCTGAAATCATACCCTCCTGAAAATCATAATTTTGTGCGCCCATCTCATCATCTGATCCAAGTATTTTCGTGCCGGTGGGGGATGGTGGCTCATCATCGTCCAGCTGAATGGGCTCCATATTCTCCTCGGGAATTGGGGGAGGGTTTCCAATGTTGGCCAATGAATCATCTATGGTGGCCAATATCTCGTCAATGTTTTTGGACGTGGCGGAGCGTGAAGGCTCTATCCTTGTTCGTTTCTAAACAGGTTCCTTGTCCACAACTACTTTTCTTTTCCTGGAAGTAGTGGCTTCCATCAACTCTATGCCATGCGACGCTTCTGCATTTGAGGAATAAGACTCCATTTCGCTCAATCTGTCATAGGTAAGTGTCACCTTCCTCCGCCTTAGCTTTTGGACCTGTTGATTGACCCACCATTGAGAATACTTGATTATTGGTCTCATTAGGGTGTTCAAATCCGCATGCTTGGGCTCAGACCACTTTATGGCAGGAAGAGGCCAAATCTTGTCAAAGCACGATTGTACTTGCTCTCCATCTTCTTCAAGTTGATCAGGCACTCGACAAAGTTCAGTTGTCTTGATCAAGCTCACTGGCAGTCTGGACCACAACCTCCGTTTGACCTCATATTCGTCTGCAGCATCTGCCCAAAATCTTCCAACTTGACTCTATGCTTGTATTTTCTCCCGTCCACAGTCTTGATATGATGATGCGGGTCAAAGTTCTCTCTAGATTGGTATGTGGTGAACGGGTATCGTTGTATTTCCAGCTTGGCACTCTCAGCTACTTGTGCTGATGGGCATGATTCCAACATGTTCCCAATGAAAAAGGGGAAAGTAACCGCCGCCTTTTGTTTTGTTCTCTGGAAGCTTTGATATTCTTCCAACTGTCTAAGTACTTCAAGCAAAACCATCTTGTTGGTAGGAAAGATAGGCAATTTGTAGGGATTCCCAGTGAATCCTTGAACTTTGATGTATGTGTATCTTGGGTATTGGATGAACCAAGATCCGTATTTGCCGATCAAACTCTTGGCTTCGTGAGTTAGCCTTTGGTGCATTCCTCCTTGAAGCATTCTTGTTATATACATGAGGAAAGCGTCATGTGCCCATCTGAAATGGGCTTTCTCACTTAATTGTAGCTGTGGATAGCAGTCATAGGGCTTCAGCTCATTCTCTCCATTGCCGACCACGCCTTTGCAGATCAAGCCTGCATACTGGTATGTCCTAGCCAACATGTAAATGATGTAGGAGCTCATATAAAATGTTTGTCTTTTCTAGATTGACCAGCTGCTCGTGGAGGCTATTGCTTATCATACGAGACCAATTGAACATTTTTACCCCTTCAATGATTTCCTTGATAAAGTGGTACATCCATGTTTCGAATGGCGCTCCCTGAGGATTGCCAACTACTCTGTTCAACAAGATGATGATGTCTTCGTAATCTTCTTTGAAGTCCGTGCGGAACAGCTTCTTGGGCATCTTCTTGGCGGAAGCTCTTGGTTTCTCCAACCACGATTTATTAATATTTGCAGTGTAGAGGTCAAGTTTTTCATCATATAATTTCTTTGCATCCTCCTTCGTTTTGTAGGAAGTTCTGTGATATGTCGGGATGCCGAAGGCTTCTTGTATGGTTAACTCTCCGAGGTGAGCTAGTATCCTCCCATCAGGCGCAACAATTTGCCTGTCTTGTGCATTATAGTGAAGGGCACACTCTACCATCAGTTCGACACACTCAACTGCAGGTGGGAATCCGACAGCCTGAACAATTCCGTTCTTCATCATTCGTTTGGCAATGGGAGTTGGCAAGAATCCATCGTGCTCGTACATCCTCTTTTTAAATTCTTTGAGGTCGACGTGCCCGAGGTTGGTGTCTGTGACATTTTTCCATTTTGAATTAATCTTGGACTCCGACTGCAGCCCCTTACTGGCGATTTTCATCCGTGCTTGTCTGGATGGTTCTCCTCGGGTGGTCATTAACCGACAAATACAAAAATAATTAACATTAATATAAGAACTTTCAAAATCTGGTTACTCTGGGATTTTATTCGATAAATTTATACTTTCAGCCTGTTTAAAATATGAATTTCTGCGAAAAAGCAAGCTGAAAGTGGAGAAATTCGCTAAGTGATTGTCAAATTTTGTTCCGGAATGACTGCAGAAGATAAAAAAAGAATAGAAGAGCTTTGCCAATTGATTTCCAAACCATCGAGAATATCCTTTGGTTGTAAATTAATTCCAACTTCTGAAAATTTAATCAAAAGGTGCGCCAATTTGTTAAGAAGTACTCCTTTCAGCAAAGAAATAATTTACTTCTTCAAAAATAATCACGCTCTCCAGCTTAAAATTATCTCTTACTGAGAAAAATCGACATTGCTCTCGATATTTCTTCTTCCAAAATTTATCTCTTGCAGATTTGAGAGAGCTGAACTTCTTCTCAATCGAATTTGTGAAGAATGAGTTGCTGAAACTCATTATATGGCTGAGAAGTGCAATTTTCCTTGGTAACTACTTTCTTTCTCTTGAGTTTTTTTCAATTTTAGAATTGTTTTCTTCTCTTCGTTTGGCAAGTTTCTAATCCTTTTCGAAATCCTTGAGGCAAGTTTCTAATTTCATCCTAGCGCCACCTCCAATCAAAATCTTTAGATTTTCTTTCCTTTCAAAATTTTGGCTAAGTGTTGAACACTTAAAATCGTTGGAAAATATTAAATTAATCATTAAATTTAATTTTCCAACCCATTTAATCCTCGAATCGTGGCAAAATTTAATTTCGTTTAAGGCAAATTAATTATTCTTCCAAGTTATTTCTCATTTTCTCCAGACATCGAATTTTTAAAATAAATTTTCCTAAGTGTTGGAAAATAATTTAAAATATCCAAAGTATTTAAATTTCCAACTGGTTAAAATATTTCCAACCCATTAAAATATTGATACTTGGCCAAATTTGTTTATCCGTGGCTAAATATTTAATTTTCCAATCTTTTGATTTATTCCGTCTAGCCAAGACATACTTCATGATTTCTTTGCCAATTTCAACTTCTTGGGCGGACTGCAGGCTTCTCCAGACGTTCATACTTAGTCAAAAATTTTATTTTCTCTCTCCTTCTGAGTTGGGCGGACTTGGAGGCTTCTCTGCCACTTTGTAATTTTGTCCATGCCTTAGAAATTTATTTCATGTTGAGGGGTGGACTTCACACTTGCCTTGCCATTCATACTTTTTGCCTTAAGAATATTTTCTTCATGCTGAGGGGCGAACTTCATTCTAGCTTGGTCACCTCTCGCTAGGCGTATTTTGATCAATGCCTTAAGAAAATTTTCCTCTTCCAAAGTTGGGCGGACTTCATGCTCTACTTGACATGGGCGTACTTTCACTTGACTTTCCAAGTGCAGACTTGGTGCCTTGTCTTGCCATCCACTTAGCTTGGGTGGACATTGAAGTGGGCTTGCCATCTTTCTTTTCCTTAGGGGTGGACTTCATGCTTCTCTTTCCAAGGGCGGACTTGGAGCTTCTCCTGCCAAGGACGGACTTCATGCTTGGCCTGCCAGGGGCGGACTTCATGCCTTCTCAAGACATGGTGGACTTCATGCCTTCTCAAGACATGGTGGACTTCATGCTTGGCCTGCTAGTGCCAGACTTCATGCCTTCCCAAGACATGGCTCACTTCATGCTTGGCCTGCTAGTGCCTGCCTTTGGCTTGCCAGAGGCAAGGGCGGACTTGAGACTATGTCTGCCATTCCTTCTCATGGGTGAGCTTTTCAGACTCTGCCATTTTTACCAATTTTTCGCCATTTACCTTGATTTTCCTGTTGAAATCTCTCATTTCTGAGGTGTGTTGACTTCATGACCAGTGGGACCTCAAAATAGAAACTTTCTAAAAATAGAAAAAAACAAAAAGAATCCCTAAAAAATAGGAACTCCAGAATGGCCTAAAAATGCCAAAAATAAAAAAAGCAAAAAGCAGAATCCCTAAAAAATAGGAAATGTTAGAAATGACCGAAAGCATAGGCGATCCTCGTCTTCTAGACCTTCCGAGCACTTCCATGACGTTTAGGCACGCAAACAGGTTAAAAATCTCAACTTGGCTGGAGTGACTCTCAAAAACTCAAATTCTGAACTCACAAAATGCAACGCAGAGGGCGAAGCCAAAAGAAACTGGGGGTCCCCATTTGCGATGGGGTGATGTGTGAAATAGGTCACAACATAACCCAAGGCATATAATCCTCAATAGATGTACTCTGCTTCTGACACGTACCATATTAATGCTAAAGCTTGAGCATTCTTGGTTCCCACTTTCACTCACTTTGGTATTAATCCTAAGGAGATCTGTATCCCAAAAGGTTCATATGTTGTCTCTGCTCCCGTAGGACTGTTTCCTAGCAGCCACTCTCAAGCCACACAATTCCTCCCTCGGAATTGCCACCCTACCCACACGATTGAAATTCCTTAAGTAGCCGGAAAGGGTTTTCAGAACTCCCATCCATCTCCCTTATCTATTTCTGTCTTCACTAAAGCTGACCTTAGCCTCCTAGTTGTTCTTCATTAAATTTTAAGGCTATAAAAAAACAAACAAGGAATGATTCTGATAAAGTTGTTCGCAACACATGTCTGAAAATGGTATTTGTTTGGCTCCAATATGCAATTAACAAACAGAAAGAGTGAATTGAAGCAATGAACATTAGCATTCATAGGATAGCTAGTATCATTGAACAACATGAACAAACTCTGCAAGCAATCATTTCCCCCTTTTATCTGAGAATGCAGGAAGGAGAGTTTCTGAAATCATGTAGGAGAAGCTGATATAGCTCCATATCCCAAACATCAGGCAACCAGAGGAAAATGCTCTAGTGATGTGACTATGAGAGGTGTGAAATGGTGGTGACCCACAATGCAGCAGCACATTCTCATTCCTGCACAGGAATGATTCCAAAGAGAACATTGCGAGGAGACTAACCCCTCTCTCCCCGCCCAGGGATCTTCTTACACTCCAAATTAATGGTTTCAGCTTTCAGTAGCTTTTGTGTCATCTTTGGGATTTTCAACCTTCGTTGAGAATTCTGCCAAAAATACTTGTATGTTGTCTAGTATATCTGCTATCTATAAACCTAGCAAAGCTGAAAGGCATGGTGGATGTCTCTCACGTTAGTCTTACTCTTCATCTGTTTGTTCATGCCATGTAAGTGCTAGAGAAGGCATTCTGAAATGATTGTACCAAGTTCAAGCTGGCAGCTCTTATTGAAAAATATAAAACCAGATCTGACAGTATTTATATTCTGATGTCTACTCACTGAATGCTTAATTTTGTTCTAATAGGTATTCTATTTCTTCTTTTTATCTCCCCCTTTTTTTAATATGATGCTTTACTTTTTCCAAAGAAATGCTAGATCTACTTAGGTAATGTAGTATTTCTATAATTTTGGCTCTGTTTTGTGCACATCTTTGTAAACTTTCTGCTTCAATTAAGAAAAGAAAAGCTCACAGTGCAAATGTGATGTGTGTAGGTGATGTACTCAGATTTGGATCCCGATGGAAATCTAAACTTGCATCATTTCATAATTATAATGGCTGTGGTTATAATCTTGTTGTCTCAATTACCTTCATTCCATTCTCTGAGATACATCAACTCTGCATCCCTGTTTCTAAGCTTGGGATACAGCTTTTGCATTGTGATTGCATGTATCATTGCAGGTACAATTTTACTCAGTCGGAATTCCTTTTATTAGTTTTGTTGAACACCATATTGATCAATCAAAAGCTCCAAAAACAATTCATATTGCACCCCTTCTTCTGAGCAAGGGTTACAGCTCTTGCATTGTAATTGGATAAATTTGTGGATACAATATAATTCTCAAAGTCAAAATAAGTATTCCTGATTTTTCAAGTTCCATTGAACACCAGTTTTTGTCAATCAAAAGCAAGAAATAAAAAGAAAAAAAAAACCTACTGTTTTGGACAGGTTATTCAAGTGAAGCTCAGTCAAAAGATTATTCCCTTACTGGGTCAAAAATCATCCGTGTTTTCAGTGGATTCAAAGCTGTGTCAATAATGGGGACCACATTTGGCAATGGTATTCTCCCTGAAATACAGGTTGAGCCCTAAACTTTATTCTCTTTATCATCCAATTTCTGACTAAATGCAACCTGCTTTACTTTCACAATTGGACCTTTAGAGAGACTGTTATTGAGATGTGATACTGATAACGTAAATGTCCTTTAGGACAAAGTGGCATGTAGGACCTATCAAATATATCTGCTTGTTTATGATTATTTTTATGGGTGTTTTGGCTTTGTATGATTGTCTTGACTTAGATTTTATATGCTAGATTATAAAACTGTCATTATTGTGCCTAGAAAAGTCATGTTTCACTCTCTATATTATACAGGCAACACTTGCACCACCAGTTACAGGGAAGATGTTTAAAGGACTATGCATGTGCTATGGAGTAGTAATAGCAACATATTACACTGTTGCAGTATCAGGATACTGGGCATTTGGCAATAATGTCCGTGATAACATATTGGAAAATCTTCTGCCAGATGATGAGGGTATAGCTCTGGTACCTGTTTGGTTGCTTATTATTGCTGTGATTTTTATACTTTTACAGCTTCTCACTGTAACACTGGTAAGCTGATGTATCCTTGTTGCTTTAATTTGACTCTGTTTAATGGTGATGACCCTTCACTAATTATTGATGGATAATAAGGTGTACTCTCAAGTGGCCTATGAAATCTTAGAGAAGAAATCAGCAGATGTGAGTATGGGCGTCTTCTCACTGCGAAATCTACTTCCTAGGCTATTTCTGAGATCTTTGTACATCATAGTATGTGCATTTGTTGCAGCCATGCTACCTTTCTTCGGAGACATCAATGCATTGGTGGGGGCTCTTGGGTTTATTCCATTGGATTTCATCCTTCCAATGCTGCTTTATAATATAAGTTTCAAGCCAGCCCGTGCTTCTATGATTTTCTCAGTCAACAGCTTAATCATGATCATTTTCACAGGTGTGGCAATCATGGGTACTGTTTCCTCGGTCCGCCAAATAGTTGTTGATGCAAAACTATTCAAGCTATTTAGCACCACTATAATTGACTAATTGTTTCTCTTTTCCGGTACTTAAGTTCCAAGAAATTGTTTAATAGTAATAATCTTCTAATTCAAAAATTGTTGATTGAAAATAAGGTGTACTGTCAAGTGACCTATGAAATGTTAGAAAAAGAATTGGCAGATGTGAGGATGGATTAGTTCTCACTGCAAAACCTAATACCTAGGTTAGTTCTGAGATCTTTGTACGTAATAATATGTGTGTTTGTTGCAGCTATGCTACCTTTCATTTTAGACATCAATGCATTGATGGGGGCTATTGGGTATATTCCATTGGATTCGATCCTTCCAATGTTGCATTATGATATAAGTTTCAGGCCGGCTCATGCTTCTATGATTTTCTTGGTCAACGACTTAATCATGATCATTTTCACAGGCATGGGAATCATGGGTTCCATTTCCTAAGTCTGTCAAATAGTTGTTGATGCAAAACTATTTGAGCTGTTTAGCACCACTGTAATTGACTAATTGCTTTTCGTTTCCCCTGCCTAAATTCCAAGAAATTGGCCCTGTAACAGCATTGTTTATTCCATACTTGTTATAAATATCGAAGTTGTAATCAGCTAACTGCAGAGCCCTTCTTTGGCTGGGAGCTTAAACTATAATTTTTAACATCTGTATAGGATATTTTAGCATCTTGAACATTATAAATTAACGATGACATACTTGACAGTTTTACATGAGAAGCATCAATATCTACAGTGTCCTAGAGTATCTGATTCCACAATGGATTTCATGTAAAATTATAGGAATTGAGGTAGTTATGATAAGGGCAAAGCAGACCATGCCTATTACTAAAGACAATACATTTTCTGAATAAACCATCGAACCCCTAAAATAAAACAACTTAAAACTGGTAAAGAAGGTTCAAGGTGAACATTTTATTAAATAGTCAAAGGCGGAGCAAGACGTCTATAGTAGTTGGGATTCCTTAGGAATTTAACACATCTATGTGTGTGTAAGCATCACAAGTGATGCAGTCAAGGTTAGGGGGACCAATGAAGGGAAACTATCTTCTTGTAACAAGACAACAAAATAGCATTTCAAACTGAGGTCTATGACTCGAATAATTGATTTTTGTGATATCCCAATAATACAACAATGCAAGGAAACCTCAACACATCAGAATGCACATTATAATTAGACAAACTAACTTTTATGAACAATAAAAAATTCTCATTTGTTGATTTATAACATATTTATACCCAAGTACATACACTAATTTATTGAACTTAAATCAGAAACAAAAATAGAAACAAATTCTCAAAACCTTGCCGATATTTTAATCCAAAACATATACAAATTTATGAAATTCAGTTCCCACAAATTAGAACCATTACATCCCATTTTCTTACATCAAAACCCTTATAATCAACACTCATTCTTTCAATCCTACATAAAAGCCTACAACACTGCATTACTTGATTTACACGTGCATGAAATGAATCTTAATGTTCAACTCGATTCCATTGCCGCACTCAACTCAAATCCAAATTATGAAAATCTCAACTCTAGACAATCCTAGGAAAATTAAGTTTCCTCTAATAAAATTCACTTTTCAACTTCGATAAAGCATACAACTCTTTATTCTCTAATGTGCACAACCAAATCCTTGCAAAAACAACCTTAATATTGATTTCTTCACAGTCTTCTATCTTCTAAGTAGTCCCCGATTCTTTCATTTCAGTTCCTTTTTGGTGCTCAAAACTGCACTCTGTAACTCTAGAAGGTAAACTTTGAATACAAAGCCTACAAAAGCAAAGTTGGGTTAGGCACTCGATAGGACTCATGAGTAAATTACAACTTGGTTGAGACCAACTAACAAAAATGAGAAACATATCTGGTCTTTTGGTTATGCTTCTTATAAATCTTTAAAAGATAAATCAAAACAAATTGACCGCATGGTTAGCCAAACCTAATGCATAAGAAGACTCCAAACATGTCAATATCTTTAATAATTGGCATACTAGTCTTTTAGACCATAGATCTCAACAGAATAGGCTGCAATACATCTCATAATGTAAAACCATATTCATATCCCCAATTATAAAACCCCTCATAGTTTCTTAGTTCACCTATAACCTTCTAACCAAAGGATGCATAACCCTCTATGCTCGCAAAGTATTGCAAAAGCATGTGGCATTGACTTTATGTAGATTTATCATTTAAAATTTTGATTAGTTGGTTAAGAAGAGGATTAGTGCTTTGGTTCAGCGCAACAAAATCAAACCCTAAAATAATGAGAAAACATGTATGTAAATCAATCCAAAATATAGAACTAGAAATGTAAATGAGATCCCTCAAGTCTAGTTGCACTTTTGTTTAAATATAATACAAAGACTAAGAACTTCACATGACCAAATATTCTTAGTAGTCCAAAATTGAACAAACAATTCCATATGATATTAATGAAAGGTTTTTACAAATTCTTGAGAGTGGACTAATAAAAAATGTCAATAAACTAGCAAATGTAGCCCTAGAGATTTGTCCAATCCTTCAATTTTTTCAAACACTTGGGAAACATTTATGTTAGAGAAATTTTGCTTGTAAGCACCTTCTCTAGATTTACAAAACAATGAACTACTCATTATTAAAATACTTGAATTTAAAATTTGATATACTTGAACCAACTAAGACTAGTGGACATTGTATAAATTTGGGGCAAGAGATGTATGTTTGGCTAAAAAAAACCAACCCATATTCCAAAGAGAGCCTATATTTAAAACAAATGCATTTCACCCTAATTTCATATATATTTGACATATGCCCACATCTACATTGATTCCATGCTTTGTAACAATTAGAAGGATTAAATCTACATTTCTTGTGTCTTATTTTATTGAAATTGAACAATAGACAATTACTTGCATTTGGGGTCCCAAAATGTTTGATTTTGCCCTAAAACCAAATAAATTTTTTTTTTTTTATTTCCTCCATTTGCTTAATACTCATCTCCAACAAACTTTCTTGCACAAAACCATTCAATTTCAAAGGATATTTTACATTTCCTATGCAAAAATTAAGCTCCAAGAAGACAATTCTTTTGCACTTGCAATTTTTACTCTCTAATGCATATATATTTGATTGCAATTACTCACTTCTAAAATGTATTTTACTTTTCCCATGCAAACATTCAACTCCAAGAAGATTATTTTCTTACACTTGAAAGTTTTTACTCTCCAAATTTTATCCAAAAGGGAAAAAAGATAGAAATAGCTCCATGTAAAACATTCTCTAAAATTAACCTTCACTTTTCTTCACTCACTTTGAATACTCATTATACATAATTATTTATTGTAAATAAAAAGTTTAGCCTCTCAAGGTAATTGTTGGATTCTAACTCAATGGGTCCATTACACACTTCTACTCTAAAGAGATGAAATGAATCTACAAGGAAAATTCACACAAAGATCAACAACCTAGGTGTGATGGTGGAAACAAAGATACAAGTTGCAACATTTTATTGTTTTGCTTACGTGCACATAAAATTACAAAATTCTCCTCAAATTCCTTGACATTATTCTATTCACTACTAGAGTCACTAAACACCCTTGAGATTTGATAGATTATAATCATCATGGCAAGAGATCTTGTAGATTTGATTATTCATAATCATTGTAGTAGGGTAAAAGCACAAACTATTTTGATTAGTTCTAATATGTTCTTTTTTTAAATAATGCAAGTATGGTGCATTAGAGGAGAGAATCCTCTCCAAAAGAGTATATTTTTTTTGAAAATGATAAAAAAGTTGACAAAAGTTGATGTTGATTGAAAACTACCAAATTCTGGTAAGTTTGATTTTAAAACATTATTACGAAAAAAATATATTGATATATATTTTTTTCTCATGCATAAGATATTGAAGTTATCTATTTGCGAAAAATATCAAGGGAAAATGAAATTTTCAGCAATTCAAAATCTGATGTTAATTTTTTTTTTTTAAATATCAAAACAATTTTTGTTTTGAAAAATTACAAGCATAAACTTCATCAAGAGTTCTACATTTTCATTAGTTTACATCATTTTGAAATCCAAAACATAAAACACTTTTATGCGGTCGAAGTTGAAATTTTTTATTTGTGACACGAGTTTATACTTTTACCCAACAAGAGACCCTTGAAAAAATGGCCGTGGGCTATGAAAAAACAAGTGCAACTAAATTTTTAGTAAAACACCCTCGAGAATCAATAGCTCATTATCATCATGGCAAGGGACCCCACATAATTGATGGCTCATAATCACTATGGCAAGCGACCCTCAACACAAATGGTTGTTGGCTAAGAAGAAAGCGAAGTGTTGCTAAACTTCTAGCATAACACTCTTTGACCACAACTAGTTAGAAGTTGCCATGTCGCCAATTTCCATTTTGATAAATTAGCTAGGAGAACCTATGCAAAACACACTTTGGCCCCATGAAACTTTAATGAAGACAATGATTGACCCAAAATCTACTCCATGATAGACACATGATAGGACAAGGAAGAAAGCTAAGTGTAACTAAACTTCTGACAAAACACTCTTTGACCACAACTAGTTAGAAGTTGCTATGCCACCATTTTTTTTTTGACAAATTAGCTAGAAGAACTTATGTAAAAAACACTTTGGCCCCAAGAAACTTTAATGAAGACAACAATTGACCCAAAATTTACTCCATGAAAGATCATGATGGGACAAAAAGAGTCTAGAAACACTTATATCTTCTCACAACGCTTGGAAATAAATTTATTATATTTCACCTTTCCTTTGGATGTGAAGTTATAATTCAATTTGCTTGATGTACATTATGTGACCAATAAGTCTATTGAGAGTTTTACTCAAGCCAAGCACTAGAATAAAAAACCTTCGAAACTCAGTCACAATTTTTTGGATCTATATGATTTTAGGCCCTTTAAACATGAAAATAAACAAATTTTTTCTTTACATTAAGTCTTGGAATTGAGGCTTTGATTGAAAATAACTTTGGATCTACTATAGATTGGTGAACTATCTCAAGCTTCTTGAACTTCAAAGTTCTCATTCAAGGATGGTTATAGACACAATGACAAATAAATTGGATTCAAAACAAACTTTGGGTTTGCCAACCAACTTGGAAACCCTAGCCATGAAAATAAAACAAACTCTTTACTCCAAGTGGATGTGAGGCTCGTTTATAGTTATAATTGATTTTCTTTTAAAGCGCATGAGGTTTTGGAGACTTAAAAATTCTTGTTGATGTGGTTTATATTCACACACAACATACCTAATCTATCTATCTAGGATTGCTATTGTTTGTGAGTTAGTTAACACTTTGCTTCGTTCTAAAACATTATAAACAAACATTCACAATTTGCCTCAAAATTTTAAACTCTTTGGTCTAAGGATGGATACCCTTTGAAATAGCCTTGATATTGATGTTGGTCCTAAGGAGTTTTATCCTTAAATATTTTAGTTTACATCTCAATCCATACTTCCCAAAGTTAACCTAGGTAACTATGCCCTTGACTTCATCCTTTTTACAAAATGGACTTTGTGGAATTGATGATGTTTTTGACATAGACATTTAGTTTGAACTTAAGAAAGACAAGTGTTTGTGATAAAAAGAAACTCATTTAAGCAAGATAACTTGACCAAATTGAACCCCACATGACCATTTGACATATGATTGACCTTACGCTCGCTATCATTCAACCAAAATTTGAACTCATTGAATTAGAACAAACCAATATAATTAGTAGTTTGAGAAGCTTCACTTTTGAAACAAAGGAAACACCAACCCAGTGGAGAAACACAATATACATCATAGATGAAGAAGAGGAACAAGGTGATATTGTGGTTGGAAGGCACATATTACCACCACCCATGTGGCAATAAATATCATCTTTTCCTTAATCTTAGACTTCTCTAAATGATCTCTCACAAGATCAAATTTCCCAAGAGAAGGTATACATGTCGTCACTTTAAACTTAGGCATCATAGTCCAAAAGCTATCAAAAGACTCCTTTTAGCTCTTTACTGCAACAAGAACATTTTGGTAAGAAAATTTTATAGACGTGCTTCAATAAACAATACATACTTGTATGCCCTATTTGAAAGTCAAAACATTGGCCTTTTCCATGATCTTGAACTTCTCTAAATAATCTCATGCAAATCAAAATCCCTAGGAGAAGGTTTACATGCCACTATTTCAAACTTAGACATCATAGTTCAAAGTACATTAGAAGACGTATCCTAAGACAGTGCTACAACAAGAACAAGTTGGTAATGAGGTTTTATAGACTTATTCCGCTGAACAATCCAAACATGTATGCTCAATATGAACCCCTCATTTAAGTCAAACATTGTTCTTTTTGGATTTGAACACTTTAGAGGTCTAGCATCTTTCTCACTACCTTGGTCTTCAAAAATAAAAGGTTCATTCTAGGTCAACATTGGGTCAAACATTTCATCCACCCCTTCATCAAAAATCATCCTTCACTTCACCAAACTTTGCAAACTTTTGAACACACTGACACTTTTTGACTTAAACATCTATCAAACCAACCCCTAACTTAGCTACTTTGTATGTGAAATGAATCATTTTCCATGCATTTAGTTAAGTTGGTTATCATCTTTGAACCGGTTTATCTTGAAGGTCACAAGTCTACCCTAAAGATAAACAAGTTCATAAACATCCTTTATCCAAACATCAAAACATCAAACTTAAGTCAAAAAAGTATTGTCCCAAAAGATTTTCCAAGATCACTCTCCACATCATTCACCTTTTTCATCTCCCATTATCATCATTTCTCCCAAAAGACTTAGAGCATCCCTTCTACCTAGATTTGAGTCAACTAGAGAGTTCAAACACTATAAATCTCAACACAACTCTCCAATAGGTGACCCAAAATTTATGGTAAAGACAAGATCACAACACAAAAGAATTATGGAGAAAACCAAAGTCACATTCACCTCAAGTGATACCAATCATTTATAATTTGATCCAAGAAGTCAAGTTACCCCATCACAACAACCATCATCTCCATCAGGGCCATATGAGATAGAAGATGTCATGAACAACCTAGTTGGACTTACTAAGGAAGAAATCATGGAGTACAAATAGGAACATCAATCCTTAGAAAACGTTGCTTTGATTTCTCCATCTTTTTTTGCACAATCATTGGCACAAGGATTGACTTCATCCACCTTGCAAATAGATCCATTGTCAAATCAAACATCCACTCCTAGTATTGCAACTAGTCTTGCTAAAGAATTTGGCCATACTCTTCCATTTGAAAGCAACACACTTGTGTACTATCAACACCAATCCATCCACCACTTGGACACTAACATTTGGCACTTCTACCATTCCCAAACATCCCTTACATCACCATCAACCACTCACACTTCATGAGTCCACAACAACATCAACATATAGAGGGTACCCATCTTCATCCATACCCACAAGTACCACAAGTGTGCCCAACATCCCACAAGGAAGTATAGGCCAAGTGTCTCAAATCAACACACAAGGACATTCCAACAAACCTAACGCAAGGTCAACCCTTAATTCAAATAAGGACATCTCTATCCAATCCCCCAACTGTTTCATCTACACCATTGGATTCACAAAAAACATCCTTCCCATCCATCATCGATCTGAATCAAAACAATCCCTTGGTCACAAACCCCATCAACCAAGGTAATACCTTGTCCACATCCCTAGCACAAGGAAATCCCCAAGACATTGGACAAGGGAACCTTTTCAATCAACAAACTCAAGGTCTTGGTATGTCATTACCATCACAAAATCTAATGACACCATTCTCATCTTTCCCCACGGTCCCTTTCACCATGCAAAATAAAATGGGACCTCAAAATTACATTCCTTCATCTCAATCTTGTTGAATATTCAAGATACTGAGAGGGGGGGGTGAATTAGTATCTTCACAAACTCATTGATCAAAAATCATCAATTACTTTAATGCATATAATTGAGAAAATCAAGAACAAAGCATGAAATCACACAACACATAAACACCATAATTTTATGTGGAAAACCCAATGAGGGAAAAACCATGATAAGGATTAGTTCACAATATATAGTAGTTCCAAAATCAAATACAAAAGAGGATCACTAGAAAGTACAAAATCTCACTGCTTACAAGGACTCACTATTTAAACAAGGAGGCTCACTACCTACAAAGGATTACAGGAACAAAATGGCTTATAGCCAAAATATGAACTGATGAAGTTACACCACAAGTGCAGATTCAGTTCCTTTGATGCTTAGACTATTCCAATGCCAACAGACTAATATTCGCTCTTCTTCACATTCACATTCTACTCGCACACTTCGCATATATGTCCAACAACTTTTTTAATCTACAAACCATCCTATATATATATCTGATATATCCACACACATCAATTAGGTCGGCCTAATTGGATGCAACACATATTTACCAAAAAGATAACCATTGGCTTCATACAATTTTTTTCCAAAAGTAGTTCAATTGTGCATCACACTATGTCATGTTGGGTAGGACCATAGATAGGTCGCTCATATATCTGCAACATAAATTAATCATTATATCACTAACTGTTTATTAGGTCAGCCATGGATAAACCTAATAATAAGATGCAACACCGAACCAATGCAAATTTGTCAAACTATCATATGAGTATACAAAATTGCATATATACATGCTTCCAAAATTCATAAACCTTTTTCCGAAACCGCAACCAACAATGATCACCAAAGGGGCAATGAGAACCAAAATACTAGACCAAAATATCATAGGATGTAAACTTGTTCTTCATATCGGTTCAAAGTACTGAACTTGTATGATACCTTAATCAACATGGTGACATTAATGACAACATAAAAGACTGATCTTCTTCATTCTTCCAACAATCTCCCCATTTGTCATCGATGGCAACATGTGCCAAAAAAAATGGTGTATGACAATCTCCAAAAAAAAAATTCCCTTACAATTTGTCCAAAATTCTCCAAATCTCTCCCCCTTTGATATCAATGGCAAAGGGCGACCAAACAAAAAGGATGTAAACATATGTGACATGGTGGCCTCAAAATTCCAAATCTCCAACACTTCCAAAACTCAAAAATTTCCAAAAACTCCTAGACATGCAAAACTTTTAAAGCTTAATTTTTTTTTTTCAGAAACTCCCCCTTTGATTATCAAATCAACTTTTCTTCTCATCATGTTTTCATTTTTATTTTCACTTTTATTTTATCTCCTTTTACCACAACAAAAAAACAACAAAAACTTAAACATTGAGAGACTCAGTTAAAAATAACACTCTTCACCTGAAACACTTTCTTGTATCTTTCTTTGATAATTGGAAGGATCTTCTTCCAGGAAAACACAACATAATCCATTCTCGTGCACATGTTCTCCAACAAGCCCAACAATATAAAAGAGAATGAACAATCTGCGAACGAGCACTGAATTTCACAATCTTCTTCATCATGTAGTATTCCAGAGAGATGATCTAATCAGACCTCAAATAATCAATTCTGCTTGCAATTCACCAACTCTCATCCTTTGTTTCCCTTCTTTGTCTTCAAAGATATCAAAATTCTTTCTAATGTTGTTCATTTTAGATTCAATTGTATCAATCTTGCTTTTAAAATTATCAACCACAACAGGCCACCAGAGACAATACTTATAGATATTTGACATTTCTTTATCTCATTAATATGCACGGATAACCTTTGCTTAGCTTTAGCACATCTCTCTTCAACCATGGCTTCTAATTTACATCCTTTTAGACCTTCCAGTAACATTCTCTTTTCAACAACTTCAACTAAATTATCCGGTAAAGAAGCAAAAACACTTGAAACAACAATACATTTTCTAAGAAGTTACTCAACTAGAGCATCATCGATCTTGAGTCTATTCACCAGAGAGGATGCATTCCATAATTCACCAATTTTATTCATCTTACCTTTAACTAACATTGTCTGGATGTCATATGGATCAGAAGATTCAGATCGAGGCTGAGATTCTTCTTCATTTTCCTTCTCCTCTGGAATGACGATGATATCTTCCATGACAAATTTTCTCCTTTTAGATTTTGGAGGGGAATCACTAATGACAACTTCCAATTCCTTTGTTTCGGAGGATGAACCCTCCTCAAATCGACTAGACACAATCATATCGAAGCACATATCTTTCTAGAAAGATAAGAAAAATTATTTACAAGCACTTGCACTATCCTCCATGCCTTCCAAATATCTGTAGATTTATTTTCCAACGAGAATCTCAGATTCCCACTCATCATTTTCCTTTCCCGGTAGTGAGTCCAAAAAGTAGATACCAAACATGTAAGTAAAGACCCGAAACAAAAAGGATATCCCTCTACCGACGACATTCATACATTTTCAATAAGATTTTCCAAAATCAAGCTACACAAATCAAATTGCTTATTCTCCTTTACCATTTTGCGCGTTAGATACACGACAATAGCCGAAGTGGAACTATCATGATTTTTGAAATAAATTTTGTAGGAGACACCATACGCAACATACCTTACGATGGGGTTGACAATAGTATTGATCAACAAGGCTTGAGGGTCTTTTTTTTATTCCCATTAGCTCTTCCACTTCTTTGTATTTATAGTTTTCTTTCAGGGGAGGTCTCCAATACTACATAACCCGATGATGGCTTCAATCACTTCCTTCATAACAGGGTAGGATTTGTCCAACACAATTTTTCGAATCTAACTCTAATTCCATTTTCTTTATCTTTCGATGATCAAATTCTTCTAGTTCAACTCCTTTTAGCCTTAGTGGAATATTTCCACTTGATCCCCTGTTATTAGATTCCATCGAAGCACTTAAATTCTTCAAACTCAACAAATTCTTCTTCTTTTACCTTCCTCTGTAGCTGCAAGAGGAAAACTTATGTCACTTGTTCTTGATTGTTCATAATTATCTCTCATAATTGCTTCAAATTGCTTTAGAATCACTCCCAAGATTGCTCCAAGTTGTTCTTCGAGTCCTTCAAATGCATAGGCGATCAAAAATGACTTGTAAATTTTTCTTTATACACCATCTCTTTTCCCTAATTCGTATTAAATGCAATAAGCTTCAAAAAGTTGATAAAAACCTTCTCCCACTACACTGAGAAACCCTAATTCACTCCACAAAAGAACATTCTTGCACTTTTTCTTCTGGTTTCTTTTGCATAACCTCTGTTCATCCAATCCTTACAAGATATCCTCATGCCAACATTTGACATGCCATATTTCCAGGGGGTTCAAACAATTTTCTGTTAAGGCTCCCCCTAAGACCATGCTAGGTCTAATTTTCAAAGGAATCATTTGCACCGAATGAGGGAACAGACGCATCTACCATCTCTGGTTCTTCTTTCTTCTTCCATATCTTGCTCATTTCTTGCTTAATCTCATATTTTCTGATATTTTTCATAGGTTCATCTTCCTTTACTAGAGCATACTGCTTTCCCTTTTTACTTTTGCACACTTTTGAAATATGTCTCAATTTTTTGTAATTGTAGTAGACAACATTTCTCTGGTTTGTTTGACTTTCATTAATCCTTGACCTGCATTGATTTTCTTTATGTCCAAACTTGTTACAAGTATAGTAGTAGCCATCAAAATATCAATTCATTCTACCTCCATTAAACCAATTCATCATCTAAGTTCTACATTCATTAGCTCTATGTCCAATCTTCTTACATGCATAACATTGTCCGGAGAAGGAACCAGAAAACTGATTCATACTAATTCATCCTGCTCTCGCACTTAATTTCCCTATGACCAAATTTATTACATGAAAAATAAACACCATTGAATGATGGGTACCTTTGAGAATTTGGTTGTCTGATAGGCGGTCTTCTTCTTGGATTTCTTTTTTTCTTCCCTTTATCTTGAGTCTTCTGATTGTCTACTAGATTTGAGTTCTACATATTTTCACCAAATTCATTACTTAAACCACCTTTGTCTTTAGAAGGTCCATGTCCTTCTATCAATTCATCAAGCTTGGTGGAGCTTATCTTGAATTTATCTTAATAGAGTTTTGCTTTCTCCAAATCTTCTTTTGGATTCATCACTTCCTATTCAAGCCTTAAGCATACATCAGACTTACTTTGTACCACTGTATTCAGAAACTCCTCAACTCTCTTCTTTTCATCCACTTTCACCTTTAATCCAATAATCTCTTCATTTGCTTGTTTTAGTTGCTCACTCACTTCTCTATGTCTTTCTTTGAATTTATTTAATATCTCTTTCAATTTCTGGATGGATTCATTTGTTTCATCAAGATTTTCTTTCAAATATTTGTTTTCAATTTCATCCTTGTCAAGATATTAAAGAGCAACCCAAAGCTCTTCTTTATCCATTTGTTCAATCTGCAGGATCTTCTTCAAGCTATTAGACTTCCTCAGAGGAACTAGAGCTTTGATACCAATATTTGAATATTAAAGATACTAAGAGGGGGGGGGGCGGGGGGGGAGGGCGGAGAGTCAATATCTTCACAAATGCCATCAATTACTTTAATGCATATAATTGAGAAGAGAAAGAACAAATCATGAAATCACACAACACATAAACACTAGAACTCTATGAGGAAAACCCAATGAGGGAAAAACCACAGTGAGGACCAACTTACAATATATAGTAGTTCCAAAATTGGATACAAAAGAGGCTCACTGCCAAGTACAAAAGCTCACTGCTTACAAGGACTCACAGTCCAAATAAGGAGGTTCACTACCTACAAAGGATTACAAGAATAAAATGGCCTACAACCATAATATGAACTGATGAAGTTACACCACAAGTGCAGATTCAGTTCCTTTGATGCTCAAAGTATTCGCATGCCAACAGACTAATAATTTCTCTTCTTCACTTTCACATTCTACTCACAAACTTCACATGTATGTCTAACAACTTTTTTAATCTACAAACTATCTTGTATATATATATCTGATATATCCACACACCAATTAGCTCAGCCTAATTGGATGCAACACATATTTACCAAAAATATAATTTTTGACTTCATACAAAACTTTTCCAAAAGTAGTTCAACCGTGCATCACACTATGACATGTCGGGTAGGACCATAGATAGGTTGCTCATATATCCGCAACATAAATTAGATCATTATATCACTAACTATTTATTAGGTCAGCCATGGATAGACCTAATAAAAAGATGAAACACCGAACCAATGGCAACATGTCAAACGATCATACGAGCGTACAAAATTGCATACATACATGCTTCGAACATTCATAATTTTTTTCCCAAAACTGCAACCAACAATGATCACTAGAGGGGCAATGCAGACCAAAATACCAGACCAAAACACTGGAGGATGTAAACCTATTCTTCATACCGTTTCAGAGCGTCTGATACCTTAATCAACATGGTGACATCAATGACAACATAAAAGATTGATCTTCTTCATTCTTCCAACAAATCTACCATCTTACAAGGAATGCTAAGTCAAGGGAACCCCTAACCTCTCATCAACAATCTACTACCCACTCAAAAAATCAACACCCAAAATCCATTACAAATGTCCCAACAACCAACTGATCCTACATTGAAAGCACATTTCTTAGCTTTACAACAATCACAACAAGCTTATTAGCAAACTGCCCAATAGTAAGAACAACAACACACAACCCTAGTAGCACAACAACAACAAAAAATAATAACAAGCAGCCCTAGCAACACAACAACAACAACAAAAAAAACAGCAAGCAACCTTAGAAGCACAAGAAGAAGAAGAAGAAGCAACCCTAGCAACACAACAATAACAACAACAACAAAAAGCAACCCTAGTAGAACAACAAAAGCAACAAAAATAGCAAGCAACCTTACCAGCACAACAACAACATCAAGCCCATCAAGCAGCCTTAGTAGCATAACAACAACAAGAAGCCCAACATCAAGTAGCCTTAGTAGCACAACAACAACAAAAAGCCTAAGAAATAATCCTTGTGGCTTAACAACAACATAAGGCCTTACTAGCTCAACAATATGCCCAACAACAACAACAACAAAGTTCCTACTATAACCCTCAATAGAACATTGTTAACCTGAACACATCAAGAACATATACATCAACACCTTAATCACTTTTGCAAAATCCCACACCATCATACACACCATACAACACCTTATCATATCAAAATCCCATGTAAAAACCATCCACCATCCCAAAATACACAACGTATGTTCCTCCACCAAACCCGCAAGACGATCTAGCATCACAAATCAATGTGTTATCACAAGAAATGCAAGATATTTGAATGGGAAAGACAAAGAAGCCCCATACACATAAATTATGTCCATATCCATTTGATCAAAACATTGAAATGCTACCATTCCCTCTCGGCTTTGAAATCCAAAAATTTGATAAATACAAAGGGAGAGGAAAACCTGTGGACCATGTCAAACAATTTAACATCATGTGTATGGAAGTAGCCTACAATTATTCATATTTAATGGGCCTCTTTCCTTCAAGTTTAATAGGTCCTACCATGGATTGTTTTTCTCAATTGCCTCGCGGTATCAATTTTTTTGAAGAAATCATTGATAAATTCATTGATCACTTTTCCTTTAACCTTGACATGGATGTAAGCCTAGGAGAATTGTATACTCTCAAACAAAACAAAGGAGAATATTTTTCTAATTTCTTGCAACTATGGAGACAAAGAGCTAGTAAGAGCAAGTGGCCCATTCTCGATGAACAACAAATGGGAATCATCATAGAAAATCTAGATCCAGATCTATCCTTCCTCTTGAAGATGCAATACATACATCTTATGATGAGCTTTTCCCTCGAGCCCTTAACATCAAGAGAGCTCTAATCTCATAGGGAAATACTCAAGCTTACAAATACAATCACCCATCATCTAGTTCAAATGACAAGCCTCGTGTCTGGGCTAAGAACAAGAACGTAATGAGTGATGGTGTAGTTGATGCTAAGGTGGTCCTAAGTTATCCTAGGCCAAACAAAAATCAAATAGCTAACGTTCAATCAACTTTGCAACAAACAACACCCTCACAAAACAATCAAGTCAACAACACCGACACATAATAACGGTGAACACCTAATAGAAATAACTATCTGAAATACAAGTACACATAGTTGTTGGGAGCCATTGAGACTATAATGAAGAATTTGGTAGAGTCAAACCTAAAAACACTTCCCAATTTTGAAAAATACCAAGAACCACAAGATAAACCATCCTAGTACAAGAAGAACGATCTTTACGACTTTCACAAAATCAAGGGACACAAAACAATGAACTGCATGAGGCTCAAAAATATTATCCAAGATCTTATAGAGAGCGAATCCATATCTATTAAGGCATCAACCAAAAAACAAGATCTTAAGATATACAAGAACCCTATGCAAGATCATAGCAAAGACAACAACAACATAAAATCTAAGGATTACACAAACGTGCAACATACCTATTCCAATGTGGTCACTTCTTGTGATAGTATCATCACCGTCGTTACCATTAAAGGGTCTAGTGTAGAGTGTGAAGTCACCAATTGATGTGGAAAAGTAACTATCCAAGGAGTCCCATCTCAAACTAGGGCACAACCTACTTTTCCAACATCAAATCTCAGCAAGTACAATCTCCTAAATTAGCTTAAGAAGACCTCACACAAATTTATATCTTGGAACTATTGAGGCTATCTCCCACACATAGGGAAATCTTAGATAATTGTTTGTCTTCATCATTCATCCCTAAGGATATTGATACAAAACAATTTCAAGCTATGGTAGGGCATATCAATGATCATATTCTCACCTTCTTAGAACAAGACCTACCATCGCAACCATCTCATAAATGTGATTTACACCTTGAGGTCATTATTCATAAGAACAAGGTCAAGAGAGTCTTAGTAGATGGAGGCGCTGGTCTAAATATTTGCACCCTTCAGTTGATGAAAAACTTGGGTTATTCAAAAAATACTACTGAGAAAGCGAAGAGTTCCACCATCAGAGCATATGATGCTCAAGAGCAGGTATCACAAGGAATAATTGCCCTACTCATCCAAGTGGGACCCATAATTGTAGAGAATACATGCCAAGTGTTAGACCTTGATCTCCCATACAACATCCTGCTTGGCTGACTATGGATCCATGCCCTAAAAGTTGTAGCTTTGACCTGACATCAATGTATAAAGTTTCCTTTTGAGGGTCGAGAAATTACCATCCATGGAGATCCTGAGCCTTTTTACTATTGAAAAAATCTTGAGGCCAAGTTTTACAAGATTCCCCAGATCCCTAAAAATGATGAAGGGCCTACACCATCCTCCTCATTTTTTGACCCACCATCCCTTGCATCTACCTTAGGAATGAAAAATGCCTATTGTGCAGAACATTCTCGATATCAAAGCAAATATCCAAGATGACGGCTATGGAAACTATAAACTAATTAAAGAAACCTTTGTGTTGGGGGAGCTACCTCTTTCTCCCAAATCCCACAGAAAGCCCACATCTAGCAACAAAGAGGCTGAAATAATCAAGATGGCAACTACTACCTTCACCAAGTGGGGGGATTCGAACTAAGAAGATATCAATGAGGAGGATGTCTCCAAATTTATCTATCAAGATGAATGACTTGTCCCTATTATTCCCATGGAAGACAATAACAAAGGCTTGTAGCTAATGAAGGGATGGGGCTATAGCAAGAATTAAAAACTAGGTCAAAATGACAATAGTTTGTTAGAACCCATCATTCCTGATAAATGTCTAAAGAATCTTCGCCAAGGTTGTAGTACTAGCAAGGTCACCCTTATTGGAAAAGGTGCTTCCAACAAACAAGTGGAGACTTCCTCTTGGTTACCTACATCCTGTGATACGACCCTAAATGACTTCCCCCTTGATGTTGTTGACCTATTTGAGAATAACCCCCTTTTCATGATATCCATACCATCCTTTTCTCTGAGAAATAAATTTACTGAAATACGCCTAGTATACCCACAACTCATTGAATTGGACCAACGAGGACCACCGATTCTAGATTTATTCAAAAAAAATGAAGTGATCTCATAATTCATGGGACTCCGTGACAATTTACCATGGGTAGATCACAAATAAGGTTTTGATATAGAGCTAGACACAAGGGCATACTACAGGGAGATGATTATATCCTTGAATCACAAAATTAACAAAATGCAATTAACATGCAAATCCCTAAGTGAATACCACACTGTGGAACTTTCTGATCCTAAAATATTAAAAAGAAAGGATGCATCTAAGGGATTCAATCTCCCCCTTAGTGAAATGCATCCAAAGAAGTCAGTAGTTCTAGTAGAAAAGACCACTCCCGTCAATGTGGGAATTGGCGAAGCACCCAAGATCACTTTTTATGTCAAATCCTCATTGGATGAAGAACAAGAGAACCTAGTAGCATTCCTAACAGAGCGAAGAGATAAATTTGAATGGTCATACAAAAATATGTCAAGGCTTGATCCAAATGTATTGCATAATTTAGCAGTCTATTCTGAAGCTAAAATAGTGAAGCAAAAATTAAGGAAAATGCACTCTCAGATAACACTCATGGTGAAACTTGAGTTAAAAAATATTCTTGACATTGGATTCATCCGACTGATAGATTATTCTGAGTGAGTTTCCAACCTGGTACCAATCTCCAAACCCATTGGGGGCATCATAAAATGCACAAATTTTAGAGACTTAAACAAGGCATGCCCGAAGGATGATTTCCCTCTTCCTAACATCGACCTCATCATAGAATTAATAGGAGGGCATGAAATTATATCACTCATGGATGGTTTTTCAAACTACAATTAGATCATGATCACCAAGGAGGATCAACACAAAACTATATTCACTTGTCCATAGGGGACATATTGTTGAAAAATGATGCCATTTGGGCTAAAGAACGTAGGAGCAACCTATCAAAGAGCAATGAGCCTCACCTTTCATGACATGATCCAAAAAATACTTGAAGATTATGTGGATGATATTTTGGAAAAATAAAAGAAAAGGAGTGAGCACATAAAAGTCTTAGGACCCATCTTCGACAGATTCGAATAGTACAAAGTACGACTGAATCCAAAAAAGTGTCTTTGGGGTTACTTCAGGGAAGCTTCTTGGCTACATTGTATCACAAAGAGGGATAGAGATTGATCCAACAAAGGTAAAATCCATCCTAGAAATGGAACCACCACAAACATTGAAGTAGATGAGAGGGTTACAAGGAAGATTGTAATTCATCAGAAGGTTCATATCACAGTTATTAGATAAGATCCACCCTTTCTCACATCTTCTCCATAAAGGAATAAATTAAAAGTGGGATGAGAATTGTGATAAATCTTTCCAGTAGATCAAATAATACCTATTAACACCTCCAATTATCATGTCGTCGATATCGAACAAACCATTGATCCTATACATCTCAACAACATCAGCAACACTAGGCGCTCTTTTAGCTCAACATGATGAAAACGGAAAGGAAAGAGCCATTTATTACATGATCGAGACCTTGGTGGGATATGAAATAAACTATTCATCCATTGAGAAATAATTCTTAGCAGTGGTTTTTGCTTCACAAAATTTCATACATTACATGCTATCACATCAGGTCAAGCTTATTGCAAAGGTTGACCCATTGAAATACTTGTTATCCAAAGAAAATCTCATGGGGTGAATGGCCAAATGGGGAATGATCTTAACTGAATTTGACATAGAGTATGTGGAGCACAAGGAAATCAAAGGACAAGTGATCGCAAGCCAACTAGTAGAGGCACCTATCAATGCAGAGAATCCATTGATATCTGAATTCCCTGATGAATCAATATTCCTTGTCAATACAACAGATCAATGGAAGGTGTATTTTGATGGATCATTCACCCAAAATGGATCAAGGGTAGGTATCCTCTTTATCACCCCTGAAGGTGATTGCATCATAAAGTAATATATGTTATCATTTCCATTTACTAACAAAATTTCTGAGTACGAAGCCCTAATCACATGTCTAAGGATAACAGTTCAGTGGTAGATACAAGAGATGAAAGTCTATGGAGACTCACAGTTGGTTATCAACCAAGTCAATGATGACTACCAAACTAAGGATGAAAAGCTTACTCCTTATAAGAAGATGGTAAAGATTCTCAAGAACCTTTTCATTGATATAACTTTTGAGCAGATTTCTTGCATGAACAACTAAGCAACATACAATATGGCAATAATTAGATCATTGCTAGAAATTCCAGACAACCTCCTTCAATGCAAATTTTTGGTAGAACAGATTCTCATACCAACTTTCAAAATCCCTGAATCTAAATTTGTATGTGTCATCTTTGGTCTTGGATCCCTATGGTATCATGACATATTCATTTAGCTTAGCAGAGGAATCCTCCCATCTAATATCACCTCCAACCTTAAAAAGACCTTTGTAAATAAGGCATCCCGATTCATAATCCTAGATGATACCTTATACCACTGAAGCATTGAAGGGGAATTACTATGATGTCTTAACCAAGAGGAAGCGTTGACCACTTTAACATAAGTACATGATGAGATACATGGTTCCCATTCTAGTGGTATGAATTTAGCTAAGAAACTGTTGAGGATAGGGTACTATTGGCCAACCATGAAAAGAGAATCCCATTAGTATGTGCAAAAGTGTGTTCAGATTCAACAATATGGAGATTTGATTCATGCTCCAGCTTAGGAGTTGTAACCAATAGTTACACCTTGGCCTTTCTCATAGTGGGGGCTTGACCTCATAGGAAAAATCACTTCAATTTCATCTAACGACCACAAGTTTATCATAACAACCACTGAGTAATTTACCAAGTTGGTCGAAGCCATTCCTATGACCTACATAATAGGGAAGCAGATTTCCAAGTTTATCCTAAATCACCTTATCTGTTGTTATGATGTTCTACAAACCCTTATCTTAGACAACATAGCACCATTCAAGAATCAAGATGTGAAAGAGCTATGTCAAATATTCAACATCCAACATTGATTCTCTACCCCATATTACCCCTAGGGCAATGGTCAAGTTGAGGCTACAAACAAGACCATTCTGAAAATCCTAAAGAAAATGGTCAATGAAGCTAGTTGTGATTGGCATCTACAGTTAAATACTTCTCTTTGGGCCTATCAAACCAACATCCACACACCTACAGGTGCAACCCCTTTCTCCTTGGCCTACGGAGAAGAAGCCATCTTTCCAATTTAGGTTGAGCTTCCATCACCGTGAGTGTCACTATAGAACCTAATCATTGATGAGGAATACAAATTATCCCAACTGAATGAGCTATAATTCCTATACGAGCATCGTCTTGATGCTCTCAATCATTTGCAAGAATACCAAAACTGACTGAAATGAAGCTCTACCAAGAAGATCAAGGGTCAATCTTTCCAAGTAGGATATCTTGTTCTAAGGTAGAATCAAAAAAATCTCCCAGATTAGGACAATAAAGGAAATTTTGAGCCTAATTGGTTGGGTCCCTTTGTCATCACAACAAGCTATGGATCAAGAGCATACCAAATATTTGTACCTAAAGGTGAACCCTTGTAGGAACCAACCAACAAATTGCATCTTAAAATGTTTTATATCTAGTCTTGAAGGGTGTAAATATGAAAAATACAAAAAAATCATAAAATGATCAAAAATCCAAAAAAATAAGAAAAGGGATTGAAAACAGTAAAGAAAAATAATTGTCCTCTAGTGAAAACCGCTTTAGTGGCACTTTCGGCAAGTACCTTGGTGAAAACTTGGAAAATAGGTGCCTTCCATAAATAAAGAAACTCCATCTACCTATGGCTCTTTATCTTATCATCCTTTGCATCACATCCATCCATTGCATCATTCATCCTATTTATTCCATCACCCATTCGCGACCATATCATAGCTTGATCTTGTGAAGTATCGTATCCCCTTTAGTACTACTTGGAATATTCCTAAGATCAATTTGTCCTACCTATATCAAGGTAGTCTATTGCATCACACTAGGGGAAATCCATTCTAGATCGGATCAAGGTCTTGTATATCTTAAGGTTATTGGAAATTTCATCGAAAATCCCAAAAAAAATCATAAAACTTCATCAAAATCCAAAAACACTTGCAAAACTAGAAAATCCAAAAACATCCAAAATCTTGTACAACTAAAATCCAAAAACATTCAAAAATAAAAATGTTTCCTTGTCGAACTACGAGTCTCTAAGCTTGAATGTAGGAAATTCCATCATTGATGTGCCCTCGAGACACCCTAGGTCGGTCCTTTAGAAGTCTGTCATAATAAACTGACACCCTTCATTTGTTCATCTCTCATTTGCAATAAGTCAAGTCAGTCAAACTATGAGGCTTCTGTGTGTATAACATAGGCAAGGATAATCTTTGATCAGCCCTTGAGGCCCCTAGGATAGTATTTTAGGTCAGGTTCTTGGTCGAAATCTTACAAAATCTCTAAACATTAAAATACTGAAAAACCCCTAAACACTCAAAAATCTCAGAAAATCCCTAAACATTCAAATCTTGAAAAACCCCTAAACATTTGGAAAACAAAAAACATAAAAACATTGGAAAACTTAGAAAACCCTAAATAGCCTCAAATAATCGAAAACATAAACATTCACATAAACTTTCAAAAAGATCAAAAACAACCTCATAATATTTTGAAATCCCCAAAACATTGAAATATTTAGAAAAAATCCAAAACCGTCCATCCCGTTTTTCTTTCACCCATTATAAACCTTCACCCATAATAAATCGATCATCATCTTCAACCTTTGGCAAAGCAAGTAGAAAGCAAGTGTCGCATTTCATAAAGTGAAAACCTAAGTGTCAAAATCTAAAGTCTATATCATAGGTAAATAGGTCAGTGGAGTTTATATCAACGAATTATCACACACCCCATCCTAATAAAAACACTTGATCAACATGTCCTAGGATGCATCCTTCCTACGATGGACATTAGTATTAGAAATCACCTTAGCTATATTAAATTGGCAGGAGATATAAATAACACTGACTGTTTGTCTTTGATCTTTTCTTATGTTTATCTTATTGACCCATTCCAAGGACCTCTCGATGACATCTAAATTATTTAGAGAGAAAGGAATGGGGCATTGATCATTATATTTCATTTTCTATGCTTATGGATACTCTTGTAAAATAATCTTGGCGCATACTTGCTTAGTTGTGTGCAGGGAAGTTGCTTGGAGTATATTATTGACTATTGTGTATGCTTTTGTTTGATATATTTTAAACTACTAAACTACATTCCAACGAGGTTTCCATATGTCAAGGTGTGAATAAGAACTATCCTATTTGTTTGTAGAGTCAAATTCCATTACACTAGATACAACGTCGTCCAGGTTCTCAATATCTTGATGCATCGTGTCTATGTGTTATATCAAAAATAAGGAATGAAAGAAAATCCCAATCCCAAGATATGATAAAATCATCACCATCATCCTCTCATCACCATATCTAATAAATTCTTGAAGACTCATGTACTTTTTAGACTTCTAAATCAATCCCAAATAAGTGGTTAATCAATATCCATTTCATTCTTCCATCCATCTTATTCTTCTATCTTTACTAACATTTCTATCCAAGCATCAAATTTGTGTGATATATCAAAATATACATAAGGCTACCCATGGCCGATGAATTCCTATACATCATGAAATATGTCTACATCAACATATGAGCTTTCCAAGAATCATTTTTCATCCTCTTTACCAACAATCCCTCTTCTGCTAGGGCATAGTGGGGCATCTATATCATCTTCAACTCAAAAAATCTGAAAAGTTCTAGCTCTTTGATTCAAAAACAACTTGAAATCTCAAGCATCTCAAGCATGAGTCTAATTTTCACCTATCATGAGCCTGATCAAAACACTTTATTCTCCAATCGATCTTTCGATGGGGAAACCAACCATCTTTTGATCATATCGATATCAAGTCATGTAACAAATTTTGTTCCTAGCCTTGCGAGCAAATCTTGATCAAATATATCAAATCAACCATCATTGGGGTATATCATTCCTTATCAATCCTCGTGTTATTCAACACAATCCTTTTATTGTTGTGAATCCTCAACAATTTCATGAATCAATCAATTAGATCAGTCAACTTTAGCTTGGCTATCAACATCTCAAAGATATCATCGATATTCATTTTTGCATCGTCATCAACATCAAAATCAACATCAATCTTTGAACCAATGCAATGAGTACATTGCTTCAAAGAGGTGCAAAATGTAGACACCTAAAAATGTCTCGATGGATGGCTATACTACCATCATTTTGTCCTAAAATCCATCCTCTTTAAGTTTAATTGATTAAACTAGCCTAGCTATTTAATTAATTGCATCATTTACATATGTTAATCTAATTGACCTAATTAGGTTAATTCCTCCCCTTTCATGCTAACATTTTGTCCTATTAAATTAAATACATCAAGTTATTTAATTTAAATCCCTAAGTCTTCTTATTTAATTAGATATCATTTCATTTTTCCCTTTTTCATGAAATCATTTATTTAATGAATATCATGAAACTCCCCTAATTGACATAATTAAAACTTTGTTTTAATTATTAATTACTAATTAATCTAATTCCCCCCACTTGCAAGGGAATATTCCATGAGAATATTCCTCCTTTGCATGTTCCTCCAAAAGGAATATTCCTTCGCCTTTTTCAATTAATTTTTTTTTTAATTTGCTAAATACCTAATTTTCCTTACCCATGAGGATATTCCAAGGAATATTCTCCCTTTTAACAAAATTACAAGACTTCTTGTGCAACTCTTGAAAGTGTGTTTGTTTGGATAAATATGAGCCATTGATTAAATATCATGTTGCATTTTCAACCCTTGACGGGAATCCATGATCCATGCCTCCATCTTACTTCCTTTTTGACAATTGATTAACCTTTTTGATCTCAACCCTTCATTTCTCATTTGCTTTCCTATAAATAGGTCACTATTTAGAGACAAATGGATCCATCTTTTTTAGAGAAAACTCATGTTGTTGAAATCAATCACACTCACACTCCTATTTAGCACTTATTTAGTATCATTTTAGCTTAAATTTACTTTCATATTAGCTTAGCTTCCATTAATGGCTTCCATGATAACATAGATGCATACATTTAGCATATTTTATTAATTAGGGTTTGAATCTTTTAGCATAAAATCCATTTAGATTAGCCTTGCATATATCCATATTGATCATTTCATCATAAATAATGTTAAGATAGGTTGCATCATGTTCATTTAGCATTTAAATCATGTTTCATCACACATCTATTAACAGTTTCATCGATTATCTTCAATAGAATCGATTTGAACAAACTCAGTTATCCACGAGATTGGGAAAGGGTCACCATTCCACATCAATGCAACACCACTCCCCAAATAGGATAAGTTTCAATGGATTAGAATAGGTGTTTTGAAGCTTTCATAGTTTAGTATGTTAAGTTTTAATGGATTCCTAATTTAATGTTTATTGATTGATCTTATTGGGATTGATGTTTAGTGGCATAACTATAATTTGTATCCTCATGGATCAAGTGTAGTTGGCCCATACTAATCCGTCGGTCACAACAACTACAAAGCCTTTGGATCTAGTTCACACTGATCTTTGTGGTCTCACAAGGGAAAAGGGACTAAACGGTGAAAGGTATTTCATGTTACTGAAAGGTGAATATTCGAGAATAACATGGGTAACCTTTTTGAAGGATAAGTTACATGCATTTGAAAAATTCAAGATATTTAGAGCTATGGTTGAGAAGGAGATTGGAAGAAGGATCAAATGATTAAGATATGATAGAGGTGGAGAATTCACATCAAATGAGTTCCTTGAATATTCTGAGAAGCATGGAATCAAAAGGAAATACTTTGCAACAAGGACTCTAAAGCAAAATGGAGTAGTTGAGAGAAGGAACAAAAAAATTAAAGAAATGGCTAGAATAATGCTAAATGAGGCTAGATTACCTAATTTTTATTGGAGAGAAGTAATACATACATGAATATATACTTTGAATAGAGTTCAATTAAAGGTGAATAGTGAAAAGACCCCGAATGAGTTGTGGTGTGGAAAAATTGCTTCTATTAAGTACTTAAAAGTGTTTGGAAGAAAGTAATATATAAGAAGAGAAGAAGATAACTTAGGAGGATTTGACTCAAGATGTGATGAAGGAATATTTCTTGGATATTCCACCCAAATAAAATCTTACAAATTCTACAATAAAAGGCTACACAAAATTGTAGAGAGTATCAATGTCAAGGTTGATGAAGATTTGAAGCATATTAAACCTGAAAAATATATGTATGCAGTTGAATAAGAGTCTGAAGAAGAATTTTATAACAAAGAGCCTGAAGAGGTAGGTAGATGCACTATATTTTAGTTCAAGTTTAAATCCAAGGCATGAAACCTTGGAAATTTGATCTATTTTCTCTAAGACTAACAAACCATAAGTAATAAATGATATAAATAAAGTAGCTAGAAATTTGATTGTAATAATATTGGAGGATACTAGTGCCCTTCAAGAAAGAACATTAACTATGAACACAACCATCTTAACTGAAGCAACAATATGGGAGTTGGAAGCATACCTTGCCAAGGTAAATATTTTAAATTAAAAGTTGCAAGAACAAGTTAATGTTGTCACTGAATTGCTTCTGCCTCCTCAAGTTGTGGTAGAGGATAAAGAAGGCCAAGAGAAGGAATCCCTTACCTTAGAGGTAATCAAGTTGAAGAAAGATCTCAATGACAGTATGGAATCAAAGAAAAGGGAAAAAATGGAAAGAAAATAAAAGATCTCTCTTGTTTCCTCAATTACGATGGAAGATATTTATGAGAATTATGTACCTATAATAGGAAGATGAACATCCCTATCCTATAACACCTCAGGGGGTTTTCATCAGAGGATACACCCTTTATTTTTACTTTTAATGGATCTAAAAGTGCCTTAGAGAGGTTTTCACTAGGATACCCTTTTTTACTTCCAATTGTGTAGCTATGAGGGGAAGATGAACATCCCCATCCTCTAACACCTCAAGGGGGGGTGGGGTTCATCAAAGGATACACCCTTTTTTTTTTTTTGATGGATCTAAACGTGCCTCAGAGAGGTTTTCACTAGGAGACCCTTTTTTACTTTGTCGTTTCCCACTTTTGTGATTAGGGTACTCACCTTCCGCGAAGTAGATACCATAGTCTTCCCCTAAGCCCATGTATTGTATATACACCTCTTCATATTTCAATCCAAGGAATGAAACCTTGAGAGTAGGTAGATTCACTATATTTTGGGCTAGGTTTCAATCCAAGGCATAAAACCTTGGAAATTTGGTCTATTTTCCCTAAGACTAACAAACCCTAAGTAATAAATGATATAAATGAACTAAATGGAAAATTGATTATTATAATATTGGGGGACACTAGTTCCCTTCAAGAAAAAACATGAATTATGAACAAAACCATCTTCACTGAAGCAATAGTAAGGAAGTTGGAAGAAAATCTTGCCAAGGTAAATATTTTAGATCAAAAGTTGTAAGAAAGTTAATGTTGTCACTAGATTTCTTCCACCTCCTCAAGCTATGGTAGAGGATAAAGAAGGTTGGGAGAAGGAATAGATTACTTTGGAGGTAATAAAGTTGAAGAAAGAGCTTAACGAGAGTATGGAATCAAAGAAAAGGGAAAAAATAGAAAGAAAAGAAAAGATCTCAAAGTTTGTTGATAGCCTATTTTGTCATAGGTTATCATGCATTTTAGGAAATGTGGAAATCACATGGAATAGTTACAATAATTTTTTTTTTCTCATATTATTCATGTCCCAATAAATGCTCGACTCAAGAGCATTCAAGATATTTGGAGCCCAGGGAGTCATTTAATTGAAAATATGATTGAAAGAGAAAATTCTAATGTTGATGCTCCTATTGAATTGTGTGTTATTTTTAGGAATTCAGATAATATTGAGGACAATATAGTTATGCATGAGAGCTATCTTTCTATGGAGCAGTCCTTACATATTTTTGTGGATCTTGAGCGTGGCATTATGACAAAAAATAAATGACGATTTGTTGGTAAAGGATTATAAGGTGTGGAAAGTTATGTCCAGTGGTATGCTATCTCCCAATACGAGTTCAATTTTTGTAGAAGATGATATGGATATGGAAAAGTGTAAAGCTACTATGGATATCTTGATAAAGTTAGATATATGCCTTGTAAGGTTTTTTGAAGCTGCAAAGAAATGGACTAAGGAGGAATATTCTTCTCATTTAAATCATGTCAAGAGAATTATAGCATCTCCTTGGCCTTCAAAAATACATTTGCATCATGAGTAGAGATATAAAAATAAAAAATCATGCACCCCTATTTTGTTTCATCATGTAAATCAAAGGAATATCTTTTGCAACAACTTCTACAATTATTTTGTCTTCTAGCATTATACCTTTTTGTCTTTTGCAAAGTAGTTGTACCTTTTTTGTCTTGATCCTTTGGATAAATTGTCAAATTAAAATGTGACATTTGTCCATGGCTTTAATCTTGTTTCTCCCTTGTCTCTATAAAATAAAATTTTGTAAGAAGAGAGTTTTGTCTTAGTCTATTCTAGTCTTGTCTAGGATTTTCAGGGAAAGAAGGTAAATACAAATGTAAAGTTTTTGTATAAAAAAATAAATTTTCAAAAGGATTTGAATACATTGTGAAAGATTCAAAATAAATTGTTGTAAGAGTGGGTATAATAAATCTACACCATGCAAAATTTTTCTGAAAGGCACTTCATGAAAGAACAAGAGAGATCAATATGCAATGCTCAAGACTGCAATGAAACTGATTATCTAAGAATATGTTCAATATATAATTTACGTATAAGACCACTTGGTTATATTGCCAAGGAGATACAAAGGATTAAATAGGATTATGACAAGTGTCTTAATCCTATGTCATGTGACAACTTATCACAACTACCTAGGACACACGTGTTACAAGTAAAAAAGATGAGATAAGATCCAATGGCAACTAACACCTTATAAAAGATTCCCTCCTAGGACCTAAGTAAACTTAACATGTAAATAAGTCCTCTAAGTCCCCTAGTAATGAACTAAATAGGTACACGACTTTATTTACACCAACACCCCCCCTTAAGTGCAACTTATGGAGTAGCGAATTATTATGCAAATGACACAAAGATGGGTCCCGACTACAAGGCCATGTTAGGTACCCATGTACTAATGTAAATGAAATCTCTCACAAATGGAGAAAAGGGGAAAATCCAGTAGGACAAAAATCCTCTCCAAAAGAGAGATGAAAACACAAAATGCTCTCAATGATACATGAGAAGGACAAAACCTCATGGGAGGAAAAATTATGCCCCCCCATAAGAGAGAAGTAGAAGAGAGACCATGCAACCCCCCCTCAATGTTGAGTCTCCTACAATGATGGTGGAAGCTCGACATTGAATGTTGAATATGATCCAATAGCGTCGAACAACATTCCTTCCCTTAGGAAGAAACAAAACCAAGATGATATGCAAGATGTGTGATGTATCTAAAGAATGCTCAAGTGTCTCCATGTTGATGTCAAAAGTTGTCACACTCCAAACAAGCGTTCTAGGCCACACTGTTGAAGAAGACAATATAGAATCTCTTAGAAATGATTGTAGAACACAATTCAAAGATAAGGTTACCTCATATAAAGATAAAGGAGAATCATCTAAATGTTGTCCAAAAGTATCCACACTCATGTCAGACTACAAATAATGGTCATGTAAAGAATGGACAAAAGGGTTAGAGTGTTCCCTTGCAACAACTAAAGAAAGATAATCTCCATCAAGGAGAAGATGAATGTTATCAATGATGTCCCAAATCTGAAATGTGATACTCACAAAACAAACCAGCAATGTCTGTCAAGTACTCATCCTAAGTAGCCATCTCTAGAAGATGATGAATTCCCTATTGTACTAAATCACAAGGAGTCAAAACTGTGGAAACACAAGCATCCTCAAGTACAATAGTAGATGAAGGAGATGAAATATTAGCACTTGCCACAAGATCCTTAGTAGATGAAATAATACAAAGATTCAAATCACCATACTAAGTCTCCTCAAAAGTGTCCACACTAGATACCTCAATGTGAACATCTATCAAGTCATTAGTAGAAAAATGAGAGAAGGTGTAGACTCAAGATTAGTGATCAACCTCCCCAACTGCAACTATATCTTTGATCTACAAATCCTAGATTATGACAAATCTGGTGTGAACTCAACACTCTTTCCTTCTCCACCATGTGTGATCTGATATATAAAAAAATATATTGATTGACAATGAAGGCACACAAAGAAAGTTAAATTATCCGTTGTACATGTTAATGGATCCATTCCCACAAACACACATATATGTGTTGTTAGCCATCAAGATGTGTGGTGATGAACAAGTCTCAAATGAAGAGAACATACTCTAATGAAGCCATGCAATGTGAGGCTCCTAAATCAAGTATCCACCTCTTTGACTTAGAATTTGCAACTGCAACAAGTTCTTGCCCCTCGATTTTATTGGACTTTGACGAAGAAGATGAGAAATCCCTTGATGTTGAAGGTTGTAGAGGAGGGGGACCGACTTCTCTAGGACTCTAGGTCATGAGAGAGTCCTAAGAAACAAGCTGCCCTAATCTAGTACCTCAAACTTTGCTAAGTGATTCGAGAAGATTAAGATGTTAAGGTTGAAAAGGAAGAGCAATTTGGTTGTTGTTGTCCTTTTGCTAACTTGAATGTTTTAGAAGGTCAAATGAGCTGATTTCTAGAGTTCAATCTACTAACTAGAAATCTCACTATATGAGGATGACAATGTAGGATATGGACTCTAGCATGATGCATTGGCATCTGAAGGGACATGGATTCTAAGAAACAAACCAAAACACTAGAAAAAAAACTATCAATTTGATGGGTAAATTTTTATGCTATGAAAAAATATAGAAAAAGTGCAAAAATGAAGTATAATAAGAAGAATAAATTAACTAAACTACGCTTGAATTGATAAAGGAAGTGAGAAAGCGGTACCAAACTCCTTGCAACATGATTATTCAAAAAAATCCAACCGAGAAGCACCTAGACACACAAGACCAAGGAAAATGTTGGGGCCATTTTTAGAGGACCGCCTCATTCAATCCACTGCTTTGTTGTTTCCACCTCCATAGATAGTTAGATACAAATGAGTTTATAAAATGATAAAGGGATGTATTGAAGTAGAAGTGACAAGTAATAACACAAACAAAAATATGCTACTACATAAATACAGTGATACAAATTAATGGATAATGGAAGATGTCACCTTCATAGATATGTGCTCTCAAGGTAAGTAGAGGAAGGAGTGAGCTTGCAAGTTCTCCAACAACAATTTTGTTACAAAAAATGAAGTGGAGGAGCCAAGAAACCAAAAGCCTACAGCTACAATGGAGTGGTGGTGAATCTTGAAAGTATGTATTTGATCAATATAGCATGGAGAATTCAATTTAGAAGCTAGATAGAGTGAAGAAGTTGGATAAAATGAAGAGTTAGACAATTTGAATGGAGAGAGGGAGGAAAAAGGGTTGTTTGGTGTTAATCAAGGGAGGTAGAGACGTTACGCTTCACCACCAATGGAGAAATGTAATGCCTTTATTGATTCTAGAGGTAGGAATCATGTTAGGAATGCAACACCATGCGTAGATGTCTGTGTGGCATGTGTGTCCCTAACAAAATTCCTCCATCGACACAAAAATGGGCTATCGGGTGGACAGGGAAAGGCAGTGGATGTGGGAATTGCATCATAGAGTTTCATTTTCTAAGGTGGGAGTGATTTAAATGGGGAATTTTCATAGGGGTGTAAATTCATGCTATTAGATTTTCTCCCACTTTAGCAAGCATACATGTCACTGAATGCGAGGTAAAGCAGAGAAAAATATAAAGAGCATATACCTAAATCATTGAGGAAGTAGACCACAATCTGACATGATTAGACATATAGGAGAGAGAGATGGATCCATAGGTACTCAGTCCTATGGATGGTGAACCAAAACTCTGCAGGTGCTTGGTCCTACAAAATTGGCTCCATGGGTGCTCGGTCCTACATAAATAAAGTGATTTACAAGTGCTCAATCCTACAAAGGAGGTGCCACAATTTCTCAATTCTAGGGGGCCAGAAATGAAAGGCTCCATAGAGTTTGATTGGTCCTTACAAGTGCTTGATCCTACAAGGCAAGCTTGATGAGGTACTCAGTCCTCCAAGATTGATTGTGAAAGTGGCTTTACAGGTGCTCAGTCCTACAAAGAAACATGTTAAACTACAAAAAAACATGTTAGGTAGAAAAAAGTCATGCATACAAAAAGTCATATCTCAAAGAAAGCGATTGAAGGAGAAAATTTTAAAGGGGTCCCTCGAGAACCCTTCAAGATAGCAAGGAGCCCGTTCAAAGGGACACTCCAATTAAAAAGCATAATTTTTTTGGAAAATGATCCTATCATCAAGGAATCGTTTTGAAAGATCTATTTTGTCAAGGAATTCAATAAAAATAATGGCCTTTTAGAAGGCAATCTTTCTGATTATTTTTTCTACAAATTCAATTTTGAAAGAAAATATCGCTAAGGGGATCCTTATTGAAGGATGCAATTTTTGAAAATTGTAAAATTTTCAGTAAGGAGTTCATTGACTACCAAATGCACCTTATTGAAAATCAGAGAGGTAGTAGCCCCCCCTTAGGATGGCACATGTGATTCAAAGGAGCACGTGACATCCTAAGGAAAGGAAGAAGAGATAGTGATGTTATGGCCCACGAGACATAGTGAGATGTAAACATGGAAATATTGTCACACACACGAGGGAAAAGACGTAAGAACCACAACATCACAAAGCAAGTAGAAAGAGAAGCAAGCAAAAAAAAAGAAAATAAGGAGCAAGCGAAGATGAAGAAATCAAGAGATAGGGGGATCTGATAACTAGGGGTCAAAACTATTCATAGATATAGATAGATATATATATATATAATATAATATACGTATGAACTGTCATCAACCCCCAAATGTATCAAAATGTGAAGAAGAGCACATGAAGACAAAATTAAAATAAAAAATTGGTTCAACATGGAAGGGAGGCCTAAATTCCCCAAACACTTTGTAGCATCCCTAATTATCAAAAATCAGGTTACAACATATAGAAGAATGATGAAACATATAGAGGAATTTTTTGACACAATTTCACTCTTATATCCAAGCACCTATAAGGGTGACAAGGGTCTTGTAGGAGCACATAAAAAAAAGCATGAGGGAAACAAAAAAACACACACAAATATAATCTATAGATAAGAAGAGGTACTCCCCTAGTCCTCATCAACTTGGAGGTCATCATTCTCCCTATCTAGATCATCATATGGGGAAGGTGGATGAGCCTGCAAGGGTGGGATAGTGAGGGGAGCAACCTACAACTCTCCTATGGCAAGAGCTAAGGAAGATGGCCTCTCAAGATTTCCTTCACTCAACTCTTGTGAGGTAAAATTCATCGATCTTGCAAAGATCACTGACAAAGTCGAGACATCATCCATTGAGTTAAACATGCACTTAAAAAGAGTGTCATGCATTAACTGAGGAGAGGAAGGAGGCACCTAAGATCCACCATTGAACTCATCAAGAGGGATAGTGACAAACTCAAGAGATACTTGGGTTGCCTCCATCACAAGAATGGCGCAAGACAAAGTAGAAATCCCTTCTAAAGAAGGCGATCCCTTATTCTAACCTCCATTAGAAATGAGGTTGTCCTCCAACTTACATTTCAACGGAGGATTCCAAATACCCATAGAAGAAGTGAAAGGTGAATAGGAAGAGGGTAGATCCACAACAGACACCACTATGGTGTTCGACATGTCCATGGGCCAAGAAAATGGAGGGATGTATGCAAGGGACATCAAAAGAGGGGGCTCCATTGAGGGAGCGATGAACACCTGCACCCTTTTGGGGCGAGGTTCATCAACATTCACGGGGGGAGCCAGAAGAAAAACCAAGTTGAAGGGAATTGAAGTAGAAGGAGAAAAAAAGGGAGGTCCAGTAGGAGATGTTCAAATAAGAGCTACTAGCTCCCCTTTTACCTTCTGCGAGAAAAATTGTTTAGTAGCTAGGGCCTTTCTTCAGTTCTTATGCTCACACACAAGGGAGGCTCTTATTATACCATAGGCATGTCTTCCACAACCGTTGTTGATGGAAGGCCAACCTCTTGGATGATAGAAGGAGAAAGAAGTACATGATCGAAAATGATGACAGGTGGAGAAGTAGACACATGATCCTCAACAGTGGGCCCCTTCCCATTCACTACCTAAGGGGCAAGAGTAGTAGGAGGCTACCAAGGTCGAGACACAAGGGGAAACTCCAAGGGCCCTTCCCCTTACCATAGAAAATGAGCGTTGTCACTGTGGGCAAGACAAGAAGTTCAAATACTTGATGCTTGGCCTTCTACCAAGTAGGTACCATTAGAATCCCCATGCGAGGCATGAGATTAGAGGCCCAAGGTGCCACAATAGGGTGAGAGACAGAAGTGGTTGGAATAATAGAAGAAGAGGAAGGCTCATGGGTGCGAGCAAGCTTCCCCTTCCCCTTTTGTTGAGAGGAGGAGGCTCCTTGCTTCTACACGATCATAGAACCTTTAACTAAAATTTCATTGGGGGAGATACGGTAGGTCACCTTTGATTTTATTCCCTTGGTCTTGTATTCAACATAGGTGCAATATAATAAGTCCATCCTTAGGGGAAGTAGACTGATCGAGGTGAGCCAAAAGTGATCTAACGAGTATCCCCCACGTGACACCAATGAATTATATATGGTGTTGTGCATAATATTCATAGAGCCATCATAAGAAAACTTCAAAAACTTACGAATTAATGAAGTGACTGTATTCATGGAAACTAGCCATGGGATGCCTAGTTTCACCCTGAACAAGCTTGACTCTAGGATGATATCAAAAGGATCATTTACAATCTTGGGTGCCACCAAGACTAAGAGAGTGATGAAACCAATTAGAGGGATAGAGAGTATATGGTGTTTACGTATTGTGCTCTTTGATTCATCATACCCATCCTTATGTAAGAAATTTATCAACATAGTCTCCTCTATTATAACATTCACATGACACGTGGGATCAACCAGAACACTAATCACAATGTTCCCATTGATGGGAGAAGGAATGCACAAAGGAGAAGGCTCTTTATTCATAGGTAGGTCCTATTATGTGAAATTTATAGCTAGTGATCCATTTGCAGGTTGGGCAATCTAGAGATGCATAAAAGAGACCATGTTTACACACTTCAAAAGGACTTCCTCATAATACTCCAAAGATTCAAAAATTAGTCACTGACCTATCTAAATTTTTCCTCCCAATATTTAGGATCCCTTCTAACTACGTCGCTAGGGGTCATAGGTTGTGTTGCAAGGGTACACACCCTGCAACACACAAACCTAAAACATGCCTAGGATACAAGAGAAGGTTCTTTGATACCTAGATGTGAAATATAAATAATTCATGTCAAGTTCACCAAAATGTAGAGGAGGGGGACTGGTTGCTTTGGGACTCCAAGTCACAAGAGATTCCTAAGAAACATACTGCTCTGATCTACCTCAAGCTTTGCTAAGTGATTCAGGAAGGTTAAGATGTTAAGGCTGAAAAGGAAGAGAAATCCAGTTGTTTTCGTCCTTCTACTAGCCTAAATGTTTTAGAAGGTCAAAAAAACTGATTTCCAAAGTTTAATCTGCTCCCTAGACAACCCACTACCTGAGGATGATATGATACAAACACCAGCACAAAGCACAAAACACTGGCATCCCAATGGTGCGTTGGCATTTGTACGAACATAGAGTCTAAGAAATAAACCAAAACACTACAAAAGCAACTAACAATCTGATAGGTAAAGTTTTATGCTATGATAGAATATAGAAAAAGTATAGAAATGAAGTATAACAAGAAGAATACTTTAACTAAACTACACTTGAATTGACAAAGGAAGTGAGAAAGAAGTATTGGAGTTCTCCTTCCAATATGATTCTTCAAAAAAATCCAACCGAGAAGCACACACACACACAAGACCAAGGAAAAGGTTGGGGCTATTTTTAGAGGACTGCCTCAGTCAATCCCCCAATTTAGTGTTTCCACCTCCACAGATAACCAGATAGCAACGAGTGTAGAAAATGATAAAGAGATGTATGGAAGTAGAAGTTCCAAGAAATAACACATACAACAATATGCTACTACATAAATATAATTATACAAAAGTAATGGACATTGGAAGATGTCACCTTCACAACTACGTGCTCTCAAGGAAAGTAGAGGAAGGAAAAGTTCTCCAACAACAATGTTGTCACAAAAAATGAAGTGGAGGAGCCAAGGAACCAACAACTTGCAACTACAATGGAGTGGTGGTGAAACTTGAAAGTGTGTAGTTGATCAATAGAGCATGAAGAATTTAGTTGAGAAGCAAGATAGAGTGAAGAAGTTGGATAGCATGAAGAGTTAGACAATTTGAATGGAGAGAGGGAGGCAAAAGGGTTGTTTTACGTCGGTCAAGGGAGGCAGAGACATTGCAATTCACCACCAATGGACAAACACAACATATCTACGGATTCTAGAGATAGGATGGCAACACAGTGCGTGGACATCCGTGTGGTGTGCATGTGTCCCTAAAAAAATTCCTCCACCAACACAAAAATGGGCTACCGAATCGACAAGGAAAGGTGCTAGATGTGGGAATTGCATCATTAGGTTTCATTTTATAAGGTGAGGGTGATGTAAATGAGGAATTTTCCTAGGGTTGAAAATTCACACCATTACAAAGGTACATTGATATGATGATTTTTAAGAAGATGCTTCAACTCATCAATTTTTTTTGAATAACATTAGTGTTCATCATGCCATATTTTCTTGTAATATGCACATGTAGGATTATCCTTCTTAGATGATTCCCTTTTTGAGAGAGAGGATTTTGATTCTTTATGTGGCTTGTTCTTTTTCTTATTTTTCTTCTTATCAAGATTCCCTTTTTTCTTTCTATACCTTAGATTCACTAGACAACAATGCTTGTGACTTGGAAGACTTGATTAGACCCATATTAGTTAACTTAGCTTCCTCTTGAATTAGGAGATTTGCAAATTCAACAAACTTAGGATCAACATATGATGCTCCCAAAGAAATTCGATGGGTATGAAAGCCAAAAAAAACATTGAATACTCAGGACCAAGCTTGGATAACACATTCAAAATTAATTATAAATCCTCTTTATCAATGCCACAATCTTTCAGCTATGTTCTTAGTTGCTTAAATCTGGAGGTGTAGTCTTGGACGTGGTCAAAAAATTTAGGATCAAGATTCATCAAATCATTATCAATTTGATATCCCCTAATCTTATATGTTTTACTACACATTTTTTCAAAAGCCTCCCAAGCCTCTTTAGGTGTTTTACATGATTCAACATGAAATTGTAAATCAAATGAGACTAGTGAACATATGCATCCAAGTGTTTTCTCACGATCAAGATCCCATTTTTCCAATTCTTTAGCATTAGTAGGTTGAGGAATGGTTTCCTTTAGATAGCCTATTATTCCTTTCATCATGAGATAATTTCATACTGATTTTCTCCATGTAGCATATTTATGTGGAGTTAGGAGTTCAATTTGCGATGTCCCCATTGCAAGAACACAAACCAAGCAAAATAAAATAATCAACCACTGCAAGATTAACCCCCACCTCCCAAATTACTCAATCAAGAAACCCCAAGCAAATATTATTTGTGGAACTTTAAATTTAGTGCAATTACAGGTACCACTTGCCAAAAATAGTAAATTGGATTTCATCTTAGTGTTTAAAAATCGCCAAATTTGGCCACAAGCTTAAAGTAATTTTTTTACATATAATGAGATCAATCTGATGAAATCACTAGAAATTACATGAAAAAATATGCACTTTAAAAAAAAATCACCCAAAAATGTTACCGTAGGAGCAAGAATGGAGCCCTAGAAGTTTTGAAAAAGAGAACAGCTCAACAACACTTGGGAGAATCTATAATTTCTAGAAAAACTAGGCACAACAATCAAAATCTAATCAGACCATTATGAAGAGCCTAAAATTCTACCCCAAATAAAAAAAAATCTTGAGAAAAGGAGGTCGTATGAGCTGCAAGTTATGGTCGTTTGAGGTTGAACTACAAATTCAAAAGCTTCAACGAAGAGGGGGGGAATTTTTTTAAAAGGGCACTGATGTCATTGCTAATTTAGGCTAATGTCAGTAGATCGCAGGATTAAATTTTATGGTCTCTTGCTTGTCAAAAGGGAATATGCCTTTGGTCCGATGGAATATTTCTTGCATAGAATATTATGAGGAATTTTCATAGATGTTGGAATATTCTTTCTTGGAAGTAGTCAATGGAATCAAAAAATTTAAGTGGAATATTCTTCTTTTCTGTTGTTTAAGTTTGACTGGGCAAAATTTATTGAATTGTTGATGGAATCATTTATGCCATTGGTTATTCATTTGAACTCGCCGCTTGGGCGAATAGGTGAATGTCACGTGGTGGCTTGTGAATGAGCTACGGGTACTGCGCAATATGGTATGTAAAGTTTGTGGATTGTGACCCAATTTTTTGACAAAACTGGCTGATTTTTTTGTGACGTGCAATAAGCCAATGGTACAATCTGTATGATCAAGGAGGGGAAATTTTTTCTTGATGGCTCTGAGAAAATTTGTTTGATATTGATGATTTGATAGTCAATCTTGGGGTTTTTGGGCCTCCTGGACACGATGGTAGGGTCTATTTTGACCATAAGTGATGGTAGGGTCGATTTGGACAAAATAAAAGGAAATCTTGATTTTCTTGAATCCTATTATCTCAATAGTGAGCTCAAATTTATACCAAAAGATTCAATTTGAACCTGCAATATAAAGCCACAAAGAGGAAACCCTCAAATTTGGTATTTCTTTCAAGCATTTCTAATTCTCTAGATCATCATTCGATGCAAGAGAAGAACATACTCAAATTTTCAAGAGCCACCAAAATTTGCAACCTAGATCTCTCAATAAATACTAACAAGAAGAAATCCCACAAGATTTAATACCATGTAAGAGTTGGTAAAGAATAACTCTATACCATGCAAGATTTGGCTAAAGATTATAGCAACCCAAGATCTAGGCACTTCATGTAAGAGAGATCAATATGCAATGCTCAAGATTGCAATGAAACTGATTATCCAAGAATATGTTCAATATGAAATTTACATACAAGACCACCTAGTTAGAAAAAGGATTAAACAAGATTATGACAAGTGCCTTAATCCTATTTCATGTGAAAAAATTATCACAAATACCTAGGACACATGTGTTACAAGTCAAAGATAAGATCCAATGACAACTAACACCCTCTAGAAATATTCCCTCCCAGGACCTATGTAAAATTAACATGTAAAAAAGTCCCCTAAGTCCCCTAGTAATGAGTTAACTAGGTACAAGACTTTATTTAAACCAAAAATTATCTCCAATGTACAGTATGTTTCTCTTATTAATAAAATTGCTATATATAAAATATTGAGGGTTACTAGATGTTCAGGGATTGTTATGAAGAATTGGTTATGAATCTAAATTTAGATAACATTATTGTAAGGTAATGGTGTATAGGATTTTATTGAATTTATTCTTTGTTTATTGTTCAAAAAATATTTGCATAATCGTTTGACTTTATTTCCAAGTTTGTAAGGCGCCAATCTAAGTAAGAATCTTAGTTGCAAGTCCAAGGTCATTTTAAATGAAGATTATTTGAATTATATTTTAGTTTATTATTTATCCTTGCATATGTTCTCAAATATATTAAATGCATAAGTCTCCAAGAATTATCCTATTTTGATAAATTTATATGAAATTCTTAGTATATTCCATGATAACATCTATGTTAAATCAGTATCTTAATAAAAATTTAGTGATAACTCATTGATATTGTTAAGGGTTACCCCCATAGGTCTTGTAGAACCTAAATTATAGGGGAGAATAGTTATATATCTATCTCTTGTTTGTTCATTAACCACTTGAAATATTTGAGCATAAGAATTGGTCGCTCTTTAGATAACTTCAAGCAACTAGCTAGAATTAAAGACAAGCCAACAAGGTATTGAATGCAGATGGTGGTACTGCTAGTTATTTTGAAACTTTTTATAGTATTAAATTATCCATAGGATATTATCACATTGATTTCCCAATGCATGTTATATCCATGGGTTTAATAGATATTGTTTTGGGAGTATAATGGCTTGCTACATTGGGAAAAATTGAGATGAACTTCCAAGTACTATTCCTAAGATTTCAATAAGAAGGAAAGAAAATAGAGCTATGAGGGTTGAAGGAAAAGTATCCAAAAATGGTAATCTCTCATCAAATTCAAAATTTTATTAAGAAAGGATCTAATAGAATTGTGGCCCAATTATCAATATAATTCTCCCACCATCCATCTTTATAATCAATTATTGATCGTCATTTAGTGGTTTTTTAGTGATATTAATAAATGAATTCCTCCTAAGAGGGATCATGATCATTCCATACAACTAGTTTGAGGATGCTATCCACCCAACATTAGGCCTTATAGGTACCCATATATACATAAAAGTGAGATTGAAAAGATTGTTGAGGAGATGCTAGAGATAAAAAATATAATTCATAGCTAAAGTGCTTACTCCTCACCCGTGGTGATGGTTTGGAAGAAGGGTGAAACTTGGCGAATGTGCTCAAACTATATATTTTTTAGCATGCACACCATCAAAAGTAAGTTTCATATTCCAATCATTGATAATTTTCTATATGAATTGAATGGAGCTATGTATTTTGCAAAGTTAGATCTTAGATCAGGTTATCACCAAATTATAATTAAGGACTCACTTCTAAGAAAAAATTAGGACTCATGAGGTTCATTATATGTTTTTGGTGATTCAATTTGGTCTTACTAATGCACTATCTACATTTAAATTTTTGATGAATTCCATCTTTAAGAAGTTTTTGAGGAATTGTTTATTAGTGTTCTTTGATGATATATTGATTTATAGAAAGATATGGGAGGAACATTTGTAGTATGTAGATCAAGCATTAAAATTTCTCAAAGATCATCAACTCTATGCTAAGCCATACAACTGTGCTTTTGGTCTCAAAGAGGTGGAGTACTTGGGACACAGTTTCACATGGAGTAGAGGTGGATCCTAACAAAATTAAGGCTATCCAAAACCATTAAGAAATTGATGGGTTTCTTGGGATTGACTAGATACTACAAAATATTTTTATATTATGGAAAAATAGTAGCACCCTCACATTTTTATTGAAGAAGGATTAATTTCATTGGAATAAGTTTTCTAATGCAACATTTGAGAGATGAAAGGAGGCTATGTGTACTACTCCAGTTCTTTCCATTCTAGACTTCACCAAGGATTTTATTATGAAATGTGATGCCTTAGGAAATTGTATAGGATAATTTCTCATATGGGAGGGTCATCCCATTACTTTTGAGAGTTTTCAATTAAATGGTAAGAATAAACTCAAACCTATTTATGAGAAGTAAATACTAGATATTCTTCATGTAAGAAAACAATGGAGGCATTATTTAATGGGTAGACATTTCAAGGTTAGGATATATCATGATAGCCTAAAATAAATTTTGGAACAAAGATTATCTTTTGAAGAGCAACAAAAATGGTTCATTGATATGTTGGGATATGACTTTAAGATTGTATATAAGAAAGGGAAGGAAAATGTTGTGACAAATACACTATCTAGAAATAATGAGAAGGATGAAGCTTTATTATGTACTATTTCAATGTTATAAGTAGGTAGGTTGGTAGAATCTAAAGAAGAGTGGTAGAATGATGTTGCTACAAGTAATCTCATTCAATAATTATAGTGTGATCCTAGTAGTCAAGATAATTCTAATTGGAAGGAATATTCTTTGTGGTATAAAGAGTGTATCTATGCAATACTTTCACTTGTAAACAAAAGATTCTCATAAAGATTCATGAGTATACAGATGGTGGTCATTCAATATGTTTAAAGACATATCATCTAGTCAAGCAATAATTTTTTGGGAAGGGCTAAAAGGTGATGTTCAAATATTTTTGGTTGAATTCTTGGTTTTTGAAAAAAATAAAGGGGATACAATTAAGATATTGGGACTCTTGCAACCCTTATTTATTCCTAGTTAACACTGGGAAGAGGTATCCATGGACTTCATCATATGGATTCTAAGATCAAGTAATAATGCCATCATGGAAATAGTAGATTACCTCATTAAATATGCATATTTTATTGAATTATCACATCCTTTTACAAGTATAGTGGAAATTTGTTTTTGGAGAATATGCAAAAGCTATATGGTACTCCTAAGGTTATTGTTAGTGACTATGATCCTATCTTTACTAGTCATTTTTGGACAAATTTATTCTCATGTTTGGGCACTCAATTGGCTCATAGTTCTTCATACCACCCTCAATATGATGGAAAAAATGAGGTTGTTAATAAGTGTTTGAAAGGATATCTATGTTGTTTCACTTTAGATAAAAAGTCTCAATGGGTAGATTAGATACCACTAGAAAAATGGTGGTATAACACTTCCTTTCATAATTCATAAAAATGTCTCCATTCATGACACTATATGGATATTAGCATTCTTCCATCACTTCATCATTGAAGGTGTCACCGAGAGTTCAGGAAGTGGAGGACCACTTTCTTCATCAACAATAGGTACTTTCAAGACTCAAGGAGAATCTATCCATGGCACAAAACTGAATGAAGTAGCATGTAGACCAAAACCATAGTGGAAGAAGTTTTGAAGTTGGGGATTGGGTCTTCTTGAGATTGCAACCTTACAACAAAATATCATTGGAGCAACATAAAAATAACAAGGTTTCTCTAAAATATTATGGCCCATACCAAATCATGCAAAATATAGGTAGTGTCGCCTACAAGATTGAATTTCCACCAACAACAAAGATATATCCAAAATTTCATATTTCTTGTTTTAAGAAGGTAATTAGGCATAATATCCCTACTCAAACAATATCACCATAGACCGTTGAAGATAGAAGAATCATATTGGAACTATATTAGATTCATCAAACACACATAAAGAAGCTAAGGACTAGAACACTCATTAAGTATCTCATCCAATGGAAGAATTTACTAGTTGAAGATGCCACATGGGAGGAAGAGGAGTTCATTCAAAATTATCCACACTTGATTACCATTGAATACAATGCTTTTTTGAAGAGTGGGGGAATGCTACACTCTAAATAATTTACTACATAAGGTTCTGAATAGTTGGATTGTGGTTATATTAACTCTTAGTTAAGTCATATTATCATTATTATATTATTATTTAGTTAATTAGGTTAGCCTAAGGCTTATATAAAGTTATCTAAGTCGACATGGATGATATCCTAGGCATAATTGGGGTATATATAGGAGGTAGTGAGTCTTATTTGATCAATAGATTGTGAATTGTGTTCTCATTGGAGACATTTGGAGGTTTCCCCCTTAAAATGGCTTGTTATTCTTAGTTATTATCAAGAATTTATAGCATTTCATATTATAGCTTCTATTGTGCAAGTTATTTCATAACACATAGTACATAATTTTTAATTAAGAAAATTTACAATAAGTTTGTGTAAGTGTGAATAAGGTGTACAACAATAAAACACTTCTTAATGAAACATTGCATCAAAGATTAAGCTAATAACCAATTGAAACCATCTCATTGTCTCCTATCTTTAAAGATTTATTAAGCTATGTGCTCTCATATTAAAACAACACTGTAACTGTTAAAATGACAATCTAAAGAACAAAATGATATTGATGTAGTGATATGGAGCTAAATGTGATAATACTAGATGATAAAATAAACTAAATTAGCATGGATTGACATGGAAATGATAAACAAAGCTACAAGAGGCAACCATGGTATGAAAACTGGATGCTTGATGTTTGAATGCTGGATGTTTGGATGCTTGGATGCTTGATGAAATTCTACAGAGTAAACTTGATAACCTGGGATAATCTGGATCCTTTCTTGGTTGAATGAGGCTATATTTATAGATTTTCCTGGCTGTAGAAATGCACAGGGATGGCAAAGAGAGGCTTGGATTCAACCTAGAGGATTGAATGGTGAAAGATGGAGGAGATTGAGAGAAATTTGGAGATTGTCTCTACCCATGAAAACACTAGGCAAGAGAAGAGGAAGGATTGATGGAGGAGGATTGAGAGATAAATTTGGAATTTGTCTCCAAAACTTCCCGTGAAGTTTCAATTAATTAATCTTGACATGATTTTGACATAAATTAGACATAGGATATCTAATTCAATTTTGAGGAAATATAGAGGAATGTTCCTTATGCCTTTACTTAAATATTTTTGATTTATTTAAATTAGCAAAAGAGGAATAAATAATTTAATAAAACGAACTATAGAAGTTGTTTATTAAATTAAACAGAAGAATATGGCAATTAATCAATAAAGTGTTTAATCTTTATTTAATTAATTTAAGATTGTTGTGATAGAATAAAATAGGGAAATGATAATTAAATCAAACAAAGTATTTAATTTTTTTTTATTTAATTAAGATGAGATATTTAAAGAATTAGAAGAATTTAAATGTGAATGTGAACATGAACTATATAAATACATATTTCTATTTATTCAGTAGTAGAGGAAATTAGGATAATTAATCAAATAATTTGTATTTAATTATTCGAATTCCCTAGACCAATTTTAGGTGTATACAATTTGTACAAAGCCTCCACGTAGAGATCCCAAAGATCCTAGTTCTTTCGAGGGTGTTGGTGGTACTGGTCCTATTGGGCCTGCACATTCGGGCAGTAGCAAATCATAGATGCTATTGTGATTATGAGATTTTCCTTTTTGAGACATGATGTACACTACGATTTAGCTCATTTTTTATGATGTCCTTTATTTCAAACTTCATTGTATACTTGACACTGATGATATATATATGAGATGCAGTTGATGTGGTCTTATGATGGTTTATTATCTCTATGTGATGGATGCATTTAGTATGTGATGTTCTATTCAAATGATTTTATTTCCATGTGATGATGTAATGATAAAATGAATATGCAGATTTATATGATATATGGATGTATCATGTAATGTATGAATCTCTAAATGAGGATCTATATGAATGCTTAAATGTGACAAAAATGTATGGATGGATGGATAAATGCTTTTTATTTAAATGTGATAATGATGAAAATGATGATCTTATGATGAATGATAATGGATGATGTAATTATATCAATGGCATGACTTGCATTTTTTTTAAATGTGATAAAATGTATGGATGACAAATGATGTATGGGTCTAAAACATGATCAAATGCATATGATGTTGATGGATGATAATGTAATGAATATTTTATGGTAAAATGAACATGATGTATTTATGGTACAATTTAATGCATAATTTATTTGATGTAAAATGTATGAATGATGATATGAGGGAAACTTAATGATGAGATGATGATTTTTTTTTATGATTTTGAATTTATGTCAAGTATACTCAGTCATATTTGTAGATAAGATAATCATTGATTGGAACCCTTTATGCAACAAATACTCTGCAAATGATGAATTATGATGGATGCAATCTAATTTTAACATGCAACTATATGCAAAAACCATTGTCATTTTAACAGTATTTTTGTGCTTAGTATCATCATAGAGATTTTATTGGATGTTGAAGATGAGTACAAGCGTTAATGGTATATGTTAGACCAATAAAGACCCGAGTACTTTTTTTCATGATTTTTGATATTGCAAGTGAACACAAGCATCTAGGTATAATTGAACTGAGATGACCTAAGCATTCATTGCGTAAACAAGCAGTGATTAATCATTTCAATGTGTGAATTTTGAATGTCATTGGTGATACATTTGCATAGCACATCCCTCGACAATTCACACATTTATATGATTAACTTATAGACAATAGACAATAAAAATATCATTCTTCTTCCTTGTTTCTCTAGTTCAATACATCATTGAGTTACTCCAAAGAAATGATAATAAAAAATACAACTTATCTATTTTTTACTTATTGTGTTTCAAAATCATTATTCAGATAAGATCATCCATCCTAACTTTTTGATGTTTTGTGATCTGCGAGATTTTTGACCAAAGACCTAACCTACTAACCTATCTTAGAGGTCTTGAGGGCTGATCAATGATTAGCCTTGCCTACGTTTCACACGCAGAGACCACGTAGTTTGATTGACTTAGACTTAATGTTTTTGGATTTTTCTTTTCTAGATTGACTTTTTGACATGTTTTTGGATTTTTGATATGATATGGATGGTTGATGCCCTTCTAACGATGATTGATGTTTTACTTTGATTAGTGTTTTCATGTTCTTATCGTACTATTGTTTCGCCCTTTGGTGAAACTGATATTTTTTTTGACACTAATGATATCCAGATGTTGCCCCCAAGCTTTGGAGTGAGACTTGACTATGTGAAATGATTTTCATATGGATGCAATGATGGCAAGACTAATGACCTGATATGAAACTGTATGACTGCCAAATCGTTGATCCTAATATGTATCAAAATAGATGGGAAAGATGATCTTTAGAATCACATACGACGCCTGTTTCCAAGTTTTCACCATATGTTTTGATTACACTCTTTGTTTTGTGTATTTTTCTCATTTTTTTTTTTTTGTGTTTTTGTGTTTCCAAGATGAATGTTTTCTAGGTTTTCATCAAGGAAACCATTTTTAGAAGTTTGACCCGTGCACTAGAAGATTCAAGTATAGAAATTTCTTAGATGGATATTGTTGATAGGTTCATCAAACAAATCCCCTTCTGACGTTGATAGTTGATATACCCCTGATCCATACACTGATATGACAACAAAAGGACCAAGCCATTTAGGCTCAAATTTCCCTTTCTTCTCCCTATCTTGCTAATTCCTAGGGTTTTCCTTTAGTACCAAATCACCAATCTGAAAGACCCTTGGTTTTACCCTATGGTTGTAACTCCTTGACATTCTCTGTTGATAAGTCGTTAGATGATTAACAACTTGTTGATGACGCTCATCCAACAATTCCAGTTCCTGAAGTCTAGATACCCTATAGTCCTCATCTGAAATAATTCCTCTGAGTGATACACGAAGAGATGGAATCTCTACTTTGATGGGCAATATGGCTTTTGATCCATATACCAAGGCATATGGTGTAGCTCTTGTTGGTGTTTTGATACTTGTTCTGTAGGCCCATAATGCAGGATTGAGTTGAACATGCCAATCACGTCCAACATTGTTTACCATTTTCTTGAGGATTTTTAGAATTTTTTTGTTAGAGGCCTCTGCTTGGCCATTCCCTTGAGGATAGTATGGTGTTGAAAAATGATGTTGGATATGAAAATTCTCACATAGTTCTTGGACATCTTGATTCTTGAAAGGTCGTCCATTATTAGTGATAATGGATTGAGGGATTCCATACCAATAGATTATGTAATTCAAGATGAATGAGGAGATCTACTTCCTAGTGATGGTTGTAAGAGGTACTGCTTCTATCCATTTTGTGAAATATTTTGTAGCTGTGATAGTGAACTTGTGTCCATTTGATGAAGAAGGATTTATTTTTCCTACTACATCCAGAACCCATTGACAAAAAGGCCATGTTGATGTGAAAGAATGCAGTTCTTGTGCTGGTGCCTGAATCAGATTGCTATGAATCTGACACTTTTCACATTTCTTAACAAACTGATAGGATTCTTCTCCATGCATGGCCAATAATACCCTAAATGGAGGATTTTCTTGGCTAGAGTTATACCACTCAAATGAGTGCCACAAATACCCTTGTGAACCTCTCATAGGGTCGTTTCAGATTCGTCGTGTTCTAGACATCAGAGTAAGGTACCATCAAGACCTCGACGATAAAGTATGTCTGTGATTAAAGTATGTCGGGCGGATTGGCAGATGAAGTTTCATTCTTGGTTCCTGGAAAGATCAGGAGGAAGGATATCATCTTTCAGGTAAGCATAAGTTTTTTTGTAGATGGAGGTTTCAATGGTTTCTAGATGGTATATGGTAGCAGATTTTGATTTATTATGGGAAGGACAGGATACTTTTTCTGTCATTAACTCATAACAAACACGTTTCTCCGACAATTGTAATAATGAAGCAATTGTGGCCATCGCATCCATAACTTTGTTCTCTGCTCTTAGAAATCGATCACACTGTATATTGACAAAGAACTATTTCAAGTCATCTATTTGTTGCTTATAGGGTGTCAAATTTTCATCTTTTGTTTGATACTCATCATTCACTTGATAAATGACTAATTGAGAGTCCCCGTATCCCTGTAAGTTTGTGATCTTCCATTGAATTTCTATTTTGACCCCAATGATTAATGCTTCATATTCTGCCACATTATTTGTACACTGAAACATTAGTCTATATGATTTTGGAATGGTGTTTCCTTGGGGAGAGATGAACAAAATCATTCCTCCAAATCCATGTTGTGTGTATGATCCATCAAAATATAATACCCATTGTTTGGGCATCACTATCAGAATGTCTGCATCTGGAAACTCCATTGTCATCAGTCGATCATCGGGTAGAGGAGCCTCAGCTAATTGCTCAATGATTGCCTGACTCTTGATGGCTTTTCTCTCCACATATTGAATGTCAAATTCACTTAATAGCATGACCCACTTTTCTAGTCTACCTGTTAAGGCAACTTTACTAAGTAGATATTTTAAAGGATTGATCTTTGCTATTAACCTGATTGTATGGGTCAACATATAATGTCTTAGCTACTGAGTAGAAAACACCACCGTCAAGCAGGATTTCTCTATGAAAGTGTAATTTATTTCATAACCATTTAAAGTTCTACTAATATAGTAGATGGCATGTTCTTTTCCTTCATAATCCTCTTGCACTAATAGTGCCCCTAAAGAAATATTTGTCATGGCAATGTACAATATCAAAGGTCTTCCTTCCGTTGGTGGTATGAGAATGGGTGGTGACATTAGATACTATTTTATTTGATTGAACGTTGTTTCACATTCATTATCCCATTTGAAAACTACATTCTTATGCAACAAATGATTGAAAGGATGAATTTTGTTTGCCAGCTGGGAGATAAATCTCCTAATCGATTGGAGCCTTCCTTGTAGTGATCTGAGTTGACTGATATTCTTAGGAGGCGGCATCTCCATTATTTCTTTGACTTTCGTTGGATCAACTTCAATGCCTTTTTCTGAGACAATGTATCCCAACAGTTTTGCTGATGTGACCCCAAAGACACACTTCTTGGGGTTTAACCTGACACTGAATTTCTCTAGCCATGTGAAGATTTTGTCTAGGATATGCAGATGTCCATCCCTTGTACAAGATTTTTCCAAGATATCATCCACGTAATCCTCCATGAAGGTGTGCATCATATCATGAAAAATTGTTGTCATTTCTCTTTGCTAGGTGGCTCCTGCGTTTTTCAAACCAAATGGCATGACGTTCCAGTAGAAGGTTCCCCATGGACATGTAAAAGCCATCTTTTCTTGATCTTCTGGAGCTATTTTTATTTGATTGTACCTAGAGAAACCATCCATGATTGACATGGCATGCCCTGCTGTCAAGTCCACAATGATGTCTATATTTGGTAATGGAAAATCATCCTTCGGGCATGCTTTATTTAGGTCCCTAAAATCCGTACATATCCTGATGCTATTGTCTGGTTTTGAAATAGGTACAAGGTTTTAAATCCATTCGGCATAGTCTATAGACCGTATGAATCTAGCATCTAACAATTTCTTAAGCTCTATTTTTACCATTAATGCGATATGGGGATGCATTTTCCTCAATTTTTTCTTGACAGGTTTGATTCTTGCGGGCAAAGACAAATGATGCATGAGAAAATTTGGATCTAAGCTTGGCATATCAAAATATGACCAAGCGAAGTTGATGCTTCTCTCCTTAAATAAATTGATGAAGTTTGGTCTCTCTCGATCTGTCATGGATTCTGCCAGATGTAGGATTTTTTCCTTTTCTTCAATGTCGATGTTCACAGACTGTGTTGGTTGTACCAGAACTGATGACCGCTCATGATAATGTTCTGGAAGAGTGTCAAATCTTCCATCCTTCAATGCCTCTGAAAGGTTTTCACCGTTAGATGCGTTCTTTATTTTTTATTTTTCCAAATCTAATGCTGCCATAGAATGGTTTTCACCATTAGATTTATTTGCCTTGTTTTTACTTTTGCAACTGGAAAATTTGACACCCTCCTGCCGAGTCGTGTTATGAGTATTACAGATAGAATTTGTACCAGGTTCAGAATGACATAGGAAATTTATGATGACATCATCGTTTGCAAATATTGGCATAGTTAGAGGTTCGACAAGTTCCCAATCAATTAGTTCAGGATGGATTAATGGCATGAGTTCATCAGATTCATTTCGGTTGATGGATGTAAGGGTTTGGATAGCCATTTCATCGTAGTTGTTTATTGGAATATCGAGGTCAATGATGGTACTTTCTTCAAGATCCTCTAGTTCACTCGAGGTATGTTCATCCCCACTCGAGTCATCAATATTTTGTAATCCTGCTATGAATGGTCTAGACCCATAACCTTGGCCCTCCTCACACATAGGTGGATATCGTTGGATGACATCAATATGAATATCAGTGAAAGATACATCAGAACATGAATCCCACTCGTATTCATTTGAATCTGTCTTAGAGCTATTTCTAATTTGAAGGATTCTTTCCATAGTCTTCTTTGTTAGTTCCTATTTTTCTTCACTAGAGTATCCCAGTCCCGTCTTCTCTTTTGAGTCGAGAGTGAGGGCCTAAATAGGCTCTATGATTCCATCCTTTCTTAATCCCACAGGTCCTTGTCCTTCATAACCCATTTTTTCTAAAATAGCTTTTCCTTTTCCATATTTATTAGTGTTAATATTGACATTTTTGAGACTGACATTGGATGTCGAGGGTTCCTCATCTTTGTACAACCAATCCAAGATTGCTTTATTGTCTGACTCATCCTCTATGGTACTGGTTTTGACAAATCTTTCTGCAAGAACTGTGACTAGTAATGATGTTTGAGGTTTTATCATAGATGGTTGACCATAGGTTTTAGGAGATGACATTAACTGTGATAAGTTAAGCGATTGCTCCATAGAATATGTTCCCATGCCCTTGTCTGTGAGTAGGAATTTCTCTTGAAAATTTTGTGATAAAGAAGTTTGTGGATCTAGATTATTTGTTGATTGAGTTTCAACAGGACTTGTTTCTTTTTCTTTATTCTTCTTCTCTACGCACTCGGTGGTGAGACTTGGAAGTTTTTCTTGTTGGATGATTTTGAACTAGATGCTTCCCTGTTGTGAGGCACCAAGGTATCTTGGGATATTCTAATTGTGTCACAATGTTGAGGATGATTATAATCAATAGATATAGTCACCTCTTGTCCATTTATTGGGAATTTCAAACATTGATGATATGTTGAAGGTACGGCTTGCATTTCATGGATCCATGGTCGTCCTAAGAGTATGTTGTATGTTAAATCTTTTTCCAAAACTTGACACTCTATGTGTTTCATCATAGGCCCCACTTGTATGGGTAACACAATTAATCCTTTGGACGATCTTTCCTCCTCATCATATGCTTTGATAGGCATTTTTCTCCGAGCATCAATAGCGTCATCAGAGTACCCTAGTGCACAGATTAACTTGAGAGTACCAATGTTCAGACCAACTCCCCCATCTATTAAGACTCTCTTGGCTTGATGATTGTGGATTAAGACTTTTATATGGAGTGCGGTATTATGGGGATAGTTTAGTGAGACATCATCCTATTCAGAGAATGATAGACAATGCGGGGTAGTCAAATGCCCCACCATAGCTTGGAACTGGAAAACATCTAGATTCTTCGATACCGTAGTGGCTACTAGTGCTTGTTCTAGAACCTCCTTATGCGATGGTGATAATTTAAGGAGTTCTAGTATCAATATCTGTGTAGGAATGTTTTGTAGTTGATCGACAATTTTATATTGAGATAGAGGTGGAACTGCATGTCTAGACCCCACTCCTTTTAACACTACCTTGGATTTCCCCCTAGTCATTACATTTTCTGGTTGATATTCCTTACGGTCTCTGATTTTTAAGATGATTTGATTTTCAGAGTTTTGTATGCTTGGGAGCAAATCCAAAGGGGTAGTGTTGTGGATTTTGTTTTCGTCAATGTTAGGACCAATTGTATGATAACTCTCTACTTCAAATAGACAAAGGATCATTTTTTCATAGAAATGATTGATGTTCTTACCTTTGTTGTTTGAAGATGATGACACTCCTTTGTCATAGTTTGGCAAAGGGTCTTTGAAGGTCGAATGATCGTTATTGTTTTGGGGTCCCTCCACATATATTTTATTTTTGTCAATCAAATCTTGTACTGCGTGCTTCAACTCCATACAATCCTTGGTTTTGTGACCTTTTTTATTATGGAAGTTGTAGTAATCTGCATTGCTCCACCATGGTGGTTTGACCTTTGGATCCCAAAATCTGGCTTCCCGTGCAGTGATAAGGCCACTGGTGACTAATTCTTTCATTGTTGATTCTATTGTTTGGCCTAAAGGTGTGAACCTACACCGATTTGATGGTTTTTGATATGACTGTGTTTTTACGATCTCGTTGCTTTGTATGATATTTGACTTGACAATTTGATCATTGTTTTGATTCTTTGATGTAGATGTTGTCAAGTTAAAAAATGGTTTGACATTTTGGGAATCATTTTTTGTTTCATTTGTAGTCGTGTTTCGATTCTTTTTCCAAAATTTCGGTTTTTCATTGCTTGAGTATTGATTGGAGGAGTTACTTGTGTTATTCATTTTATTGTTGAAATGCTTGATAACTCCTCTTTTGACTAACGCTTCTTCAATTTTAAGACCGTTTTCTATTACTTTTTCGAATGTGGGAGGACATTGTAATTCAAGTCTATAACTCATTTCCTTTGTCAAGTTGTCAATGAATAACTCCATCTTTTCTTCCTCAGGAATGGATTGAGGATATCTGGCAAAAAATCGTCGCCATCTTTGTAGAAAAGACAAGAACGTATCCCCTTTGTTTTGTTTTAAGTTATAAAGATCCTTTATTGTAACATCGTGTTGGATGTTGAATGAATACTAGGAGATGAACTTGTTGACAAGTTCCTCAAAAGTCCTGATACCTGGTTGTAATTTTGAGAACCATTCCATACATGCACCTCCCAAGCTCCTGGGGAATAATCTCATTAAGTAGGTTTCCTCTTGGGAAAACTCAAGGCTCATTGTTTTGAATTCTCGGATATGATCTATCGGATCTGTTCTTCCATTATACTTGTCATACTTCAGGAATTCACATTGTCTTGGAAAAGGTATCGAGCTCACTATTGCATTGAAAGGATAATGAGAAATTTCCTGTATCGCATATCTTTTGGTACTTCCTTTTGTCATATCCTATATCTGTTGTTGTAATGTTTGCATTTGGGATGTCAAAGCAGCGACTGGATCTATTGTTTGTGTGGTTTGCAGTATTTCAGTCTCACTTGTTCCAAGTGCTTCCTTCAAACAATTTACATCGAAGTCCTTGGGATGTTTAGCACCTGATTCATCCAACATCAAGAGATATTTCTCCATGTCTTGTTCTAAGATCTTTTCCATAAATTTATGGAACTTAGGGTCTTGTTGAGCTGTTTGAATATCCTTGGGAGTTATTTTGTTTTTATCATTTTGGTGTAGACTATTCCAAGGATTTTCCTCTACCATTGTTTGGGATGTTTCAAATTCTTTCTCTAAGAGTCTTTGTTTTTGGGACCTAGTGAAGATTGGCATACAAATTTTTACTCTTTCTTCTAAAATGTTGATCTTTTATGTTGGAAAAAATGTCAATTGAACTTTTAACAAAGTCAAATAAGATGATTGATCTTATTGATAAGACTAAGTTAAAAATTTGATTACTATACTTGGTTTCATGATAAAGGATGATAGTATCCTGATAATGAAACTTCAGTGTAGTAATTTGATTGTTTATTTGATTTTGACACTTTTGATTTGCAAGACCTTGTTTCAGTTGATAAGGTTGGAAATTTGTATAAACCTTTCTGATTTTGGTTTTTGAGACAGTGATTCTGATAAAAAGAAACTTGTGTTCTGGTAAAAACTATGGATAAATGACTGACTGACTGACTAGTACGATTTTTGAGCTCTTTGTTTTGAAAGCACTAAAACAAAGGACAGAGGCGCTATTTCACAGTCTTGAAGCGTTGAAACAGGCGATGGAAGTGCTATCTTGATAGAAGCGTGGAAACAATGCTTGAAAGTGTTGTAGAAAGTGATAGAAGTGCTATCTTAATAGAAGCACTAAAACAGTGCTCGAAAGCGCTAAAATAAAGACTGTAAGTGCTAAAACAGTGCCTGAAAGTGCTATTTCACATAAATGCTAAAATAGTGACCTGAAGCGCTAAAACAGGTTTTCTAGAGTGCTAAAAAAAAGACTTTTAAGACTCGCTATTGTAAGACTTGATCTGGCCTTGTGGCATACTCTATCATGGGTTGCGGAAAATAAGATTGACGTATGCGTTGACTATGGTTGTGAAACTGTGTGAGAGCTCTTCTTTGGAAGAAGGCTCATGAATAGAGTGGTTCTACTGCATAATCTAAAGTGTGACCCCTAGCAAAATCGTGATATTTGTGGATGAAGGTTCTATGTTGTAAAAATATTTTTCTATTCTGATATAGAAAATGCCTTCTCCTTAAATTATTCCGATAACTAAGAGATTTCTTGGGTTTGGTGATTTTGATCGTTTTCTTGAAAAACATGGTGGACTTCCACTTTCGAATCATGAAATTCTTGATTTGATTTGACTTGTTGTTTTCAGGATGATCTTTAATCCGATTTTAATGAATTTTGTGTAAACACAACAAGCAATTGTGAGATAATTGTTTTAAATTGAATAGATCGTGTATGTTCAAGAACCACAAATGGTACTTATTGATTTTTACTGGTTGCTTTGACAAATGTACACAAATAAAAAAGATTCACACTTAAGGACAAATAGGTCATTGTTATACTCACAGCCCACATCTTGAAATTGCGTTGACGCACACAGCCGTCTCACCCCCTAGAGGGCGCCCATGTTTTTGTCGTTCCAGGTGCATACTCAGAGTTGGATTTCTCGTCCTCTGAGCAAACAGTCCTTGGAAATTATATGGTGAGTGTCTTGGGGGTAGATTCTTCCCTCTCCTTGCACCATGAGTATGACAATGTTTGGATACTGACTCGGCAAGATACTACTCTATGGTTCATAGATAGGGCTTTCATGCGGTGCAGCAATTGATAAACTCCCTCAGGAGACCTCCCAATCTTTAGAACAAAGATTTTGGGGATGGTTATCTTGCTCACTACCGTCAAGTTGGAATTTCATCAACAACTTGCATTTTTATTAAAGTGGGTTGGAATCCTTGGCTTTAGGCGTTCCCACTTAGGTCGTTCTTGTAGGGTGAGTACTTTTTCCCACTACGACATGCCTTCTAAAGGATTTAACAAAGCGTAAATAGCATGAAGTAAAGATGAATCTGGCACTTTGATCACCTAGTTAAGGGGAGAGCATAAGCCTAATCACCACAAGCACAACATATAAGTTGTTCTATTTTAAGCCCAAAAAACAATTTTCTAATCTATGCGAAGGTTTTGCTTCACAAAAATCATGATATTCTTTTTAACTTTTATACTACAAAAATGTGATGACTACCCTAGGATTGATAAATTTGCTTTAAGAAAACAAAAAGTGGCTACCCTAGGATTGATACATTTTTGTAACCAGAAGTGACTACCGTAGGATTGATAAATTTTAGAAACCAGAAGTGACTATCCTAGGATCGATAAATTTTAGTCCAACGGTGAAAAAAAAGAAACAAAATCTAGTCATGGTCGCATTGGATCTAGACTGAATTTATAAAAGTGTTGAAACAGTCCACCAAAGCGCTATAACTTTTACCTGATGCGTTGTAACTCGAAAGCGCTAAAACAGGACACCGAAATGCCGAAGTTTTCCATGGAAGCACTAAATCAACGATGCACCGAAACAGGTCATGGAAGCGCTAGATTTGAAAACGCTGAATTTTTTTACGGATGCGCTGTAGTATCACGAAAGCACTAAAAATAGCACGAAAGCATTGTAGTTTTCCACAGATGCGCTATAGTATTTGACAGAAGCATTGAAATAGAACACGTTGAAAACCTACGCGACACTTTTCATAAAAAATGATAGAATTGGGGTTAATGCCCCACGATGGGCACCAAATTGTAAATGTGAATAAGGTGTAAAGCAATAAAACACTTCTTAATGAAACATTGCATCAAAGATTAAGCTAATAACCAATTGAAATCATCTCATTGTCTCCTATCTTTAAAAATTTATTAAGCTATGTGCTCTCATATTAAAACAACACTATAACTATTAAAATGGCAATCTAAAGAATGAAATGATATCGATGTAGTGATATGGAACTAAATGTGATAATACTAGATGATAAAAGAAACTAAATTAGCATGGATTGACATGGAAATGACAAACAAAGTTACAAGAGGCAGCCATGATATGAAAACTGGATGCTTGATGCTTGAATGTTGGATGTTTGGATGCTTGGATGCTTGGATGCTTGATGAAATTATGCAGAGTAAACTTGATAACCTGGGATAATCTGGATCCTTTCTTGGTTGAATGAGGTTGTATTTATAGATTTTCCTGGCTATAGAAATGCACAGGGATGGCAAAGAGAGGCTTGGATTCAATCTAGAGGATTGAATGGTGAAAGATGGAGGAGATTGAGAGAAATTTGGAGATTGTCTCTACCCATGAAAACACCAGGCAAGAGAAGAGGAAGGATTGATGGAGGAGGATTGAGAGATAAATTTTGAATTTGTCTCGAAAACTTCTCATGAAGTTTCAATCAATTAATCTTGACATGATTTTGACATAAATTAGACATAGGATATCTAATTCAATTTTGAGGAAATATAGAGGAATATTCCTTATGCCTTTATTTAAATATTTTTGATTTATTTCAATTAGCAAAAAAGGGATAAATAATTTAATAAAATGAACTATAGAAGTTGTTTATTAAATTAAACAAAAGAATATGGCAATTAATCAATAAAGTGTTTAATCTTTATTTAATTAATTTAAGATTGATGTGATAGAATAAAATAGGGAAATGATAATTAAATCAAACAAAGTATTTAATTTTGTTTATTTAATTAAGATGAGATATTTAAAGAATTAGAAGAATTTAAATGTGAATGTGAACATGAACTATATAAATAAATATTTCTATTTATTCAATAGTAGAGGAAATTAGGATAATTAATCAAATAATTTGTATTTAATTAATCGAATTCTCTAGACCAATTTTAGGTGTATACAGTTTGTACAAATATATAGACATAGCATGAACCTATAAATTATAGTATCTTCTTCTTGGACCCTTTTTCCTTAATCGCCTCACATGAATATAGAATACATAAATAAGTAAAATTGGATGTGAAATATCTCTCTGTTTAACTTATACAGCTTAAATATTAATATGCGATCTCTCTCCCCATAAATTATTCTCTCTTATTCACTTCCTCGCTCTCTCTCTAACTAAATATTAATATTAAAACCTTTAAAATGTAAAAATTAAACCCTAAAATTTGAATGTGAACCCTATCTCTTTATTGAACTTATGCCACCTAAATTTTAATGAGTGAACTCTCTTGGTAAACATATCTCCTAAATTCCTCTCTTTCTCATTTCCTCTCTCTCCCTATATATCTCTCTGTTTGTCTCTTCCTCTCTCTTTCTTGCTAACTAAAAATTGAAATTTAAACCTTCAACATGTGAAAATTAAATTGTAAAACCCAAAAAATGGACCTTATGTTTAAACATATAGATAAAAAAATAAATTCAAATGTGAAATATACCAAGTTATCTCCCTAGGTCTCTCCTTTTATTTGACACTAGCATGGAATAAAATATAATTTCATTCTTGTGGATATTTTTTACTATTTCTTTATATATTGGTTTCAATAAGTAAAATTGATTTAATGGATTAGATAAATATTAGTTCATGCATTTAAAATGTTAGGAGGGATTTGGAATTAAAATAGGGAATTGAAAGATCCAATAAAATAAACCATTTTTATAGTTTTATAAAAAATGAAGTGGGTTCTTATATATTTTATTAGGTTTTGGATGAACTTATATTAAATTTATTTTAGTTTAAAATTAATGTAATTTTTTAATTTTAACTATGCACATATTTTGACATGGATGTTCAAACTTCTTAGTAGTCTAATCAACCTAATGATCATACTCATTTCAGAACTAATCTATATGTTGGCACCATTCAGAGGTTAGATAAAACCTTGCAATTTCTAGAACAAACTATACTTGATTCCCTAAACATGTCAATTAGAGATTGATGAGATTACACATATGTTTTACCTAATTCAATCAAGTAACCCCTATTATGATATCAACATTGACCAGTTCTATGCTTCACTTTCTAGGAGTGTTATCGGTCATGAGAAGTAGTCATCCATTTCTAGACGGGTTTCATTGGATAATATTCACAACATTTTACCATTTTATATAGGACGAGATAGTGTGAGATCCTATTCCTTCACCAAGTACATAGATCCACTTGTAGGTCCCTTTATTTATCCTAGATGGTTGGCAACACATCATAGATGGCCTCATAATGATGAGTCACAATTATATTTTTGTAAATAATTATATGTAGAGTTTAATTTAAATTTATATGTTGATTATAGATCTATTAGTACACATGGAGGTTTTTTGAAAAAATAAGTAAAAATGAGAAAATTTATCAATGTCCATGAATAAGAGGGAATTAGTTGGTTTATACTTTTGGTTCTTACAAATTGTTTGGAACTAGGAGAAACTATAAATCCAATACTCACCCTTTTTCGATGTGACATTTTGTAGAACATAGCCACTATTGCCAATGTGGTTAATTAGTTTTTATTTAATCATGTTACTATATATTTGCTATGTTCATGGATTATCATTCCTCTCACTAAGGCTACATTGACTGGCTATGATCCTTACATGAGCATGTTGATCTAGTATCACCACATGATGTGGTATGAATGAGTGGAGATGATGTTTTATGTGGTTTTAGCACATGACTCACTAATGATTTCTTAGATGCATACTAGTTCATTATCCATGAGCATGCAATCCCACTTGATGTTGTATCCAAACATATAAGATGATATTTTGGTAGACAAAGGAGTCATGGTGAGACAAATGTATAGGTTTCAGGGGGGAATCAAGATGTTCTAATTGATCCCACAATCCCCTCTCAACACTTTCTTGATTAGGTTGAGGTTACAACTAAATCTAATAGGAAGTCAATATAGCATAATTATTTTTGGTATTGGAACTACACCATCTATAAGTGTTTCCATGTCTCTTCATCCTTTTGACCTCAATGAGATTGGGAGGATCACCAATGTTGTAGTTAAGGTAATATATTTAAACTTGGCCAAATCCTCTTTTTTGTAACATTTCAAAATTTAATCTTGTTGCTATAACTGAGTGACTATTATGTAGAACCTCTTGTCATGGCATGCAATCAATAAATACAATGCCATTTTTATTTATCCTTATTTTTTAATAATAGGCACCTTCAACAACAATTGATCCAGTGGGATACTCTTGTCCATCACCATCTATCATTGATTGCTCAATTTATATTTTGGTTGTATCCATCTTAATAGATAGTAACCTACACCTTATGTATCGTTAGTATCTACAACCACAATGAAAATATCCCTTGTACCATGAATATACATGTACATTAGAGTTGACCAAATATTCAAATATTTATCACTCAACTTAGATAAAATCTAAATAATCTATTTATAGTGTAAAAATTATATACCTTAACAATTTAACACTATGTTTTGTCCCCCTAATTTATTGGACTTAATTAAGCTCCTAATTTTCCAAATTATGCATTCCAAAGCCTAATTTTTACCCTTTTTTGAAGGAGGGCCAATATCAAGAAAATGCATCCAATCATTAAATTATCCTCGACTTTGAGTGTCTTATAAATTTGGGCCAAGAACTAGTCGCCCATGGGCGACTGAGTCCTCCTTATTTGGGACCCAAATTCAAATATGTTGTTGGTAGCATTTTGACATCCTATTGGTGTTCCAAATCGAACAGTCCAATGAATCCTATAGACTAGCCACTTTCTAATTATCAGATTCAATGGGGGATTTGGCCAACTTACAAGATTCGGTAAGAGACTGAGATCTTCTACCCTTTTGGCTCTATAGGACCAAGGTGGGTCAACCTTTACAATGCCTAAAAACTTAATTCACTCATACATCCACATTGCTTTTTATAGAAGATAATTCCCAATGAAAATAAACTAAGGAAAGCATTGACAACCTCAAATCTGGCTAAATTCTTAGTATATCAACACTTACTCAGCAATTGGGAGGCAAAACTTAACACCAAAATTCAACCAAACAACAGGGATTTAAAATGATTTTGAATTTAAACTTGTTTCTGAGATGCATAAAGCTAAATGACATATTAGTGCCTAATTATGGGCCATAGAGTCAAAATGCATAGAATGAATTTATTAGCAAATAGATTTCAACCAATGGATTTACAATTGTTAATGCATTACATCAACATATCCACTCTTGTTATCAATCAAATTCTCTTTAGTAATCCAACCTGCACACCTGAAATCACAATCATCTACTCAAAGCATTTAACCATTTCTTTGAAACAAAATAATGAACAAACATCTCATGAAATTTGAGATGACAAACTCAAAGATACTTTTTATTATTGAATTCATATGACTAAATGTGTACAAATACAAAGACAATTTGAAGATATTCATGAATGTGGAAACACTTGGAAGACATTCATGTTTTATTTGCACAAATTGGTTGATATTCACTCATGAAATCAAAAATTACAAATTACAAACTCAATTCATGACTTGGATTCAACATTTCTCTATCCACCCAACCAATACATAATTTTAGAACCCCCCCCCACCCAAACAATGAGAGAAAAAGAGAGCAGAAGAAAACAAGAGCAGCCCTAGAATGCATCCACAGTTGACAATTGGCAAGTTGATCCTCCATTGAACAACAACAAGAAGCTAAAAATATCTAGAGCAACCTCTCTCTTCTCTCATAACCTGCAACAATAAACTTTTCCTTTTCCTTTTCAAACCAATTTGCAACAAAAAATCCACTCCACTGTGAAAAAACTCCACCATTTTACCCTACTCTGTGAAAACAATTTTCCCGTGAAAGCATTTGCATTACCCTTGTCTAATTACATTTTGCACCTTTAGAAAATAAAACATGTTGCATAGTGAATATAAATTCACTTTATAAAATTAACTTCCTGTGCATCACACTCTATATTTCATATGATAGGTAAAAAACTTTACTCATGTTTTATATTTCACCTCCACACATTAAATGCTAGGCCTTTTAAAAATTTCATCGGGCACTTAAAAATCTCATCAAAAGAACACTTGTTTCAAACGAGCCCACCACCTTTTATATTTAATAAATTGCCCCTTCTTTATTAAATATTTCACGCTTGAAATATTTTATCTTTATTTTTTGCCTTTGCAATTAAAATAATTGTCATAGAGTGAAAAAACTCTTCAAGTTAGTGTCAGGCCAACATATTTCCAAGGTGGACGCCTTTAATTTTATTGGGCTATTAAACTTAACCTATGGCATCATTTAAAACGATGAGAAATTTACAAAATTGTTATCGGGAAAATTATTAAAACAATACTTGTGACCCCCATATGGTCTTTCTCACCAACCTTGCACAACCTTTGCAAACGTCATCCTAAACCCTGCGAGGTTGGCAATCAATGGATGGGATTTGGTTGCACACCATACTCAACGTCGGTCATTGATCTCACTTGCTCTCCTTTGTTGCCCTAATCTCTTTGCTTGTGCTCGGTTTGTTTCTCTCGACCATGGTGTTACCATATTATATCCCTCAAACAATTTTGATACATTATCACTGCAAGCGCACACACCTCCCTCCTTCACTTGGCACGATGGTCCTCACTTCTCTTGGACATCATTGCTTTTATTTGCAAGTTTCTACGACATTTTCACAATCCATTTTGCGCATATATTGCGGCTAAGATCCCCTTTAAAAGTTTATTTTTCTTGTCTGCGCCAAGAATTTTCTCCAATCTCTGTGATTCATTGGATGTCCATATTATTCTCATAGCTCCATCGAGCCCATTACTATTTTGAATGGTGGTGCCAAAAATCTTACATTCCAACTACATTTTCTAGAAAATTTATGATGCCATTTCAACAATCCATTTCTTCCATTATTCGATCAACATTAGTAAACATTAATATGCAAATTTCGGGCCTTTTCAGCAAAGCCATTTTGGGCGTATCAAGCAATCATAGCATTCTTTAAGACCGTGTTGTTTAAGAATGCTTTACACCAATTCACATTCCATGTCAATGCCGCTTCCTCCATTCTGTTGATAATGCATTGGTTGCCTCACATTAAAACCTTTTCAAGCTTTGATGGCTTTTCATATCCTTCTCTATTGTGGAGTGTGTCCCCTATTCAATATTTTTCCTTTAAGTTGTGCCCATCATCATGTTGGTTGGTTATGCCTCATGCAATATTGGCCTCTCCTTGAGTCATATTTGTTTTGGGACTTTTTTCAGACAAGTTCATGTGCTTTGTCTTTGCATTGATGCCCTTCTTCGATGGTTTGATGGCAAATGAGTGTGGAGCTTTTCTTTACATCTGTCAAGTGCATTTGCTTGAAGGTTTGATGGAATTCTATGCAAAAACCTTTGTGCATAGGGAAATATTCAATTAACCAAAGGTATAATTGAATACTGTTTTGATGATCATGACATTTTTCTTCTCACACCACCACCTAAGAAAAGGAAGGGATTTCCACTCATAATTTGGATTGGATATTTTGTATAACCATTTCCCTTTAATAAGTGAGGAGAATATACATAAAATTCTTGATGAATATTTATCCTCTTTACATGCACCCCTAATCCAATCTAGATTTAATTGGATCTCATTCCAAACCTAGATCACCTTCTTTACTAGGCATGAAAAACCTATACAACCTTTCAAACCTTGCCAAAGAAAACACGGTCACTATTGTTTTTCATTATGTCAATATGAACATTTGAATCATGTCCATTTCCAACTGAAGAATGGCTTTGATCTTCCTTTTCACCAATTCTCTCATGATCAAATAAAACACTTCAACTCCATAACTATGCATAGCATGTCGGGTTCCCATGTGGGCCCAACTTAATTTTTTTGTTTGTTTTCAAACAAGTTCCATGCTCAAATTGACTTGACACTACCTTTTGAATGCATCTGGAGAGAAAATTTGAAGTGGGTTTTCATTAAAACTTGTTTGTTGACCTTTTGCAAAATCGTAAAAACTGGCCAAGCTGGCTCTGGAATCGGCCTGGGAAACTAGTCAAACAACCTCCTGAAGTCACAAAAACTTGCAGACATGTAGACATGTGACCTAAGAATGGAGTGCAACAGATGGTTTGGAAAAAGGACTCATGAGGTGAAATATATTAATCAACAAAGTTGCTCATTTGAACCTTCTGAAACAACATGTTCAGAATCAATTAAAACTGACCAAATCACCACATTGGAAAAATACCAAATCAATTCCTGGCGAGCTACCACTAGACACACAAGAACATTTAGATACATTGAACATGTTTCCAAGAGGGCTTAGCTTGAATCATCATTCTACACGAGATATTAATGTTCAAAGTTGGCCTCCCTGAAAAGGTTTCTGAAAATGCAAGTGCAAAATTGAAGAAATTGCATTTGGTTTTGATCTGTTAAAAATAGCAAATCAGCTCATGAGACTTTGAAACCTAACATACGAGCTCATCTTGGTATGTGGAATGCAGAGCAACAACCATTTTGACTTGAGAGTCATTTGATTGCAAAATGCAAGCTCAAACGGGAGGCAACTTTGCAAGATTGAAAGTTCGCAAACAACAAAAAAGTGTCATAACCCTATCAAAACTTATCATGGGAAGCTGAAAATTGACATGCCTGCTTGAATAGGACACATGAGTGAGCTTGGAAATGGGTTTTGCACAAAAATCAACAAGCTTCAAATTTTGACCCACCAAAGTAGGTCACTCATGCAGATTTTTTAGGTGTACTTCTGAAAATGCAGAGATTTTTTTTGAAATGGTCACTTCAAATTTTCAAAATTTGAGAGTGCCATCAGTGGCTCCGACTGGGGATGTATGCCCCATGTGGGCATAGCTAGAATCCAGATCTCTGGAGAGTAGACCAAAAGTTGAATCTGTCAGGTGCTCTCAAACTGCTCCTTTATTCAACTTTGTTTTCTTCATCTGGTGACCTCGGGCCACCAAATGAAAAAATGGGAATCAAAATTTACCTTTGTCGAACACAATTCTGTAGAAAGAGCCGATCTCCCTCACTCTATGCTTGCCTCTGTCATACCACAATAACATAGGTGACCTTCTTACAAGCAAAAAAATGTGGTGACCATTGAAATTTGCCTGATTACAAACACTGCCACTGACATTTCTCACAACTTTTCCGAGCATACCATTTCCAGTATAATCTCTATCATTCTTCATTGTATAATTATTCATAAACTGCAAGTTTTCATCATCACATGACACATATGTGTTATATTCATCATATGAAATATGTTCATATTGAAAATAACATTTCTTGATATTCATCTCGTTATCATGCTCCATAAAAATACCTTCTTGCTAAACTGGAAACTAAAAATGTTCAAACTCCTCCAAGTAGTTGGCATCATGATATTTAACCTTACTTACAAAACTTGTTTCATATGTAAAAAAATCATAGGAAATTCCCTCGAGGAGTTCATTAATGTGTTCCTTTGCTTGCTCAAGACTACATTCCAACCATGTGTGAAATGTATCATTGGAACTCTCAACAAAGAGTGGATTATCTCTACACCAATAAGTGTTATCATTTCTCATCTCTAGTGAAAATGGAGGCTCATTAAACAATGTATTTTCCATTATATTTATTTTTGACATAAGAGCCACAACCTCCTCAACATGAAGGTCCAAATCCTTCAAGTCATCATTGCACTCAAAATCACTCTAATCACTAAAGAGCAGATACACATTTTCAACTTCATTCCCATCCTCAGATTGTTTAGTACACACATCTAAAATTTCTGCCATGTCCACATAATCTGAGATATCATGGTCAAAAAGCTCTTCGAGCTCCATAGAAATATTACCCAAAAATGGTGGCATCCTATTACTCAAATTTTTATCATAATGCATAATCTGATCACCTGAGGGTGAAATCATGTCATCCACATTTTGCATGTTGATGTTATCCTCATCTGATATAAAAATTTCCAATTCTACTTCATTCAAGCTAGTATGACCAACATAATAACAATCACCATGATCAACCTTATGAGTTGAATGTGCATGAACATTTCCCATGATACTAAGCTCAGTATTGACAAAGCTTTCAATCTTGATAATATTGTAATCAAGACTACATGGTTCTAGCACACTGAATGATGAATACATTATCTCATTATCAATCTTATCTTCAAACAAATTACCAAATTCATTTGAACCATAAGATTGCAGATGGACCCTCTTTGTGATCTCATCACTGTAACAACTAGTAGTTCCATTACTGGTGTGATATGCCAAGCAATTGAAACTGTTTTCATCTCTTTATTAGCTATGTTATGTAGTGAATTCGAAGCTTCATGAATGCAATCCATAAGGGAATACATCACATTATTTTGATGCTCACTAAATTGTTCCTTATCAACATGAGGAATAGTCATAGCTTGGGACAAGTCTTCTTCACTCACATCATCATTTGAATCATATGGCTGCACTACACATTAATTAAAAGGCTTTGTAATGTAAAAACAATTTGAAAGTCCATCAAACTGTTTCACATTATCTATGGGTGATAATGTTGATCCTAGATCCATCGGATTGTCACAATGCATAACTTGATCCTTCATAAATGAGTTCCTTCTTGCATCAATGTACACATCATCCTTTTCATGTATATCTGAAATTTTCATTTCGGCTTCATATAAACAATCATGGACAACAAAGACATAAATAGGTTCATCAAAATCTTCATCACTTCCAGCAATACTATGTTCTTCCTCTTCATTACTATTGCAAGGATCTGCACATGTGTTGGTTGTGAGCTGATTACAATTAATATCCTCATTCATACAACATATATCTTCATTTTCTGATACACTCTTTCCATCCTTGTGTATCATGTTTTGATCTTTCTGAGTAAGACAACTAGTACCTTCATTTTGAGACACCACATTTTTTGCATAAGTAAGTCGGGCTCCCTCAATAGCCTTTATCCAATCAAGTACTTGATCCAAGCTATGCGGCTTCAATTCCTTTGGCAAGGCACTCAGCCCAGACTCATAGATCTCACAAAATAGATCAATGCACACTAAATATCCAAGTCTGAAATTTATGGGGAATTTTGACAAGGCATCCAAAAACCTTGAGAACAAAGCATGTGGTGACTCTCCCTTGTGTCTCTTCATTTTTGACAATCTTTGAACAAAATATATTCGATCACCATTGCTCAAATTTTGACAACATTTAACATGGAGTTTAGTAGGATCTGTAGATTGTGATGATGGAGAAATCAGAGCAACAAATTTACCATCTTGAAAAGCACTTCTATTATCTGGTTGATGAGTTCTATTTGCATGAGATGTGTTAGTATGACCAACACTCACAACCCTATGTCCTTTCATTATTGAATACCTCAAGTTGTTCTCAATGTCCATAGAAATTTGATATGCTTGGTGTAGGGTTGTGGGCTCTTTGCCTCTTAATAAGAAACTCATATTCTTGTCAAATGATCCTAAATACACAACCAAACATTCAAAATCATTCGGTCTTATGTCTTCAGGAATATCTCTTGTTGTCTTTGAAAACTTGAGATTAAAAGATGGGACTAACTCATCTTTTCCTCTCTCCATGTTCATGAACTTTTATCTTATCAAAACAAGGTCAATCCCCTCTCCAAATTTCTCCATGAACAATGCCCTAAACTCTTCCCATGAATGAATGGAGGAAGCTAGTAAATAAGAGAACCAATCCCTTGCATCTCCTCTTAGAGACTGGACAAATAGTTTCATGATCACATCTTCATGGTCAATCTCATAATCATACATCAAATTACTGAATTCTTGGAGATTCTTATTTGCTAATTTAGACTTATCACTAATGAATCTTGGTAGCTTATTTTTGAATTTAGTTGGAATGTCATTTGGGTAACCACTAATACCACTGAAATTGATAGCTTTGTACCTTCCAGTGCTTAAACTTCTTTGAAAATTTGGCTGGGATTAATCACAAACCATAGTTGCACCTGGAACCATACTAGGATGCATATATTGAAGCATTTTGACATGCCTCTTTCAAATTTCACATATCAACCCTACATCTAATCATTCCATTGCCCTATTTCTATCTTTTATCATGATCTCAGAATACCACAAGGCATAATTCTAATGCATTTACACCTAAGATCTACTTAGTGGGCAAATTTAACAACTAGCATACTTATCCAACATAATACATGGGATGCAAATTATAATTTAGAAGTATGAAAAGCTAATTATACTATCATTCCCCTTTGTTAGTTCTAATCACTCAATAGGAAATCTTTTCTTTATCCTAAGATGTTCAAATATGGTTTTCATACACAAATTTCATTAAAACCAAGAGTGAAAAATACCTAGAAATGTTGCAGTTGTTGAAAATTGTCTTCTTGACTAGAAATAGTGTAGATCTAGAACTGTATACACCTCTTCAACAAGTTCTTCTAATAGAGTCGCCACCTCTCTTCTTAGAGGACTGAACTTCAAACATTATGAAGCTCTTTCACATGTAAATTTATTTATGAGTTCCTTTCACCAGCAAAGAACCACAGATCATGGAATCTTCAGGTTCACTGCAACAAATCTTCCTCCAAGTTTGAAATCAATCAGTATTTGAACTAAATTCAGAATGGAAAATGGTATGAATCTATGCAATGACTCTTAAGGCTAGATTATACAATTAGAATTTTCACAAATTCTCCCCAGTAGAGTCGCCATTCTATTGGTGTTCCAAATCAAACAACCCAATGAATCCTATAGACTAACCACTTTCTAATTATTAGATTCAATGGGGGATTTGGCCAACTAACAAGATTCAATCAGAGACTGAGATCTTCTACACTTTTTGATCTACAGGACCAAGGTGGGTCAACCTTTACAATGCCTAAAAACTTAATTCACTCATACACTGACATTGCTTTTTATAGCAGATAATTCCCAATGAAAAGAAACTAAGGAAAGCATAGACAACCTCAAATCTGGCTAAATTCTTAGTATATCAACACTTACTCAGCAATTGGGAGGCAAAAATTAACACCAAACTTCAACCAAACTATATGGATTTAAAATGATATTGAATTTAAACTTGTTTTTGAGATGCATAAAGCTAAATGACATATTAGTGCCTAATTCTGGGCCATGGAGTCAAAATGCATAAAATGAATTCATTAGCAAATAGATTTCAACTGTTAATGCATTGCATCCAAAAATCCACTCTTGTTATCAATCAAATTCTCCTTAGTAATCCAACCTGCACACCTGAAATCACAATCATCTGCTCAAAGAATTTTAACCATTTCTTTGAAACAAAATAATGAACAAACAAAACAATCTCATTAAATTTGAGATGAAAAACTCAAAGATACTTTGTATTATTGAATTCATATGACTAAATGTGTACAAATACAGAGACAATTTGAAGATATTCATGAATTTGGAAACACTTGGAAGACATTCATGTTTTATTTGCACAAACTGGTTGATATTCTCTCATGAAATCAACAAATACAACTTACACACTCAATTCATGACTCAGACTCAACATTTCTCTATCCACCCAACCAATACAAAATTTTAGAATCCCCCCCCCCCCCAAAACAATGAGAGAAAAAGAGAACAGAAGAAAACAAGAGCAACCCTAAAATGCATCCATAGTTGACAACTGGCAACTTGATCCTCCGTTGAACAACAACAACAAGCTGAAAATATCTGGAGCAACCTCTCTCTTCTCTCATAACCTGCAACAATAAAATTTTCCTTTTCCTTTGCAAACCAATTTGCAACAAAAAATCCACTCCACCGTGAAAAAACTCCACCATTTTACCCTACTCTGTGAAAACAATTTTCCCATGAAATACTTCACATTACCCTTGTCTAATTACATTTTGCACATTCAACAAATAAAACATGTTGCACAGTGAATATAAATTCACTTTATAAAATTAACTTCCCGTGCATCATACTCTACATTTCATATGATAGGTAAAACACTTTACTCATGTTTTATATTTCACCTCCACACATTAAAGGCTAGGCCTTTTAAAATTTTCACTGAGCACTTAAAAATATCATCAAAAGAACACCTGTTTCAAATAGGCCCACCACCTTTTATATTTAATAAATTGCCCCTGCTTTATTAAATATTTTACACTTGAAATATTTTATCTTTATATTTTTCCTTTGCAATTAAAATAATTGCCATAGAGTGAAAAAACTCTTCAAGTTAGTGTCGGGCCAACATATTCCCAAAGTGGATGCCTTTAATTTTATTAGGCTATTAAAATTAACCTATGGCATCATTTAAAACGGTGAGAAATTTACAAAATTGTTATCGAGAAAAATATTAAAACAATACTTGTGACCCCCATATGGTCTTTCTCGCCAACCTCACACAACCTTTGCAAACGTCATCCTAAACCCTGCAAGGTTGGCGATCAATGGATGGGATTTGGTTGTGCACCATACTCAATGTCGATCATTGATCTCACTTGCTCTCCTTTGTTGCCCTAATCTCTTTGCTTGTGCTCTATTCATTTCTCTCGACCATGGCGTTACCATATTATTTCCCTCGAACAATTTTGATACATTTTCACTGCAGGCGCAAACACCTCCCTCCTTCACTTGGCCCGATGGTCCTCACTTCTCCTAGACATCGCTGCTTTTATTTGCAAGTTTCTAAGGCATTTTCACAATCCATTTTGCGCATATGTTGCGGGTGAGATCCCCTTTTAAAGTTCATTTGCCTTGTCTGTGCCAAGCATTTTCTCCAATCTTTGTGCTTCATTGGATGTCCATATTCTTTTCATTGCTCCATTGAGTCCATTACTATTTTGAATGGTGGCGCCAAACATCTTACATTCCAACTGCATTTTCTAGAAAAATTCTGATGCCATTTCAACAATCCATTTCTTCCATTATTCAATCAACGTCAGTAAACATTAATATGCAAATTTTGGGCTTTTTCAACAAATCCATTTTGGGCGTATCAAGCAATCGTAGCATTCCTTGAGACCGCATTGTTTGAGAATTATTTATACCAATTCACATGCCATGTCAATTCCACTTCCTCCATTTTGTTGGTAATGCATTGGCTGCCTCACATTAAAGCCTTTTTAAGCTTTGATGGCTTTTCATATACTTCTCTAATGTGGAGTGTGTCCCTTGTTTAATATTTTGCCTTTAAGCTATGCCCATCATCATGTTGGTTGGTTACGCCTCATGCAATCTTGGCCTCTCCTTGAGTCATATATGTTTTAGGTATTTTGTCAAACAAGTTCATGTGCTTTGTCTTTGCATTGTGCCCTACTTCAATGGTTTGATCGCAAACGAGTGTGGAGCTTTTCTTTACAACTACCAAGTGCATTTGCTTGAAGGTTTGATGGAATTCTGTGCAGAAACCTTTATGCATAGGGAAATATTCAATTAACCAAAGGTATAATTTTCTTAATGTTTTGATGATCATGACATTTTTCTTCTCACACCACCACCTGAGAAAAGGAAGAGATTTCCACTCATAATTTGGATTGGATATTTTGTATAACCATTTCCCTTTAATAAGTGAGGAGAATATACATAAAATGTTTGATGAATCTTTATCCTCTTTACGTGCACCCCTAATCCAATCTAGATTTAATTGGATCTCATTCCAAACCTAGATCACCTTCTTTACTAGGCATGAAAAGCCTATACAACCTTTCAACCCTTGCCATAGAAAACACGATCACTATTGTTTTTCATTGCATCAATATGAACATTTGAAACATGTCCATTTCCAACTGAAGAATGGATTTGATCTTCCTTTTCACCAATTCTCTCATGATCAAAGAAAATACTTCAACTCCATAACTATGCACAGTATATCAGGTTCCCATGTGGGCCTGACTTAAAAAAAAATAATTTTCAAACAAGTTCCATGCTCATTAATTTGACATTTCCTTTTGAATGCATCTGGAGAGAAAATTTGAAGTGGGTTTTCATTCAAACTTGTTTGTTCACCTTTTGCAAAATGGTGAAAACTGGCCCAGTTGGCTTTGGAACCGTCTTGGGAAACTAGTCAAACAACCTCTCGGAGTCACAAAAACTTGCAGACATGTAGACATATGACTTGAGAATGGAGTGAAATAGACGGTTCAGAAAAAGGACTCCCGAGGTGAAATATATTAATCAACAAATTTCCTCAGTTGAACCTTCTGAAACAACAGCTTGTTCATAATCAATTAAAACTACCCAAATCACCATGTTGGAAAAATACCAAATCAACTCTTGGCGAGTTGCCACTTGACACACAAGCACATTTAGGTACACTGAACATGTGTGCAAGAGGGTCTAGATTGAATCATTGTTCTACACGAGAAATTGATGTTCAAATTTGGCCTCCCTGAAAAGGTTTCTAAAAATGCATGTGCAAAATTGAAGAAATTGCATTTGGTTTTTATTGTTAAAAATAGAAAATCAGCTCATGAGACTTTCAAACTTGACTTACAAGCTCATCTTGGTTTGGATAATGCAACAAAATAATAATTTTGACTTGACAGTTATTCAGTTGCAAAATGCAAGCTCAAACAAGAGGAAACTTTGCAAGATTTAAAGTGCAAACAACAAAAAAGTGTCAAAACCCTCTAGCTTTGGTTTTCAAAACCCTATCAAAACTTATTGTGGGAAGCTGAAAATTACATGCCTGCTCACATAGGACATATGAGTGATCTCACAAATGGGTTTTTTACAAAAATCAACAGGCTTCAAATTTTGACCCTCCAAAGTAGGTCACTCAAGCAAATTTTTCAAGTGTACTTTTGAAAGTGCAGAGACAATTTTTTTGAAATGGGCACTTCAAATTTGCAAAATTTGAGAGTGTCATCACATCCAAAATTCAAATATGATGTGTCAGCTTTTGGAATCTAATTTTCAAGAATTTAGAACAATTGCATATAAATACCTAGTATTTTTACCATTTGAAATCTAACAAGAACTAAGTGAACATATATTGAGAAAAAAACTATTGTCAAGAGTAGGTAAAGAGCAACATTATCAAAGTTTATTGCAGCAATTGAAGATCCAACATCATATAAAATTATATGCGTGTTCATTTTCATGTTTTGTGAAGGCTAACATTGTTGTAGGTCTCCAAGAATTCAAGAAAATCTATCAAGAAAGATCAAAATCATTGAAGTGATGTTCATGATTTAAATCCTTCAAGGAAGCCATTGAAGGGTGGTGAGTTTCAACATTATGTTCATTCATCATTTCCTTCCTTTCCATTATCAGTTTATCATTGATATTGCCATTGTGGAGGTGGGAACACTTACATAGGGTTTGATTGAGGAAAACCTCTATATGGCACAACATTTTACCTCTTTGTGAATGTGTAGGTTACATGTTTGAAGAGGATTGAAGAGAGTTTGAAGATCCATTTTTCATTATTGCATTTATTGTCACCAACCTTGTTAAGACATGAAAACTTACCTACAAAATTTATTGACAACATTCTGACAAGTTTACAACTAGAAAACAAAAGCTCAAATCTAGCACTAGAGGACCCCAAAATTTGAGCAAGATACCTTAAAAAATAATTAGAAGCCATTGGGCGACCTCATCCTTTAGGCATAGTCAACCCAATTTTTCTAGGTAGGTACACATCAATGTACACTTTCCAGATCCACTTTCAATTACTGTTTCAATCTATTTATTTTTGATAAATTACATTTATTATATTAGTTCATATAGTTTAATTAGGGAAATCATTCTAAATCAATTCCAATTGATTCCTAAGACTCAAAAACATGCAGATCCAAGTATGATTGAATCACTTGGAGGTTGAAAGTCAATCTATACACCTTGTTGATTTACATTCTAGTGAAATACTAGAAATGATGGTCTAATGACCTTAGGTTTTAGATATTAAATTTAAGGTCACCATATTTTTATGTTTCATTTTGGTGAACATGAAATTTGACATCATAGCTTTTTGATTTGGTAGTCTTTCAAACCCTAGATCTAGGTTTTGCATCTTTCATTTAGGGTTTCATATTTGCATCATAAATAGTTATAAAAATCCAAAAATATTGCATACATATTGCATCATAGCTTGCATTACAGTGTGCTTTATTCATTTAAGATCAAATTTCATTTCAATTTTGCATTTAAAAAATTGTGATTTTGTTCCAAAATTATCATGCATTTTCATTTCCTTTACATTGAAAATTCTACAAAAATAGTCACTGTCAAACATATTTGTAGATAGGAACAATAACCTTAAACAAAAAATTAAGCATTTAATTTTTCAGTTTTCAAAACCTTGATCAAAGACTCAGTCGCCCTTGATGACCCTATCCTTATGCAAGTGTTTCAACAAAATTTTATACAATGGTGTCTATGTCTGCTCAGTTTAACTGTACTTGCATATCCCTATTTTGGAATCAGAAACTGTATGTTTTTTAGTCATTTTTCATTTAGTTCAATAAGTGAAAGAAAGTGTATTTTTCAAAATCAAAATAAACATCCAAAAATCAACATTTTTAGGCCTTTGTATCTAACAAATAGTCAATTATTACATTTCAGATCTGAATATTGCATTCAAATTTGTTTAAAAACCTTCAACATCATTGCATAGTTTTATTTTGCATCAAATTGGGATACATTAAGAAAATTCTATAAATTTATTTACTATTACAATCGTTTGCAAATAGAGTCAACATTCTTAAACAAGGTAGTACACAGTCAAACTTTGAACTCTCAAAACCTCTAACCAGGACTCAGACGCCCTTGGGTAACCCTGTCCTACTTGTCTTGACCAAAAAAAAAAATTTGAGACTTCTTTTGTTGTGGTTCCTGCTTGCTTCTACTTGTTGCTTTTTGTTTTTGGGTGTTTACTATACTTATTTAACATTTTGGTGTTCACATTGGGTGCACTTTTGGTTTTGTCAAACTTTCATGAGTTTCACGACCTAGTGTCCTATTGCTAATACTTCAATGATATGTAGTTCTAGAATTATAGCATCTCGTGTTGGTTTTACATCTGTTGTGGATCATGAGTCTTCCAAATCTCTCGTACAATTTGTTTCAATACTCAACCCATTTTGGACTCTATTACTGATCTTACAACATTACAAGCACCTACCTTTACCAATGTTGAGACCATTTTTCTCCATGTTCTTGAAGACAAACTAAGAAAATTGGACAAGGATTTAGAAAAAAATCAAGAATATATAAGTACTAAACACTTTGTTGGTACCGTAATTCCTATAATTGACAACATGAGGAAACTACTTAATGATGATCATGGATTAGAGGTTGTGTGTATTCTAGCCCATATAATTGATAATAATATACCTAAAATGGCTAGTTGTTCTCAAGATTTGGGATACACCTAAAGTCAAGGAGAAAATCAAGTTTCCCTCCCTACCACTCTAAACCTCTATTCCTACATACACAAATCTAATTGTTGCTTCAACGATACAACCAAGCATTGGGATAACTTAAACAATATGTTTTTCCACTAGAAATCCTTGTGGTTTTGGATATTCACATGTCACACTTGAAGCTCCATCCCTACTTACAACTTCAAAATATAGTAGCCCACCAAACACATACACCATATCACCATATTCACCCCATATTAAAACCATGCCAAATAATGATTCTATCATAAACCTTTTACAAAATGTAACATCACTTCAACAAAAAATCTCAACAATGAACCAAAACCAAAATGGATAACCATAACAATATATCAAAAGGAGCCCATTGTCACTTGAGATATTGAAAGAACAAATTCCACAAAAAATAGAGATCCCCTAATTTGACAAGTACAATGCTAAAGGGGACCCTAGCAACCACATATCAGCATATATTGTCATGTGTAGTGTTTATTTTTTCTAGGATAAGCTCCTAACTAAACTTTTCCCTAGGTCATTGAAATACATGGCCTTGGATGGTTTTGTTCATTGCCTAATAATTTGATCCACTCATTTAATGAGCTTGTTGATGCTTTCCTCAATCATTTTCAAGTCAACATCGATTCTAAGATGAACATAATTGATTCAATGCAATGTAAAAATACATGGTGAAAAGGTTAAAGATTTCATGAACTGTTATAAGTTGATAGTATCACAAGTCAATCTAACTCTTCTGGATGTGGAAATCCAAAGAATATTCATTGACAACTTGCAAAAGGATAGGAGGGAAAAATTCCTATTGATGAATTTTCCATCCTTTATAAGTTTGTGCATGAAACTTCATGACTATCAAAATTCGGTTAGTAAGTATGATGAAGCATCTTCATCAGCTCATAATGAAAAATTTGAGCTCGTACATCAAAAAAATTATCAATCATTCAAGAAGCCAAACAAGAACTTTCTAAAGATAAAACCATCCCAAAAAAATCAAATTGAGCCTCATGTTTCTTCCATAAGTTCAACCCCATACCAATTTAGAGAAAAATGTAGAAAATTTACCCCGCTACCTGATTCTCTTCATTCATTTATGTTGCAACTTTTGGGTAAGAACCTAATCTGCTTGTCTCCAATTAGACCTATGGATACAACCAAATCTCTACCTCAAAGTTTTAATCCAATTTTATTTTTTCAATATCACCACACAAATGGGCATGATATGGAATGATGCATGCATCTTAAAAATCAACTTCAAGACTTCATTGATTCTAATGACATTCAATTAGTTGGTGTTAATGATAAAGGGAATAAGTCTATTGCCCTGCCTAACCAAATTTCTTAAATCTTTACCAATCCAATGCCAAACCTTTCAGCCAACTTTGTGCAAGCTTCTGATGTTAAAAATGATCAGATAAATATTGATACACCTAGTGACATATATAATAATTACAATAGTAATGAATATGGTCTACAAATATTGGTTGGTTTTGCTGATGTGTAACCTCATAAGGGAAAAACTACAATACTACCCACCATTTATTTCACTAATGATGATGCACTTAGACATGAGCTTGATGTTCCTCTCTACATTGTTGGCCATATCAACAAAAAACCTACACAAGGAATACTTATTGATCCCCCATGTGTAGATAATGTGATCATCAATGAATTCTTTTTTGTGCAAGATATTTTTAAAGATACATATAAACAATCGAAGGCATGGATTAAAACTCATGATGGTTTTTCTCGCCCTATGATAGGTTCCATCACTCTTCTCCTCAAAGTTGGACCTAAACAATTAGATTTTTCATTCTTTATCATCTCATCATCAAACCAATTTTGTGTGAAGATAGGTTATCAATGGCTACGCTCTATGAATGTCCTCCCGTCAATTATTCACAAGTGCATAAATTTTCCCTTTGGAAATGAGATATTTATAGTACACCATAGTGGGTATATTCCTTTGTCTTCCCATGGGAATTTTTCATTGGATTTCTTCTATCCTCAACTTATGGAACCTATAAAGCCTTGTGAAGATTTCTTTTTCAAGTCATATCAAAAGTTCAAGGCAAAATACATAGAAGAATTATCTCTCAAAAAAATTCTTGAAGGAGATAGGTCCATGGTTGTTCCTTCTCCCCAGCCCATCATGGATGAACCTATGATTGAACCAAAAACCCTTCCAAGTAACTAAGATAAGTATAATACAATTCCTCCACCCATCTCGTATAAAAGACCAAGAGATAGTAAAGTGATTCCTTTTGTGGCTCCAAAGATAAAATAATTATATAGACCTAAAGAGACAACACTTGGTTTTCCAATCCATGGTGGTTCCTTCAGTTCCTCCCCTAAGGGAAGAAAAGAAACCTATGATTGATAAACCCACTCCTACCCAATCACAACTTGAAAACCGTGCAAAAATAAAGCAAAGTGATCAAGAGCGTATGTGAAGACATCGTGATATTTCTCATCAATTGGAAGAAAAGCATAAACCAACACCAATGGAAACAACTCAAGAAGAAATCCAAAATTCAAAAAAAAAAAAAATGGAACCAAAACAAGATATGAAACCAAAATAAGAAGTGAAAAAATAAAATAAAATTATCATAAAACCTCTCATTTTGATCAATTTGGACAATGATGAAATTTCTAAAATGGATGAAGAGGTGCATAATGAGCTTAATGTTTTATTTTTAAAGAAAATGAATTTAAATGGGGCAAACGTGATGATCCTCCTAATGAGAGTGACCCACCATGTGTTGCAATTGGAGATACTCCCAGTACAACACTTGATGTAGTCCCTTTAGCTATTTTTCCACCTTCTATTTATGATGAGAAAGATTGGGATGTGGATGACCTACTCTAGGCCAACTCGCATGTGAAGTACTTATTTTGTGTGTTTTCTTTCTATGTTCTTTGTGTTTTCTTACATGTAATTTGATATCTTGTATTATGCTACTTGGAATGTCTTTATATTTGTGAGTTTTATTTGGATGACCCTTGTTGCTCTGTTGGCACAAGGATACAAAGGAAATGAACCTATCATGACATTCTTCTATTTGTATCTCAATTCTTCTATATTTTGTAAAATTTATCTTTTCTTTGTCTTTTATTTTCATTTTAGGGATGATGCAAGGAGTTGAGATATTTAGGTATCTTCCATGTTGACCCAAAAGTCCATTTGTTTTCTCTTAATGTGTCATTCCTCTTTAGTGTTCGTTGTTCCATAAGTATTTGGGAATGATATAAATTATGAGCTCTATCATATCATTGAAGAAAAGATGTATATTAACCCTAGATCCATGGATACCTCAATGTACATTTTCATGTTATTTCTCACATTGTATTTGGGGGAAACCCCTTATCATTATGTAGATTTATTTAGAAACATATGTTTGACATAGGGCTTTCCAAATAAGCTCTTGTGATTTTTTTACATGATATTTATCATTTTTATACTTTAAAGTAATTTCTCACAACATGGTGTTTTATAATTTCTTTAAAGTGGGGGAATACATTGGCATTATTTTTGCTTCACTATGTCCACAAGGGTTGGACTTACTGGTGGGTTGGCATTTGACATCGACATTGACATTTTCCCGCTTCACTTTGTTCATGGGAGTTCAACTTAGTGTAACATTAGCATTGCAGTTTGTGACACCTTATCAAGGTTATCAGGAAGTATAACTCTTGGCATGGTTTTTATGGTCACACCTTCTAGACCTAGTGTTTGTTTTCTCATTTTTTTTACTTTGTGGGCACACCTTGTATACCTAAGGTGTTTCTCTCATTTTACCTTGTCTAGGGGGATCACCTAGTGGATATCAAACTCCACTAGCCTATGTACCTTCTAGTTTATGATTCACCTAGAAAATATAAAACTTTTCTATTGCATGAGTTATAAATTCCTTTTGTATGGGTCCTAGCATAATACAACTTTTTAGTCCATACCCTCTTTTTCATTTCATGTTGACATTCATCTTTGTGTAAAATGTCTTGATACATATCAAACATGTGTATGTTCCTTTGTGATTATTTTGGTTTGCCATGGGATCTTAGATCCTAGGGGCTTGATCACCCTCCTTGATCCTTAGTCATCCCATTCCTTCAAAATGGATATAATTGAATCCCTCTTGTTTTTTTTTTTACTTTAGTGTGAGTTTGAGCGTAAGTTCATACTCTCACTAAAGTGGGGGCTGAATGTAGTGTAGAAAATTGTATTCCTTAACAATTTCACATTATTTTTTGTCCCCCTAATTTATTGGACTTAATTAATCTCCTAATTTTCCAAATTATGCATTCCAATTCATCCAATAATTAAATTATCCCCGACTTTAAGTGTCCTAGAAATTTGGACTAGGACCCAGTTGCCCATGGGTGACTGAGTCCCCCTTCTTAGTTAGGACCCAAATTCAAATATGTTGTTGGCAGAATTTAAACATCCAAAATTCAAATATGTGTCATCTTTTGGAATGTATTTTTTGGGAAATTAGAACAATTGTATATAAGTACCTAGTATTTTTATCATTTGAAATATAACAAGAATGAAATGAACATATATTGATAAAATAATATTGTCAAGAGTAGGAGAGCATCATTATAATATTTTAGTGTACCAATTCAAGATCCAACATCATGCCAAATTCTATGTGTTTTAACGTTCATATTTTGTGAAGGCTAACATTGTTGTAGGTCTCCAAGCATTCAAGAATTCAAGAAAATGTATCAAGAAAGATCCAAATAATTGAAGTGATGTGCATGAATTCAAACCTTTGAGGAAGCCATTGAAGTCTAATGATTTGTAGCATTGTGTTCATTCATCATTTCCTTCCTTTCCATTATCGGTTTATCATTGACATTACCATTGTAGAAGTGGGAACACTTACATGGAGTTTGATTGAGGAAAGCCCCTGTATGGCACAACATTTTCCCTCTTTGTGAATGTGCAAGTTACAGGTTTGAAGAGGATTGAAGAGATTTTGAAGATCCATTTTGCATTATTGTGTTTGTTGTCACCAACCTTGTCAAGATACAAAAAATCACCTATAGAATTTACTGACGACATTCTGACAAGTTTACAACTGGAAAATAAAAGCTCAAATCCAACACTAGAGGACCCCAAAAGTTGAGCAAGACACCTTAACAAAGAATCAGTAGCCATTGGATGACCCTGTCCTTGTAGGTATAGTCAAACCAATTTTGGGGGGTAGGTACACATTAGTTTACACTTTCTAGATCCACTTGCAAATTACTATTTTAGTTTGTTTATTTTTCAAGAAATTGCATTTATCATGTTTGGTCATATAGTTTAATTAGGACAATCATCCCAAATCATTTCCAATTCATTTCTAAGACTCAAAAAGATGCAGATCCAGGTTTGATTGACTCAAATTGGATGTTGAAAGTCAATCTATGCACCTTGTTGATTTGAATCCTAATGAAATACTAGAAATGACAGTCCAATGACCTTAAGTTTTAGATATTAAATTTAAGGTCACCATATTTTTATATTTAATTACTAAAATAATAAAAAAATATTTAAAATTTATCTATAACAACTAAATTAGATACATGTTTGTAAGCAACTAAATATACAGGATCATGTATACATCTATAATATCATTATCTTCATAAGGAGGCATTAACACTAATTGTTTCATTTATCATTGTAAAACATATCCATCTCTAACATTCCCACATTGTAGAGAATTTGCATTGTTCTTAATTCAATCAACACAAAAACATGTTTTTCACTTGAATAGCAAGAGGTTTTCTATATCCTATAGTCATCACTTGATGCAAACTTCTAATACTAATAATTGTCTAACAATTTTAAGGATTCCAGTGATAAATATCTATAAATAGGATTTTTTTAGTCTAATATTAAATTTCAAGCATTCAATTAAAAAGTGTATTCAATTTGAATGTACTCAATATAAATAAAATTTGAAATAAAAAAATTAATACCTTTAAATTACCAAAAATAGTGTTTTTTGTATATCGAGTCACTCTTTATTTCATGAGCACCAAAATGACTTACACACTATTCAAAAAAATTATTTGCATTTTGTATAGTGTTACCTACAATTTCATGTTGGAAAAGTGCATTATTTACACATGCTCCTACTCCATCGTGCTCTCCTTTTCCATACCCACTTTCAAAGAATATCCAAAAAAACTTCATGCTAAAATTAGCATGTTGTTGGGTCTACTAATTAAATACTTTTGTAGACAATTTATCTTATAAATTTATAAACAACCATTCAAACAAAATTAGTTAAGCTATATGTTGGATATTAGTGTTGTCATTGATGTCGATAGGGAGATTGTTGGAGGTTGTTGCACTATGTTGTCTTTAGTGTTGTCATTGATGTCAACCTATTTCAACCTATAGTATGGTTGTGATAAGGTGTTGCAAATGGGGAGATTGTTCAAGGTTCTTGTGGTGTTGTGTAGGTGTTGTAGATGTTGCAGATATCTTGACAAGGTGTTTGTGATATTGCAGATGTAGCAAGTTCACTTGGTTTCCAAGTGATTTTGATAAAATTTATATGAGTGTACAAGGTGACAAAGGTGTGTTTTGTGTTGTGCTCCACACTTCTTCATGATTGAAGATGTTCTTGTGTGGTTTGGATGGGATGATTAGAGGTTTTATATCCAAAGTTTTAGGTTTTGGATCATGTGGCAGTGGAAGATGTGTCTGACATTATGTCAAACTACGAAGAAGGTTGTCTGGGAGGCTCTGTATTTCTCAACATTAAGATTTCTTGTCTTGTGGATCTAGTAACATGCTTATGTTATCTTTATCTACCTTCCCTTGGATTTTTCGGTGTTTAGTTGTTCTCCAAGGTTGGTTAGTGAGTCGTATGTATGTGGTAGTGTGGTTGGTTGCACAAAATGATAGTATTCTCAATTTCATGTGGTTATGGAAATATTCTAGAGTATTTTGATGGTGTTGAAATATTTTGGGATGTTGTGTGATGTTGCTTTGTGGTCTGCAAGATGTTTTTAGACCTAGTGAAGAGAGAATTGATTTTTTGTTAGCATTAATACAGGCTTGGAAGACCTAACATGTTAAGGATAATTACAAAAGTGATTTTTGGTTTGTGGAAGCATGGTGTAGGGTGCTACCACAATAATGGGTTACACTTGACATCCTGATTTTTTCTTGAAATCACATAAATTTGGAAAATATAATGATTTAAGACATTAAAGGTTCCATTTAAATAATTTTAATGAAAGAGGGTTTGATCAAACCCCCTTAGATCAAAACCCCCTAGGATAGAACCCCGTTAGTTTTAAACCATACCTATAATGGAGTCTCCTCTACACCTATTTAAATGTTGATTAAAAACCACTTTTGATTTACCTTTTGGGTGATCAAATGAATTCATTTAATATTTATGTTTTATAAGTATATAGCCCTTAATATAAGCTTCCCAAAAAGTATAATTTTAAATATATTTAATTTAATTATTATATTTATTTTGTATTTCTTATGAATGTAGGTTTTTCAATGAACATCAAGTTCTTTGTTTCACATATACAAAAAAATAGGAAAATAAATAGTTTTTTTCTAAAAATTGTGTGTGCAGTAGATATTGATGTCCTTATTCCAAAAAAAAAAAGGAATAAACTTTAATTCAAATGCATACAAAAAAAGTTATGCGGGCTGAAGTACACCTCTATCCAAATTATAATTACTTTGGCTTGGAAAATTAATTAAAAAATATATGTAACAAAAAATTATGAAAAAATATCCATGCACTAAATATTGGTGTGACAAATTAGTATTTTAAAAATTAGAATTGTATCCTTTCTATTAAAAAAATGCGGTCTGAAGTAAACATCACCTTTTAAAAATGTTGTTTAGTAGAAAAATAAGTTATTAAAAATTACATAAAAGGATTTACAATTTATTTTTTAATTATTTAAAAAAAATATAATTAGAATCAACACAAGATCTCACAAATCACTAGTTTGATTCATCTTCAAAATTTTAATGGTTTAGCTGTTATAGGTGTAAGAAAGTGAAGATCTGGTGAAAAATGTTGATTTCAATGTCAAGCTTGGCTAAAAAGTGTAACCCATTATTGTGGGATCACAAGTGTTAGCATGGATTTGAATCCTAGTTAATCCTTAGTATGGTCTGTCTTCACTTCTTTCCAACACAAAAGTGTTTGGTGTCGACCCATTTAGTGCTTGCACTTTTGAGATGCATACGTTTCATTGAGGCTAACTTGGAGAAGGTTTTTGAGGTTGTGGATGATATATATAAGGTAAATTTTTGGGGATGTTGTAGTTGTGTTGTGTGATGTGAAAAGATGAAAATATAAGCAAGTGTTGAGACCTAAGTACGAGCTTAAACGCCTAAGGCTACCAAAAGTAGTGAGTAGAAGGTGTCTATATTTTTAGTGTACCTAAAGTTACTGGAAGCAATGAGACAGAGGTTGTGGATGGTGTAGATTTGTTATGGTTGATCTTCATGTTTCTCTAAGGTATTGAACCTCCTTGTAACAGTCTTCTTTTATTCTCTTCTATTCCAAATAGTGTCCTTTGGGCAATGAGCCATTCTTTATTTTGGGTAGTGAGCCCTTCCAATAGTGAGACTTTTTGTAATTGGTGTTGTTATTCATATATATGTGAGTTAATCCTCATCGTGGTTTTTCCTTGATTAGGTTTTTCCATGTAAATTTAATGTTCTATGGTGTATGGATGTGAATGTGTTTGTGTTTCATTAGTTTACATTCATGTTGATGCATAATAAGGGTTTGAATGTTAATGATGGTTTTGAATATTTTAATGTACAATTGATTCACCCCCCTCTTAGTTGTCTTGTGTGTCTAACAATTGGTATCGGATTTGTGGTTCCTTGGAAGAAGCTTAAACGCTTGAGGTAGATCCAAATGGTGCATATGAATGGTGTCAAGGTCCCTACGTTTGATGGAATAAATTATGCTTTCTAGAAAGCTAGGATGGAAGCCTTTCTTGTCTCATTAGGATTTGGTGTTTGGAATTCAATTGAAAATGGATACACTATGTCTACTACTCCTCCTACAAGTGACAATGAGATCAAGACTTGTTAGAACAATGAAAAAGTAAGAAATACTATCTTGAGTGGGCTTTCTTATTTAGAACTTATGAATGTGATAAGTCTCAAAACTACTAAAGAGATTTGGACAAAGTTGTAGAGAATTTATGAAGGAGATGGAAAATTCAAGCAAGGAAAGATGCAAAATTTCAAAGCCAATTTTGAAACCCTAAATATGTTAGGAGATGAAAATATTGCAGGCTACATGCTCCAAGTGGATGAAATTCTCAATTCCATTAATGGTCTTGGTGGAAAACTAGAGGAAAGTGAAATTATGAAAAGGGTTATTGAGAACTCTTCCTAAATCTTAGAGTACTAAATTTCCTGTTATTGAGGAAGCTCAGACTTTGGATCAATATTCTAGAGATCAAATTTTTGGTGCTTTAACTACTTTTGAATTAATAGAGTTTGACCAAAATGCTTCAAGAAAATAATTTTCTTTTAAAGTTTGCAAGAAAGAGAATGATGACTTTGATCCGGATGATCTTGATGAGGTGAAAGAAAATTTTGTAAGTGTGATCCTTTTAAAATTTCAAGTCCTAATGTGAGATGCTAAAATGATGAGATAAGAAGAACTAACATAAGAAAAGGGCACCTCAATGATTATCCTAATAAATAGTAAACATGAAAACAAGATAAGATAAATTGATTGTTGATTATACCTTCATGTTGCTCCTTCCTTGGTTGGCCCTTGATCTTTGGATGTCTTGTGTGCTCCTTGCATGACAATGGAGTGAAGTGGATGTAAGATGCAAGATGGATTTGATGAGAAATACTATGGAAAAGCTAAAATGTTGCAAATGACAATTTGGAAAGAGTTTGGTAGAAAAAGACTTGATTCTCTAAAATGAGAGAAATGAGGGGGTATTTATAGGATAATTAGAATTCTCTAGAGAATTCAACGGTTGAGATTGAGCCAACAAAACCAAGATGAAGGGCTATGGTGAGTTGAGGACTCACAAGCCCTCACATCTGGACATGTGGAATGTGAGATGGCCTAAGGTGGAATGATGTGGAAATGAGGTGGAAGAGAAGTACATGATGTGGAGGAAGGACAAGTACCTTGTAGGTACCTTGGGGGATGAGAAGATTCCTTGGAGGATTAAAAATGAATTAAAAATTCACAATGATTGGAAGAATCTAGTGGATAAGAGAGGGTTTCCAAAAAGGTGGGGATTTGCCACATGTGAGAGATGTGACAAGTCCAAGGTTTTAGAAGCCTTGGACACATGTAAAATGACAAGTCACATTTGCATGGGGATAGGGTAAACCTTGGAAGAATAAAATGTGAATTAAAAATTCACATGGGGAAGAGAGGAGCCTTGGGTGAATAAAAAGGAATTAAAAATTCCTTGGGGGATGGGGAGAGTTGACCAAGGTACCAATTAGGCTAATGACCTTGATTAAGGTTGTGCAAACACAAGATTAGGATAATTAATGAGAGATTAGAAGAAAGTGGGAGATTATGGAGGATGTGACATTAACCTTGACTAAGTGGTGCACATCCTAATCACAGATTAATTAATTTAATCCGGATTAAAAGAGGATTATGGAAAATGTGACAAGGAGAGAGAAAATGAGGAATTAATAATTTTTTTTTATCAAAAAGGTTAAGTGACTAAATTAAATAAATTGTACTATTTATATAATTTAGAGAAGAAAAGGTGTAAGGTAAAGTATTTAATTATTCAATTACATACTTTAGGAACCTTAGGCAGAAAATGAAATAATGATTAAATAAATTATTTAATCACTATTAATGACATAGATGGATAGAGTAGACGATTTTGATCATATAGAAGTGATAAAATTTAGATGTCTACATTTTCCCCCTCTTTGAAGTATCATTAGAATAACTGTGCTTCGAAGAAAAATAAAATGCAGATGACTCTATAGAGGAAGTAACCGAAAGATAATGCCCCAACGTGGGGAGGAGGACTTGAGCGGCCCAATTAGCGTAGAATGGATGAAGATGCCCCAATCCTATAAATGAATGACTATAACAGGGAAAATGGATAAATGGGAAGGGTATGCCCCCTCGAGAGGGAGACGGGGGAAAAGAGAGGGGTCCCAAGCGACCTCTTGATAGGAAGAAATGAAGGATATGGTTGGAAAGAGTGAAAAAAATTAGGCAAGTTTGTCTTTTGAATGAAGTCAAACGGACAAACGGTGTGCAAATGGTTGCCCTGGGAAGAGAAGAGATTAGTCAGAGGAAAGAAAAGGTAAAAAAGGGGTAAAAAATACCCCTTAAAAAGGGAGGGAAAAGAGAGGGGTCCCAAAAAACCTCTTGATAGGAAAAAATAAAGGATATGGTTGGAAAGAGCACAAAAAAATAAGCATGTTTTCCTTTTGAACGAAGTCAATCCGACGCACGGTTTGCAAATAGCGGCCCCGAGAAGAAAAGGGGAAAAAGGGATTGTAGAGGGGTGGATTTTCCCCACTACAGAAGGGTGGGTCCACCTCGAAAGGGGGCAAGTCCACCCTAGAAAGGGGCGGGTCCACCCCGGGAGGGCGGAAATGCCCCAGAAGGGTGGGTCTGCCCTGGAAGAGGGCGGGTCCGCCTCGGAAGGGCAGATCCGCCTCGAAAAAGGGCGGAAGGGCAGATCTGTCCCCAAGAAGGGCGGATCTACCCTGGAAGAGGGAAGAAGGGTGGATGAGTGATGAAGGATGAAGGGATGTGGGAAAAGATGAGAGATGAGATGATGGAAGGGGATATGAAGATGATGATGGAATAGAAATAAAGTGCAATCCTAATGCAATTTTCCATCTATAGAGCACTAATTTTTTCTATAGCATAAGACATCGAGTGTCAGGGTATGTAAACCAAGACGAATTAGTGTCTAATGCATGAACAAACACAAAAAATAAGAAGGCTATCCCAACACCCCAAAGTTGTGATGACTTTGGTTGGGCCAGGTATTGGAATAACCACAAGCACAAAAGGATGCCCCAACCTAACACAAGACCTTGGGGATCTTGGTGGGTACTACGTGGGACAACCAAGAAGACAAAAATAGATAAAAGAGCAAGATAGGCCCCTACGTTGACTAGTCAAAGAACACCATGATATGATGGATCAAGGCGACCATTAAAATTGATAATAGGGAGCTCAAATGATAAACGAAAGATCAAAAGAATCAAAAGATCACAATCAATTTCAAATTTCCTTTGCCATAGGATCAAAAGGATGGATGGGTTTGATGCGGCCTATTAGGAAGGATACATCCCTTTGAGACCAAAGATGGAGGATAGATTGGTTGATCAACACGACGCAGGATAGTTGAAACTGATTGAACCTCATGAGACTAATGACCTTTGTTTGTAAGCACCATCTAGGATAGGGACATACTTGGCGATACGATAAGAGGACAGGATGATAGGATGACAAGACACAAGGTAATAAAGAACCCTAAAGACCTAGGGGCTTGAGGGTTGATCAAAGATCAACTTTGCCTACGTGAAAGCATAGATTCCTCGTAGTTCTATAAAATACCAGGGATAAAAGCGGAAAGAGGAAAATGAAGACCTCGATGGATGAAAAAGACCAGATGGACAAACACCCAGGGGGTGGATCAAATGATTGACCTTGCCTACGTGAAAGCGCAGGGGCAACGTAGTTCAACACAAGGCCAAAGACAGACGATGGAAGAGGACAAGATAGACAAAAGATAGAACCCCGGGGGCGGATCAAATGATTGACCTTGCCTACGTGAAACCGCAGGGGAAACGTAGTTCGACAAGAGATCGACGACAGACAATGGATAAGGGATGATGAGATGACAAAGATAAATGGATGGAGTGGATATGATGAGACAGGATAGGCCGTACAAATGGGATGGTTGATATGTTGGATGTGGGTTATGTGAAACTTGGGGATGGGATAGTGATCTATATTATTAGAAGATGAATTGGGAGGATGAGAGGATGTATAGATGAATGATGAAGAGTGATAATATATTGGAAAGATGTAGGAAATAGATAGGAGGGACGAATTAGGATGTGAATGGAATTGGAGTGCATGGGGGTAGCCTAGAGCTAGATACCAATGACGAGGGATGATGAGATAGGAGAAAAATAAAGGGAAATGGACAGATGGATAAGAAGATGCTAGGATAGGTGGATAGATGATGGATAGATGAGTGATGAAGATTGAGAGGATATTAGAAAGATGTAAGTCTAGGATAAGAGGATAGAGGAAGGGGTAGATAAGGATGAAAGGATGAAAAGGACTAGTGGATGAGAGTATATGAAGATAAGAATCTAGTAGATGGAAGGGATTACTGGATGGATAAATGGATGGGGAGGTAAGGATGGGCAGGATGGGGAGATGGAGAAGATTACTTGGTGGAATGGATGAATGATGTCTCCAAGGACCCAATTGAAAATAAGGAGATGCCCCCACTCTAGATGTGTCATGCTTGATGAGGAAAGAGAGATAGCAAGATGGGTGGATAAGGGAGTGAGATGGGCAATGGAAGATAGATAGGGGTGGATAAGATGCATGGAAAATGGAAGATAGAGAGAGGTGGATAGGATGCACGGATAATGGAAGACAGAGAGAGGTGGATAGGATGCACGGATAATGGAAGATAGAGAGAGATGGATAAGGAATATGATAGTGTATGGATGAGGGGAATATATGCCAAGAGGTGTCCAAAGTATGTATATAGGTTTGCCCCTACATTTATCAAGATCACAAGGAAGATGGAGGGAGTGGGATAAATGGGATAGGATGGAGAGGATGCAAAAGATAGGTAGATGGAGGATATGGAGGAAAGGAATGTGTAAGTGGATGTTGCCCCCAATCGTGGAAGGAGACTAGATGGGGAATTTACGCACGATGCTTGTTTGCCAGGTTTTCATCATGGTACTTATCCAAGGCGCTTGTTTTCCAAGTTTTCACCATTGGACGAGTGATTTTCTCTTTACTATTTTTTTGTATTTTTTTGAATTTTTCTCTTTTTTTTATTTTGATTTTTTTGAATTTTGATTTTGAATTTTTTCTCTTTTTTTTTTTGTACTTTTTGCACTAGGATGTGGATGAAGATGGATAAAGATAGGGATATGGATATGCGGATTTGGAGGATATTTGATAAGGAGATGGATGAAGGACTCAAGCATCAAGTTCCATATGAGGTAATAAGAGCCCATGTGTAAAGTGACCAGTGGATGTTGGTACAACGTGAGTAGAATAAATGAATTATGCAAGAGGATGAATCAAAGGGGTTGGATGAGGGAGATAGGGGGGATAGTGGATGGGGTGTTGAAAAGTGTATGGATGGAATTATGGAGTGGATGTGTGATAGGGGAAGGTGTTCAAGACCAACATTGGCACATGTGGTGGATGTGAAAATATAGATGGAGGAATGGATGGAGAGGCTGGCGATAATGGAGGAGTTGGGATAGTGATTTTTGGGATGTAGGGACCCAAAATAGATTTAGGAGATGGAGGAGGTGAATTATTTTGTGGGGGAATAACAACTTTGGATGTCGTTATGGACTTTTCAATTGAGGGTATGGCACCTTTTTTCTTTGGGATCCACATGGTTTTTATTTTTCTTTGGCGGGCCTTTGTGGCCTTTTGGATTGATTTGGATTTTGGACTTGATTTTTCTTTTCTTCAACATGTCTTTTGAAGGGGACATGAGGAGCTTCATATTCATGTGGATGTTTGGATTTATACATTTTTTCTTTGGCATCCAAAGTGTTTTTAGTAGCAAGGGGATAGATGTGAGGAGATGGATGATGTGGAGCGATGGAGGTAGGGTTATAGGGACTATGTGTAGATGGAGAATGTGTATTTGTGTGCCTTTTTTATCCTAATTAAGAGTTATGAAGGTAGTATTTTTATGTTGTGTACGAGGCAGAGGGGGTGGATGAATGAAAGGATGAATAGGATAAGATGGAGGGGGTGATTTTGGGATATAAGGACCCAAAATATATTGTGTATATGGAGGATGTGTGGCGAGGATGAGCAATGATGGATAGAGGGACATAAGGACCCAAAATGGATTTAGAGGATGAGGGAGGAAGATGGATAGTTTTTTTGAGGTAATATGATGGAGGAGGGGAGATGGTGGAAAATGACTTGGTAGAATGATGGAAAGTACCTCTTGTGCCTTTAGAAGAGGATCGTTTAGGATGTACAAAGGTTGTACCAACATCTTTAGAGTGCGGGTTTTGGGAGATATATCCAAGACCATGTGTGCCTAGATGTTCTTTGACTTGGATGGGCTCTAAAGTACCTTTCTCATGAAGGCCTAAACCTTTTCCTTGATAGTTCATGCTTTGTAGCATGTGATTTATGGTAGGATTCTTATTCTCTTGGAAGCATGATGCAAGCACATTAGTAGGTGGAAGAGGTAGGGTGGTGCATACGCGTTGTTTTGCTTCTGTAAGAAGGCCACCATGGATAAGTGTAATGTGACCAAGGTGATACAAAAGTGGCGTTGGGATGGGCGATGAAGGATCATGCGATGGAGATGAGGGGATAGCCGCATCAAGAGGAATGAGTGATAAGGGATCAAGAGAGGAATTGGGGAGTATGATGGGATTTGGATTTATGGCAGTGGATGATAAGGGCTCATGAGATGGAGTGATTGGATCTTGAATGAAAAGGGGATCAAGGGATGGAGTGGATTATCTAGTGTGATCTTGAGATGGGGTGGATGGGAGGATAGGATCATGAATTGGTTGAGGATAGGAATCATGAGATGGGATGGATGGGGGATTATGATCTTGGGATGTAGTGGATGAGATGGTAGGATCTTGATTTGGAGGAGGGGATATTCTTGTATGCTTTGGATAAATCTCTTGACATAACTCATCTTGTGTGGGATGTATGATGATGGAAGAGTGTTGGAGGGACTCCTCAATTTGGGGAGATAGGAGGATGGAGGATTCATGAAGGTCATGGGATTGAAGTTTGTGAATATTAGGACTGGGAGGAGGGGATTGGATTTCTTCAATGGATTGGGTGGATCTAGTAGTAGAAGATGGGGATTCAATGGATTTGATTGGTTTGACGGGCTCAACCATTTGGATGGTATCAATAATGGTAATGGGAGGGATAGGTGTAGGATGGAGGAGGGCCTCATCACGAGTGATAGTACATGATAGAGTGGGAGGGCATGGTGTCTCTTCTGTTATGAGTCCTTGGGTAACATTTGGAAGAGATGTAGGATTAGGTAGAGTGATGGGAATGGATGGAGGATCAGGGATGGATGGAGGATTAGGATTAGGGATTGGTGGATTAGGATTAGACGTGGGGATGTGATTGGATGGAGTACTAGGAGGAGATGGAGGATTAGGATTAGATGAAGGGATGGGAATGGATGGAGGACTAGGAGGAGATGGAGGATTATGATTAGATGAGTGGATGGGATTGGATGGGGGATCAAGGATGGATGAAGGATTTGGATTAGGGATTGGTGGATTAGAGTTAGATGAGGGGATGGGAACGAATGGAGGATTAGGGATTGATGGATTAGGATTAGATGAGGGGATTGAAATGGATGGAGGATTAGGGATTGGTGGATAAGGATTAGATGTGGGGATGGGATTAGATGGAGAACTAGGAAGACTAGGAGGAGATGGAGGATTAGGATTAGATGAAGGGATTGGAATAGATGGAGGACTAGGAGGAGATAGAGGATTAGGATTAGATGAAGGGATGGGATTGGATATAGGACTAGGAGGAGATGGAGGATTAGGATTAGATGAAGGGATGGGAATGGATGGAGGATTAGGGATTGGTGGATAAGGATTAGATGTGGGGATGGGATTGGATGGAGGACTAGGAGGAGATGGAGGATTAGGATTAGATGAAGGGATGGGAATGGATGGAGGATTAGGGATTGGTGGATAAGGATTAGATGTGGGGATGGGATTGGATGGAGGACTAGGAGGAGATGGAGGATTAGGATTAGATGAAGGGATGGGATTGGATGTAGGACTAGGAGGAGATGGAGGATTAGGATTAGATGTGGGGATGGGATTGGATGGAGGAATAGGATTAGATGAAGGGATGGGATTGGATGGAGGTCTAGGAGTGGTTGGAGGAGATGGAGGATTAAGATATAATCTGTGAAAATGGAGAGTGATGTAGGAGGATGTAGATATTGGATTAGATTGGGATGGGGAGTGATAGTAGGAAGATGTGGATGAAGGATTAAAACGGGTAGATGTGGACTTAATGTAAGGATATTGGGATGGGAGATTGTGATAGAAATGTGTGGATGTTGGATTAGAATAGGAAGATTGAAGTGGTGGACCACCATAGGAAGACATGTATGGTGTGTTGGCATAGGAGGATATGGATGGTAGATTAGGATGAGAGGATTGAGATGGTGGATTAGGATAGGAGGAATATTGGGATGGGGGATTGTGATAGGAAGGTGTAGGTGTTGGATTAGGATGGGAAGATTGGGATGTGGGATTAAGGTAGAGGTATTGGGATTGTTGATGATGATAAGGAGAGGAGGATATGGATGTTGGATAGGATAGAAGTTGAGAGGGGGGACATGATGAATATGTCGTTGGTGAGGATGTTGGATATCCCTTGTCAAGGGTAGCATAAAGAACATTATTATATGTGCATGAAGGCATGGTGGGACAGTTCGAAGAAGTAGTGGGATTTTGGGAGGCAATTGGAGAGAGCTTTCTAGCAATGATAGCGTCAAGGGGATCTATATAACAATCTTCATGATCAACAAGATTTTCATTATCATCATCAACGTAATTAGGATTCTCTTTGAATACTATTATTAGTCGTGTGAGAGGGGCATACATATTCATGATGGATACAGATTAGAAGGAAAGAATAGATGATGGATAGAGAACTAGGATGGATTGGAAGCTCATATGGGGATTGGATGAAATCTCAGATTGGGATTGAATAAAATCTCAGATTAGGATGATGGGATTAATGCTCAAATTAAAATGGGATTGGAGCTTAGATTGGTTGATGGATCAATTGATGATGTATCAATTTGATTATTTGGATAAAGATTGGATTGTTTGGATCAATTGGATAAGATTGGTTTTGGATTGTTTGGATATGTTGATGAATCAATTGATGATGTATCAATTTGATGATATTGGATGAGGATTGGATTTGATGGATGAGGGTCCTAAACCCAATTTGGGAACCACCCTAGGTGACTTAATACGTTGGTTGATTGGATTAAACTGGTTAATCAATGATCACGGCACCGAATCCACCTTGAGATTGAAGGGGATTGATTTGGGCCAATGATGTTGACCTACAACACAAATCCACCTCAAGATAGAAGCAAATTGATTAGGTTGAAGACAATGATTGATATGTAGGATAACGATCAAACTTAACGCCTTGGTCAATTCGGGAGATAACTCCTAAAATAAGGTTGTAGGGGACTTTGTGATGAGAGATGATGATGAATGTAAATGTAAGATGTCTTGATGAAGTGATCTTTTTGGAAAGTGAAAATGTTTAGGTCACACAGTGAGATGGTAGAATGGATTTCCTAAATTGTGAAATGATCAATGGGAATGTGATAAATGGATGTTTAGAAAGGTTAAATGGATGTTTGGATTGGCCAAATGGATGTTTGGATTGGTTAAATGAGTGTTTAGGATGATCAAACAGTCAAATGGAGACTTGGAGTCGTCAAATGGATGAAACTGTCCGTTCAGGAGGGCGTATCCTCACTTTTACAGTCAATACAGTGGATTAGGAGGGCGTATCCACACTTCTGTAGTGAAAAATGTTGAAATAGGGGGGCATATATGCACTTCTGCAATGGAAAATGTTGAAACAAGGGGGCGTATCTACACTTCTATAGTGGAAAATTTTGAAACAGGGGGGCATATCCATACTTCTGCAGTGAGATGCTGAAACAGGGGGGCAAATATGTACTTCTGCAATGAGAAATGCTAAAACAGGGGGCGTATCTACCCCTCTACAGTGGAAAGTGATTTGTTTTGGATGATGGGATTATGGCAAGGACTTGAAATGATTCAATGAGGCTGACTTATCAAAATTTATTGGTTTTTCTCACAGAAAGACACTTTGAACAAGCACAATCCTATGATTAGTGTTAAGCGGTATGGTCAGCAAAGGTCTTACTCTAGGATGAACAAGGTTTCTAGGGAGTCCTCAATATACGCTCGGTACGTGAGGCACAACCATGAACACCAATTCATCACAAGCATGAGTCAGGAACCCCAGTGAGATACTGAAAGGCTTGAACCAACTCTTCACGTCTATCTAGGTATCACCCTAGCTTCGATGCTTCACCAATTACGACACAACTGGATTGAGGTACAACTTTGGCTTTACCCCCTTTGTATACCCTGTCGGTACACGTGGTTGGGATCGTCCCTTGGGGTGATGAAATCCCCAGGTAGGTCCCGCTAAGAAGAAGACACTAATCATTTCCAACTACCCCTCGGATCCGCACAACGTGCAAGGGGAAGATGAAAACAAACCAATGCCCCCTTAGGGTAACACAACGAAAAAAAGACACAACAAACAACAAGTATTACTTCCCCCTAATTATGCTAAGTGAATAGATAAAACAACAAGGAAAAATTTAAAATTTGAATGAAATAAAGGTCCTGCAAGCAAATGTTAGCTATGAAAAATGCTGGAACAGGAGGGCGTATCTGTACTTCTGTAGAAAGTTGTCAAAAACGTCGAAACACGGGGGGGTATTCGCACTTCTGCAGAAAATAGTTAGCAAAAACATCGGAACATGGGGGTGTATCCGTACTTCTGCAGAAAATAGTTAGCAAAAACATCGGAACACGAGGGCATATCCGCACTTCTGCAGAAAATAGTTAGCAAAAACGTCAAAACACGGGGGCGTATCCGTACCTCTGCAGAAAACAATTAGCAAAAACATCAGAACATGGGGCCGTATTCACACTTCTGTAGAAATTAGTTAGCAAAAATTTCAGAACGCGGGGGTGTATCCGCACTTCTGTAGTAAAACAATTAGCAAAAACGTCAGACTGGGGGCGTATCCACACTTCTGCAGAAAATAGTTAGCAAAAATGTCAGAATACGGGGGCATATCCGCACTTCTACAGTAAAATAGTTAGCAAAAACGTCAGAACGCGGGGGCGTATCCGCACTTCTGCCATAAAAACTATCAAAAACGTCAGATCGTGGGGGTGTATCCGCACTTCTATAGTAAAAAATGTCAAAAACGTTGGAACAGGAGGGCGTATCCACCCCTCTGCGGGGAAAATCCACCCCTTTGCGACCTGAACCTACAAAGAACTTAAACAACAACAAACGTGAAGTGTAGGGATTCATTTGTGGGTCCCACCGGGCATGCCAAAAATGTGATCCTTCTAAAATGTCAAGTCCTAATGTGAGATGCTAAAATGATGCGATAAGAAGAACTAACATAAGAAAAGGGCACCTCAATGATTAGCCTAATAAATAGTAAACATGAAAGCAAGATAAGATAAATTGATTGTTGATTATACCTTCATGTTGCTCCTTCCTTGGTTGGCCCTTGATCTTTGGATGTCTTGTGTTCTCCTTGGATGGCAATGGAGTGAAGTGGATGCAAGATGCAAGATGGATTTGATGAGAAATACTATGGAAAAGCTAAAATGTTGCAAATGACAATTGGGAAAGAGTTTGGTAGCAAAAGACTTGATTCTCTAAAATGAGAGAATGAGGGGGTATTTATAGGATAATTAGAATTCTCTAGAGAATTTAACGGTTGAGATTGAGCCAAAAAAACCAAGATGAAGGGCTATGGTGATTTGAGGACTCATAAGCCCTCACATCTTGACATGTTGAATGTGAGATGGCCTAGGGTGGAATGATGTGGAAATGAGGTGGAAGAGAAGTACATGATGTGGAGGAAGGACAAGTACCTTGTAGGTACCTTGAGGGATGAGAAGATTCCTTGGAGGAATAAAAATGAATTAAAAATTCACAATGATTGGAAGAATCTAGTGGATAAGAAAGGGTTTCCAAAAAGGTGGGGATTTGCCACATGTGAGAGATGTGACAAGTCCAAGGTTCTAGAAGCCTTGGGCACATGTAAAATGACAAGTCACATTTGCATGGGGATAGGGTAAACCTTGGAAGAATAAAATGTGAATTAAAAATTCACATGGAGAAGAGAGGAGCCTTAGGTGAATAAAAATGAATTAAAAATTCCTTGGGGAATGAGGAGAGTTGACCAAGGTACCAATTAGGCTAATGACCTTGATTAAGGTTGTGCAAACACAAGATTAGGATAATTAATGAGAGATTAGAAGAAAGTGGGAGATTATGGAGTATGTGACATTAACCTTGATTAAGTGGTGCACATCCTAATCACAGATTAATTAATTTAATCCGGATTAAAAGAGGATTATGGAAAATGTGACAAGGAGAGAGAAAATGAGGAATTAAAAATTGTTTTTTATCAAAAAGGTTAAGTGACTAAATTAAATAAATTTTCCTATTTATTTAATTTAGAGAAGAAAAGTTGTAAGGTAAAGTATTTAATTATTCAATTACATACTTTAGGAACCTTAGGCAGAAAATGAAATAATGATTAAATAAATTATTTAATCACTATTAATGACATAGATGGATAGAGTAGATGATTTTGATCATATGGAAGTGATCAAATTTAGATGTATAGAGTAAGAATATTGAAAAAGGGCATTGAAAAATACAAAGGTAAGTTACCCTTCAAATGTTTCAATTGTGAAAAGATAGGTCATTATGCTTCTAAATATCCAATGAAAGTTTCAAATGACAAACATAAAGATCATAAAAGTAAACCTATCAAGAAGAGTTATTATTTTAAAGAAGACAGTGGTGTATCTGATGATGAGAAATAAAACTATCTGGATGATGAAAGTGATGAATTCTTGTTCATGGCTCTAAATTTTGGAACTAATTCTACTAATCTTGAAAGATATATGAGGAAAATTACCCCATAAACAAGTCACGGTATTGAAGGAAATATGCTTACTTCTTGCAAGAGAGGAGAGAAACTACTAGATAATTGATAGTAGATGCTCAAATAATATGAAAAGTGATAAGATTAAGTTTGTTAAGATTGAAAAATATGATGGTGGTCTTGTTAGGTTTGGTGATGATACATCTTTTAAGATCTATGGAAAAATTTCAATTAGTTTTGGTGGAAAGCATAAAACAAATGGTGTTCTTTATGTCAAGGGTCTCCAACATAATCTTCTCGATGTAGGAAAAATGTGTAGAAGAGGATAATTCAGTGTTTTAGGATGATGGTTGTGAAATCATAAAAGGAAGCTCTAAAACATTGGTTGCAGTTGGAACAAGGACACACGTAAATTTTTATCAGCTCAAATGTGGTGGTGTTAAGTTCTTTATGTCTTAAATCGATGAAAATTGGCTATGGCATAAAAGAATGTGTCACATCAATTTTGATAGCCTAGTGAAGATCAAATCTACTCAAGCTATGAGAGATCTACCAAGAATTACAAAGACTATCAATGCAATTTACAAGGAATCTTAGTTTGGAAAGCAGACAAAGAAGAGGTTCATAACTAAGGAATATTCTAATGCAAGACTTCTGGAGTTGGTGCATACAGATCTATGTGGACCTACCAAAATAAGAAGCTCTCAAGGTGATAGGTATTTTATATTTTTGATAGATGTTTACTCTAGAATGACTTGGGTGACCTTTCTCAAAGAAAAATCAAAAGCTCTAGATAAGTTTAAAGCATTTAAGTCTATGGTTGAGAATGAAATGGATTTAAAAATAAAATGTTTGAGATTTGACAAAGGTGGTGAGTTCACCTCCAATGAGTTTAAAATATTTTGTGAAGATCGTCATATAAAAAGACATTTATCTTCTCCTAGGAATCCTTAGTAGAATGGAGTTATGGAAAGAAAGAAATGGATAGTTCAAGAAGCAAAAAGAACCAAGATGAAGGAAGAAAATCTACTAGAATTCTATTGAAAAGAAGCTATTCATACTACAGTGTACATTCTTAACAAAGTACAAGCAAGAGTGAATGGTTCAAAGACATCCTATGAACTATGGTATGGAAAAACTCCCATTGTGAAATATTTCAAAGGGTTTGGAAGAAAATTTTATATCAAGAGAGATGAAGAAAATCTAGGAAAGTTTGATGCAAGATCAAATTAAGGAATCTTCCTCAGATACTCTACGAAGAGCAAGGCATACAGATGCTACAAAAAAAGGTTAAAGAAGATAGTTGAAATTGTAAGTGTCAAAGTGGATGAAGAATCACAACAGATTTCAGTGTTGATATCTGATGAACCCCCTTGTATAGAAGAAGAAAAAGAAGAAGAGAAAGAGATTGATATGATAGTGGAAGAGAAGAAGCTACAAAAAAGAACCGTAAGACTCCCAAGTATGTGCATAAGAATCATTTTGAAGATAAAATCATTGAAGATAAGAGAAAATTTGTACTGGCAAGAAGAAGAGTTGTTATGGTAGAGGAACAAGTAAAATTTTGTTTAATTTCTGAGGTAGAACCTAAAACAGTAATTGAAGCATGTAAGGATGAGAGTTGGATCAAAGCTATGGAATAAGAACTAAGGAAGATTGAGAAGAATCGGACATGGAACTAGTCCTAGACAAATAAACAATAATGTGATAGGAACAAAATGGGTTTTTTGGAACAAGTTGAATGATAATGGAGAAGTTATCAAAAACAAGGTTAGGCTTGTGTGTAAAGGCTGCTCACAAGTGGAAGGAATATATTTTGAAGAGACTTTTACTCTGATGGAAAGAATGGAAGCCATTAGGATGTTTTTTTTTCTTTTGAAAAACATAAATACTTCAAGATGCTTCAAATGGATTTCAAGTCTGTATTTTTGAATGGTGAGTTAGAATAAGAGGTGCATATTGAACAACCAGAAGGTTTTCAGTTATAAGAAGATCTTGATATGGTCTATAGGTTCAAGAAAACTTTATATGGACTCAAGTAGGATCCTATAGCTTGGTATGCAATATTGGATAAGTACTTGTTACATAAGGGATTCAAAAATGGTACTATAGACAACAATCTTTACTTCAAGGTTGAAAGAGATCAAATTCTAATTGTGGTTTTGTATGTTGATGATATAATATTTGGAGGAAATGAGGAAATGTGTAAGAGGTTTGCAAAGGAAATGCAAAATGATTTTGAGATGTTAATGTTTGGGGAGATGAATTTCTTCCTTGGGCTACAAATCAGTCAATTTGATAAAAGTATATTTGTCTCATAATAAAATTATGTCAAGGAAATGTTAAATAATATTATAATGGAGGACTCTAAACTAGTATGTACTCTCATGGTTACTAGTTACAAGTTGAGAAAAAATGATGAATCTCCTAAGATAGATTAGAGCAAGTACAAATTCATAATTGGTGGATTGCTAAATCTAACTACTACTAAACTAGATATCATGCATGCAATATTTCTTGTGGTAATATTTCAAGAAGATCCTAGAGAATCACATGTGGTAGTTGTAAAAAGGATATTAAAATATTTGAAAGGCACCCATACTTTGGTCTATGGTATCCTAGAGAAATTGATTTCTCTAAGTTCTTATATAGATACAGATTGAGAAATTTGTACAGATGAAATAAGAAGTACAAGCAGAAGCACTTTCTTCCTTGGAAGTATATTGGTTTCTTGGTTGAGTAAGAAGTAGGATTCATTTTCACTATCTACTACAAAGGAAAAATATATTGTAACATCTCTTATTTCACACAGGTGTTGTGGATGAAGCACACATTGAAGGATATTGAGTATCATATGATGAACCTATTCCTATCTTATGCGATAATACAAGTGCTATTAACATTTCAAAAAAATTGGTAATGCATTCAAGGACAAAGCATATCTCTATTCGGTATCACTTTCTAAGAGAGAAATTTGTTGAGAATGAAGTGAAGTTGGAGTATGTACCTAAAAAGGATCAAATAGTAGACATTTTCACAAAATCTCTTCCAAAATATACATTTGAGTATCCTAGGTAGAAGCTAGGGCTTATTGCTCTTCCTTTTTTTAACTAGATGCATAAGTTAGTGCATTTTTCCAAGTGATCAAGTTAATATTCATTCTTTGTCTTGGATTGATGAAGGCCACCTCTCAGAGGGAGTAGGTAGTGGTTTCCTTGGTTGGTGCATTCAAGGGGAGAGAAATTAGTTTGCAGGTGTTTACTGAAGTGTGCAAGTGTTGCCCTTTTCCATTGAACCTTTTCCATATATCTACACTAAATTATCATCTCCAAGATTGACTATGTCATCATTCCACTTTACTATTTTGATGAACTTCCTCTTATCTCTTTTCATGGTTGGAACAACCACTATCAATCACCCATGTGTTTGCCTAAACTTTTACATGAAATGTAGTACACACAACTTTTAGATATTTTGCTTTAAATCCAGTCTTCTTAGTAGCCAAAAAAAATACTTCATCCTCATTATCCGAACCACTAGAATCATCATCCTTTGAAAAGAAGGAATATTTGTGGAGTAGAAACTCTTCTTTTACTTACTCCTTCTAGACTCTTTGTTTCTATTTTTAGAATATTTCCAAGGATATTTGGAAGAAAAATTACCAACCTCTCCACACTTGAAACATTTGAAAGGTATATTACCTTTGTACTTGTTGATACCCCTCTTCAACTTCCTTACAAAATTTTCTTCTTCTTCTTCATTTTCACTATCCATATCAAATGCTTCATACATTTAATTCTTGCTAGATTTGAAGGAAAACTCCTTCTTTGGAACTTCTTTGTCAATCTCTCTCATTTCAAATGCACTAAGGGAACCATATAATTCATCCATTGAGAGTTTATCCAAATCTCTAGCATACTCAATAGAAGATACTTTAGACTATAAGAATTAGGAAGAGATCTCAATACCTTTTTGACCATCATAGATTCTTCAAGGTCTTCACCAAGTCCTTTGATTGCATTCACCACTCATTTGTACTCAGAACACATATCCAACAATATCTTCATCCTATGGCATTTTTCAAGTTCTCAAACTTTCCTTTGTAGATCTGCAACTTGGCTTGTTTCACTTTGATGTCTCCTTAGTAGATGCCACTAAGCTTATCCCAAACCTCCTTTGCTGACTTGTAGTGCATTACCTTTACAATATTAGAATTTGATAGCCCACTCAAGATAAAATTCTTTTCCTTTCCATTTTTCTCATAGGCCTTGATCTTAGCTAGATCAGTTGGAGGAGTAACAATAATAGTATATCCATCTTTGACAAATTGCCAAACACCGTACCCCAAATAAGATAGATGGGTTCCCATCCAGAAGCTCTAGAAAGTGAAATTTGTTCCATCAAACCTATGCACCTTGTAAGATCCTTCTTGTGCTATCCCAAATCTTCCTCAAGTTATTATAATTCTTCTAAGGAACTATGCTTTGATACCAATTGTTGAACATACACCAGAATACTAAGAAGGGGTGAATCAATAATCCATGAAATCTCAAACCCTCTGAAGCAAATTGAAACTTAAAATTTATAGCACAAAAAGAAACATGAAATATGAACATAATTCACAACACCAAAAAACACTAGATGTATGTGGAAAACTCCAAAGGAGAAACCCACAGTGAGAAAATATGCTAGGAGCTACTGTCCTAATCCATCCTCACAAATGAATAACAATTATAACTATTTTAGGGATACAACCTAAGGAAGCTACTACTCCCTATAAAGAGGTTTTAGGGTCACTCCCAAGGAAGCTACAACTCCCTATAGACTTTGTTTCAGGGCTATAACCCAAGAAACCAACTATTCCTTGAATTGAGAAAAAACTCAAATGATTACAACATGACATTACTTCCACTACCTGAATCTGAAAATTAGGCTCAATCCTTTTGATGATTGAAATTCTACTCTTTCTCTTCTCTTTTGATGATTAAAATTTTACTCTTCAATATCTTCTACAACTTATTCAAGGAAGCTACAACTCCCTATAGACTTTGTTTTAGGGCTACAACTCCTTATAGACTCCCTATAGAATTTTGTTTAGGGCTACAACCCAAGGAACCAAATACTCCCTGAATTGAGAACAAACTCATAGATGATTACAACATGACATTACTTCCACTGCCTAAATTTGACAATTAGGCTCAATCCTTTTGATGATTGCAATTCAACTTTTTCTCTTCTCTTTTGACAATTGAAATTTTACTCTTCAATATCTTTTTCAACTTCTTCAAATGTTTTCTTTGTAGCTTATTGGCTCACTACTTTCATCCTTCAAGAAGCTTTATCTTTTTCTCACTACCTCCAACAAATAGTTAGGCACACTCTTTAGTTCCCTTCTGTCACAAAAATATGATCAACTTGGATCTAGATAGGATCTTCCACTTCTGCTCTTTCTCTTTCAATTGATTACATAAACATCATAATGCATTGCACATACTTGACAACTTCTCTAACTAACCCCGGACCTAGATCAACTAAGTTTATAATATATACATGATATTACATTGATTACATTATATTTCGGTCAATAACAACAAGAATATTACAATTACAAGTCAACCAAAGATCAAACAACAACATGAAACATGTAGAAGGTAAGACCCAAATGGACTACAAACAACACTAGGAAGAGGATGTAATGCTCCACCACGTAACCCTAGAGGAAGTTGCAAAAACTATGAAAGCATACAATTTTTATTTATTTTAAAGTACAATATTAACATGAAAGGTGCACTAACTATCACAACCATCCTCTAAGGCACGAGACTAAGGTTACATCTGATTCCCATAACATAAACATAAAAAAATTCATTGCATATGATTAAATACTTATGAATTTGAAGTACATATATTCAAAGCATTTAAATTACATCACATAGATTAGATATACATCAAGATCCAAATATTACATTAATTTTCAAATAAAGTTTACACTACTCATTCCTAGAATGAGGAAGATTATACATAAGTGATTACAAATTATATGAGACCTCCTCAAACACAATTTGAGGAGTAATATAAGTACAAGTGTCAACTAATACAATAATTAATGCATGGAATAAATCAACTTATATCCACGAGCTCACCAACTAGAAGATCTCGTCATCACGAACAAAAGAAAGGGGACCCAATGGAGTAGGGTGCACGTTCCTCCCAACCAAGTGACACCTAAAGACCCACCCCCCATGCTAGGAGATAGTAACTAGGATTCATAGACAAGACCAACTACCTCTATACACAAGCTAACACATAACTAAACTAAAAAAACATAAACTTACAACACTAAAACATTGGTTACATTTCTTCTAGATTTATAATAAATCAAGTATGTCAACTGAACCATACACACAAACCGTTGTCATAGGAAGAGTGTCATCACACTAGCTCGACATGGGTTACCCAATATGGATCTTCATAGGTTAAAGACCCCTAACTCGTTAAACCCTCACAACCTCAAATGATCCTCGACCCCCATTCTCACGCATGTGGGATCAACATACCTTTCAAAGAGACAAGGCAGATGAACTTCGCCATTCTAGGCCTTCCCGCTCATCCCAAGCCCAAACGAGCACTTGAGTCCATGAGTAAGGCTATCTTATCTGAACTAGTATGAATTAATGCCCAATCCCCTAATTACTTTAAATTATGTTTTCACTTGATTAACTACTTTCAAAAGGTTAACCAGTTTACCTCTTTAGGGCTTTGGCCCCTAACAAAAACCACTCTCCTACTTGACAACACACAAATCAAAACCAAACCCCAAGGGTAACACAGTGCACAACAATGGATAACAAATTCCACTCCAAACTATAGGAGGCAACACATGACAAATTCCCCTCCAAACATAGGAGGCGACACAAAAAAATTCCACTCCAAACCTAGAAGGCAACACTCCCCCGTTCATGATAACTGGGTGATTCACTGACTACGACTACACACACTACCCAAGGGAAATATAACAAGGTTGAAATGGTGGGGTTTCTTTCCTATAGATCCAACAACCAAGGTTCAAACCTCGCAGAGTCGCTCTCTACTGTGTCAAAAATGGAGTTTTCTTACCCTGGTGTTAAGGGGAGGATCCTTGGTGAATTGGTGGGGCTTCTTGCCTGCAGTGCCAACAACCAAGGCTGAAACCTTAATATCTTTAAAAATTGGTGAAATGGTGGGGTTTCTTGCCTATAGAGCCAACAACCAAGGTTCAAACCTCACGGAGTCGCTCTCTACCGCATCAACAATGGAGTTTTCTAACCCTGGTGTTAAGGGGACGATCCTTGGTGAACTGGTGGGGCTTCTTGCCTGTAGTGCCAACAACCAAGGCCCAAACCTTAATATCTTTTTAAAAATGTTTTGAAACAATTTTTTAAAAAAGGTAAAAATTTGCAATTACAATGGCTCGCTCCACTCCGAAAAATCTCCAAAACCCCTCCTACGAATGTCAATGCCAAATCCTCTCCTTACGGTGCAACTATTGATGATCCACATTATTCATTGGGTGTTTTGAATATTCAACATTTGTGTGGGGATTCCAGTGTTTCTAAGACTAGCGGATTTGATTTGGTGGCCTCTCCTATCATTCCTCTGCTCAATTTCAAGGCAGCTTTGGGCGTTCATGATGCGAAGGTGGATTTCTCGCCTGGTTCTTGCTTATCGCCAAATGAAGATGGTTGTGATCGTTCTTCCCTCCACCCCCAGGCCTCTCTACCTCCCTTCAGTCGTTCCGCTTCAATACCCGAGATTTTCCCAGACGACACTGCCTATGATAGGGAGGCATACTTGTTGGAGCATGCCCTAATTTTCAAATTCATGCATATTTGGCCGAAATTGCACGATTTGCACTCCTGGATAAGCGAAAATTGGAAAACACGTATGGAAGAAGAAATTAGTATCTATCCTTGTGTCAGGGGGTTTTTCATTCTAGAATTTGAATCTTTGGCTGACAAGGAATTGATTCTTAACACAAACTTGTGGTTCTATCAAGGTGACTTCCTCTGCATCAAGCCTTGGTATCCCTCCTTCGATCCTCGGTTTGAAACATTCTCCTCTGCTTTTCTCTGGGTAAGATTTCCCTATTTACTTCTACAATTATGGGAAATAGGGAGCTTGAAAGCAATAGCCAATGGTCTTGGTAAATACCATTGTATTTCCAAAGAAACAATCAATTATGAAAACTCTACCTACGCTCGTCTATGTGTCAAATTCGACCTCTCCAAAGGTCTTCCGACTAAAATCTCTTTGAAGATTGGGAACAAATGTTGGTGTCAGCCTGAAGATTATGAAAAGGTCCCATTTAGGTGCACAATTTTTTTTTCAACTGCTCATTGCACTTCACAGTGAAATAAGAAGCATTCCTATGGGCGTGGTAACGATGCTCTCAATCAACCCACTTGGTGGATTGGGGCTGAATCTAGCCACTATGTTGTTGATCCGAATGAGAAAGTTGATTATCCTACTTCGAAAGCTTCCAATGAGTCTATCTTGTGTTCCCATGTCCCTACACAATGGTGTATGCCGGTTTTGAGCTCTATGGATGGTGGTGCCACTCCTTCCCCTCTCATGAAGCTAGTACCAGTATCAAAGGATTCATCCTTGCAGACCTCTAGTTTTGAATTAGTCCCTTTTGTTCCATCATTTGGAGGATCGTTAATGATGGAAAATTGCATTAAGCAAGCAACCACATCTATGCCTAAGCAAAGTTGGACAGTGATGATGAGGAAAAATTCCCTTTTTGCTTATCTCAAATCAATTAAGCTTGGTGAGAAAATTTGATGCTAAGTTCCATGCTACTCATTCTTTCCTAGGCAGTTGTTGGTTTCGGTGATTATAAGGTTTTATGTCTTGTTTGTCAAGTAGGATATTTGGTCAACAGCGTTGTTGGCATGTCACAACCCTTGTGGCAAGGGTATGCTTTCATTTGTTTTTTTGATCATATAATACGGGAGCTACCCCTTAGGTAGCACTTACCTATAAAAAAAATAAAAAATAATAAAGAAATCACATAACAAGCGGACGACATCCATATTTCAAGGTTTGGCGAACTTTCATTTGGGAAGGTTGCTTAAGCAGCGACGACAATCTCTACAGAGGTTGTTGGTTGCATACACAGTCGACTCCCATGGTTGGGGCGTCGGTTATTTCACAATCGGCTCCCCCTTCCATGGGGGACGGTTGGGTAGTCGTTGGCTCCCCTCTACAAACTTAGAACATATTCCTTAATATAAACTTAAAACTTGTGTTTTACAATGAATCCCCGTACAAAATTTTTTGCATACGGACGAAGCAAAACTATTTCAGTTAAGCTATTTCAATGCTAAAAGGTATAAATAAATAAATATATGTATATATAATATATTTATAAAGAATTCAAACAACAATTCAAATTGGGGAAATAATTTTCCAAAATGCATTACACAGGAAACTTTTCCAAAAACATCCAAAAAGCCAATTTACAGAGAAATTTTCTACAGACAAATTTCTCAAATAAAAACATAGAGGATTCTTTTAAATTTTCCTAGACAACAAAACTAAAAGAGAAAGAACAATAAAATTCTTACAGACAATTTACAAGAAATTTCCTGATAATTTTTAATCCTACAAAAAAATGATTCTACAAAGAGTTAAATTTCTTCCCCATTTCTAGATCCCTAATATTTTTCCTTTTGGGTTCTTCATTGGTTTCAACAATCCCAATTTAAAATTTACAATAGCTTCCCCAAAAGATTTCGTTTCTATAGAGGATTTCATTTTCATAGAAGATTTCACATACGAAATTTACAACTTTTAACAAAACTCAAAGCTTAACATTTTGCACAATCTTTTTCCAGACAATAATCTAAACTAAGAAACTTTTCCAATAGGAAACTAACTAGAATAAAAGAGGAACCTGAAATCCAATGCCTGAGAAGATGTGAATTGACGTAGATCCTCTTCCACAAATCCAATATTTTTCCTAGATCAACCAGAGCTTCCTCTAGAACAATATAATTCCAAAACACAAAAACTTTCCCAAGACTATTTTTTTTTTTTAAATTTCCCAAAAGCATGCGAAACCAAAACTTTATTCTCTAAAGCCTTTTCCCCCAAAAAATATCCTCTCTCCTTCCGTGAAGGAGCTTCTCACTTCTTCCCGTTACAACCATTAGTTTCTCCATGAATAAATTTTCTGAACAACCCTCATCAATATTTTCCAACACATGTTGAAAGCAAAATATCTTTTAAAACCAAATTGCACCAGATCCTCAAGATATTTTAAAAATTAAAAAATTTCATAATTTTTAAAATACTTAGCATTTCTAATTTAACTTAATTCAACTAATTTAATTAATTAATAAAATAATATAATCCATATAATCCTAAGATTAGATTATTTTACCAATTAGATTAAATTAATTAATTAATTTAATAATCATCTAAAATATTTTAAATTCATTATTTACCTTTTACAAAATTTGCAACACAAATAATTTCAAATCAAAATTAAACAACATTTAACAAACAAAACCAATTGGAACCAATGATACAATATGACTAGGGTAATGGCTTGACACAGGGATCCTAGCTACTATCTCTCAATCAATATTACCGTTGGGCAATGGACACGCTCAAACCTATGAAACCAAGTGGAGTCGATGTCATGTACTTGCAAACCTGTAAACAAGGCATATATCAAACATGCATATATATCATAAAACACACTGTGAAGAGAGAAACACGAAATCGCAGGGTGTTCGCAAGCGAGTGGTGCAATTTCATCCCCTTCACCAATACAATATCACAAAATTGATGATTCTAACATAAATAATCTACTCATGTGCATATAACAATGTTAATTCAAATAACCATTATGCTAATCCAAAGCATGTCATAATGATAACATCAAAATAAAGTACCATCACATCATAATATAAAATCCACATCGCTCTAAAGTTAGCGATCGAATAATAATCATGCATTATAGTAAATCAAAGTCAAGGTGCTAATAGAAAACAAAACATAAAAAACTAGAACAATGTCTTATACAAAGAGCAAAACAGAGGGGTGCTACATCCTCCCCCCCTAGGGTCAGGCTTACTCCTGGAAGCCTATGAACAAATAGGGATAAATCTCCCTCATCCTAGTCACATCATCCCAGGTAGCAGAAGTATCATCCCTAGGATCCCACTGGACCCTCACCTGCTCAATATCTCAACCCCTGAGGGCGAGTATCCTGTGTTGCACGACCACTACCAGAAGCCTCAACAACTATACCTTGATGCCCAAACTGGCGGTTATCAACCACAGTAAATGCTCAGTGTGACATGCCTGTATCACCCACTATCGGCTCAAAAAAATTTGGCCCTTGACCAAAACTAGTAGCGTTCCTTTGTGGGAAATGCCTAGCAATGTGACCATATTGACCGCAAGAGAAACACCCTGAGTTGCATCCAAAACCCCTATCACCTAGAGGTGCACTAGATTGTTGTACACTACCCCAGTTAGCTGCAGACTGTGAACTCTAGGTTGGATGCTCCTGATGGTTGTGCTTATTGCACCACCAATCCCAGATCTTCCTAGGTTGAGAACAGTAACCATCCTAATGAGATTGGGAATCCTTACGCTTCCCCTGAGCACTTTGTTGTTGTCCACTTTGAGTAGGAACCTATTGAGTCCTAGGTGTTCCAACTCCCTGAGCTTGGCCACTACAAGCACTAGGCCCTGCACCTAAAACACTGCCAATCTACACTCCTGTATGACCACCCAATGCCATTGCTAAGTTCTCCTCAACAAGCCTTGCCTTCTCCACCACCATCACGATGGTCTTGGGTTTGAAAACCCGCACACCTCCACTGATTCGGGCATTTAAGCCCCTAACAAAATGCTAGAAAAGCATGCCCTCGTCATCTCCAATGCCAGCAAACTGCTTAAGCTAGTAAAAATGACGCTCATACTGCTCCACCAACATCGCCATCTAGTGTAAGGCATGGAACTCATCACCACGATGTTGTCGCTAGTGATCAGAAAGAAATCGGACTCTGAACCTCTCAAGAAACATGTCCCATGACACATAATTAATATCATTTCGGAGCTTCTACTCCTCTAACCTCCACCAAGTAGAAGCAAATCCTCTCAAATGCATAATCACACACCAAGCTTTGGTATTTCTGCCATAGGGATACATCGCAAAGCATCGATTCAGGTCAATCAGCCAGGTCTCAACCTCAAGACCACTACCAGATTTGTCAAAGGTGTGTGGACGTGCTCTAAGAAAATCCCTCATGTGTGCATTTGTGACTTCCTTTGACTGAACTGGTACCTCCCTCTAACCAACATTAACCTGATCTTTGCCCTGTCTCAGTCCAAGGCGAGCCAATGCCTCCTCTAACAACTTGCACAACTGTATACCCTCGATCCCTGAAGGATCCTAATGCTAATCTCCACCCCCTGGGGCATTCTGAGATGCCTAATGCTCCTCATGATCAGAATCATGGGGAACATGAGGAGGTGAATCATGATGACTCCCTCCACGACCACCTACACGACCACGACCTCAACCTCTACCTCATCCTCATCTGGGAGGCATGATCCTACTTAGAAACACCAAGGTATTAGACAAGGTACACTCTTAAAACCTACATAACGGTTCATCATAATCCCAGAGCACCTAGTGTTTAAACCTGGGCTCTGATACCATGTGTAATGCCTCGCCACGTAACCCTAGAGGAAGTTGCATCAACTACGAAAGCGTACATTTTTTTTTAATTTTAAAGTGAAATATTAACATGAAAGGTGCACTAACTATTGCAACCATCACCTAAGGCACGAGACTAAGGTTACATCTGATTCCCATAACATACACATAAAATCATTCATTACATATGATTAACTACTTATGAATTTTAATTACATACATTCAAAGCATTTAAATTGTATCACATAGATTAGAAATACATCAAGATCCAAATATTACATTGATTTTCAAATAAAGTTTACACTACTCATTCCCAGAATGAGGAAGATTATACATAAGTGATTATAAATTACATGTGACCTCCTTGAACACAATTTGAGGAGTAATATAAGTACAAGTGTCAATTGATACAATAATCAATGCATGGAATAAATCAACTAATATCCATGAGCTCTCCAATTGGAAGATCTTGTCATCACGAATAGAAGAAAGGGAACCCAATGGAGTAGGGTGCACATTCCTCCCAACCAAGTGATACCCGAAGGACCACCCCCCGTGCTAGGAGATAGTAACCAAGATTCCTAGACAAGACCAACTACCTCTAGACACGAGCTAACACATAACTGAACTAACCAAACACAAGTACAACACTAAATCATTGGTTACATTGCTTCCAAAATTATAATAAATCAAGTATGTCAACTAAACCATACACACAAACCGTTGTCATAGGAAGAGTACCATCACACCAACTCGACATGGGTTACCCAATGCGGATCTTCCTAGGTTACCAGCCCCTAACCGGTTAAACCCTAGCAACCTCAACCGATCCCCGACCCCCATTCTCACTCCTACGAGATCAACATACCTTTCAAAGAGACAAGGCAAATGACCTTCACCATTCCAGGCCTTCCCACTCATCCCAATCCCAAATGAGCACTTGAGTCCATGAGTAAGGCTATCATATCTGAATTAGTATGAATTACTACCCAATCCTCTAATTACTTTAAATTATGTTTTCACTTGATTAACTACTTTCGAAAGGTTACCCAATTTACCTCTTTAGGGCTTTGGCCCCTAACAAAAACCACTCTCCTACTTGACAACACACAAATCAAAACCAAACCCCAAGGGTAACACGGTGCACAACAACGGATAAAAAATTCCACTCCAAACTATAGGAGGCAACACATAACAAATTCCACTCCAAACATAGGAGGCAACACAAACAAATTCCACTCCAAACCTAGGAGGCAACACTCCCCCGTTCGTGATAACCGGGTGATTCACTGACTACGACTACATGCACTACCCAAGGGAAATGTAACAAGGCTGACAATAAATTACAACAACCCCCAACTAAATTCACACATCTAGAAATCTTATAATGCATCTAAACAAATTTCCCCAAAATGAGAGCAGAAGCAATTTTCATCCAAATGGCAATAAAACAGGAAATGAAGCTAATCTTTGGATATGCTAAATCCAATTTCCCCTTCAATAATTTATAGTAAATAAATTACCCAATTAAATTAATTAAATAAATTCCCTTTATAAACAGAGAAGGAAAATCTAACTTATCTGTAACTTCAATTTCTCGATTACTTTCAATAAAATAACAATTTCTTCTATAACATATTTCCATTATAATATCATCAAAATTGTGCATTAATAACATGCACCTAATTTAAAACAAATATATTTAAATAAATATATTCAAATACATATATAATTATATATTTATATAAATACTACTTATTTATTTAAATTAAAAAAATTATTTTTCTAAACCAAATAAACATAACCTTTATATATATATATATATATATATATATATATATATATATATATATATATATATATATATATATATATATATACATAATATATTTCATAAATATATATAATATATATTAAAAACAAATAACATAATATTAAAAGCTAATAAAGAAATAATAAAGAAATTGCATAACAAGCGGACAACATCCATATTTCAAGGTTTGACAAACCTTCATTTGGGAAGGTTGCTTAAGCAACGAGGACAATCTCTACAGGGGTCGTCGGCTACATACACAGTTAGCTCTCATGGTTGGGGCATCGACTATTTCCACAGTTGGCTCCCCCTTCCATGGGGGACGATTGGGTAGTCATCGGTCACCCTCTACAAATGTAGAACATATTCCTTAATATAAACTTAAAACCTACATTTTACAATGAATCATCGTACAAAAATTTTTGCATACAGACGAAGAAAAACTATTTCAATGCTAAAAGGTATAAATAAATATTTATATTGTATATTTATATAATAATATATATATACACATATATGTATATATAATATATATATAAATAATTCAAACAACAGTTCAAATTGGGGAAATAATTTTCCAAAATGCATTCTATAGGAAACTTTTCCAAAAACATCTGAAAAGCCAACTTACAGAGAAATTTTCTATAGACGAAATTCTCAAATAAAAACATAGAGGATTCTTTTAAATTTTCCCAAACAACAAAACTAAAAGAGAAAGAACAATAAAATTCTTACAGACAATTTTACAAGAAATTTCCCGAGAAGTTTTAATCCTACACAAAAAAATTCTAAGAGTTAAATTTCTTCCCCATTTCTAGATTCCTAATATTTTTCCTTCTGGGTTGTTCATCGGTTTGAACAATCCCAATTTAAAATCTGCAATAGCTTCCCCAAAAGATTTCGTTTCTACAGGGGATTTCAATTTCAAAGAAGATTTCACATGCGACATTTATAACTTTTAACAAAACTCAAAGCTTAACATTTTGCACAAACAATCTTTTTCTAGACAATGATCTAAACTAAGAAACTTTTCCAATATGAAACTAACTAGAATAAAAGAGGAACCTGAAATCCAACACTTGAGAAGATGTGAATTGACGTAAAGCCTCTTCCATAGATCCAATATTTTTCCCAGATCAACCAGAGCTTGCTCCATAACAATAAAATTCCAGAACACAAAAACTTTCTCAAGACTATATATTTTTTTAAAAATTTCCCATAAGCATGCAATAACCAAAACTTAATTTCTAAAACCTTTTCCCCAACAAAATATCCTCTCTCCTTCTTTCGTGAAAAAGCTTCTCACTTCTTCCCGTTACAACCATTAATTTCTTCGTGAATAAATTTTCCCAACAACCCTCATCAATATTTTCCAACACATGTTGAAAGCAAAATATCTTTTAAAACCAAATTGCACCAAATCCTCAAGTTATTTTAAAAATTAAAACATTTAATAATTTCTAAAATACTTAGCATTTCTAATTTAACTTAATTCAACTAATTTAATTAATTAATGAAAAAATATAATCCTAAGATTAGATTATTTTACCAATTAGATTAAATTAATTAATTAATTAATTACCATCTTCTAACATTAAAAACCAAATTAATTTAATAATCATCTAAAATATTTTAAATCCATTATTTACCTTTTACAAACTTTGCAACACAAATAATTTCAAAGTAAAATTAAGCATTTAACAAACAAAACCAATTAGAACCAACAACACACTATGACTAGGGTAATGGCTTGACACAAGGATTCTAGCTACTATCTCCCAATCAACATTACCATTGGGAAATGGACATGCTCAAACCTGTGAAACCAGGTGGATTCGATGTCTTGTACCTGCAAACCTGTAAACAAAGCATATATCGAACATGCATATATATATATCATAAAACATAGCGTGAAGAGAGAATCATGGAATCGCAGGGCGCTCGCAAGTGAGTGGTGCAATTTCGTCCCCTTCACCAATACAATATCACAAAACTGACGATTCTAACATAAGTAATCTACTCATGTGCATATAGCAATGTTAATTCAAATAACCATTATGCTAATCCAAAGCATGTCATAATGATAACATCAAAATAAAGTACCATCACATCATAATATAAAATCCACATCACTCTATAGTTAGCGATTGAATAATAATCAAACATCATAGTAAATCAAAGTCAAGGTGCGAATAGAAAACAAAGCATAAAAAACTAGAACATTGTTTGATACAAAGAGAAAAAACGAAGGGGTGCTACAGAGGAGCATGTCTTGCAGATTCCAACACATGCTTAACCTGGTCTAAAACATTCTTCATAGATTTGGTCTTCAATAAACAACATCCACAAACTTTGCAAATTCAAATTAGGTAAGCCTTAAGCAAGAAAACATGAAACTTGTAGCATGTCAACCATTACAACATTAGTGATACACATGAATGATTAAATTACATTACTTGTGCCTCTCCTAGATGATTCGGCATGACCCATACAACACCTTCAAACATTCCTTGAACTCCATGCAAACATGAACTTGTGGCACACACTTTCAACATACCATAGCCGGCCAAGAAAAAGCATAACCCAACAACACCTTCATTTTGGACGATAGCTTATTTTGGAGAATCCAAAAAACATATTACGGAGCAATAAAGAACATCACATGATACATAGGAACACTCTCATAAACCATTTTATAACTTCTTGCAGCAACAAGTTGGCGCAAGCCAACAAACATTGAAACCAGTCACTAGACAACACAATCTTGAACATTGTCACCTATAAATTTCTTTGCAGAAGGAATAATGATATGAAACTTTAGATATAGCACCTTCACAACATCAAAAGTTTATATTCTAATCTGCATAATAATATTTTCAAATGCAAAGAATGCAAAGCCAACCTTTACACATTTGAAAGCATCTTCACAAAAACAACAATCTTCGAACTGTCACTTCCAAAACACCTTTCCTATAACTCAAATGATCTCAAACTTGGATCACACATGCTTTGACACATTAGAAAGCTATCTTCCAAATTGTAGGAGAAAAGCATAACCAAAGGATAAATGTGGAGTATTTCTCAGAGACTCTGGCAACTAATCAGCTAGACTGCAACTCACTAAATTGACATCAACAACTCTCTTGCATCAATGACAACCAAATTGAAACAATCTCAAACATACTTTTGAAATCAATTACAAGAAATCTTATCAAGTTGCAACACCTTCTAGTAACCATTTGAGAGATATTTGAAATTTATATCATTTAATGGGGATTTTAATAAGTAAACAAGGTACCAAGGAGTATGAGTACTCAAAAAATTCCATAATCTATTCTAATACATTCCCAACCTCATATAGATCTCACATTGAATTTAAAATACTTGAAACAACAAAGGTACTAAGGGGTATGAGCACTCAAAATAAATCCCACAACCTATTCTAATACATTCCCAACCTCATATGGATCTTACCATGAATGAAGAAAATTACTTTGATCATAATATAATTCCCAAGTTTTCTCAAGGTGCACACACATACATGAATCACCACAAAAAATCATGAAATGAATCTATTTTTCTTATTACATGAGTTTTGGGTCACAAACACTTCACAATAAACTACCACATCTCATCAACTCTTTTTAGCAATTATAATGGTTCAAATATGCTTAGGTATTTTGTCAAACATTTACATTGAATTTAAGAGCTTAAAATGTCACTATTGAAGAGGAATTATGTCAAAAAAAATCCCCTATTCCATTCATGTGTAAAACCTACCTGAAATATTTAAATTTTAGAATGGATGCATCATTCACTCTAAGTTTCATATGCCAAAACATCCCCTTTTCCCCACAGTTTTTGACTATTTTTTAACTTTTCTTGTTGTTGACTCCAAAACTCTTCTTTATTGTATTTTCCCAATTATATTAGGCATCTCTTAGACTCTACTAATAAAAAAATATGAACAATCATATTCAAAAAAATATTGGCTTCTTTTTGGAACATTTTTAGAAATATGTACTTGTGTTCAAAACTCCCAATTAATTGTCTTGTTCCAAATAAATCTTGCCACATCATCTCCATATGAACCCCATGCAATCTATAATTTATTTCGATTGAGGTGTCTTGAGTACTTCCAACCATCACCATACATATTACAAGTGTTCAATGAAATGCTTACAAGAATAAATGTAACCAAAATTTTGAATTAACTATTTTTATTTATTTATTTTGGTGATGCAAGATTTCGTGTGGACTCAAATGCTCTTACATCATACACATCAGATAAGTGAAATGAATTTTGAACTATTTCTCATGAACATTTCATGAAATCTAGGATTGAGATTCCACGTTTATCAACTTTAGATGCATTCATCCACATTGCTACTCCAACTATCTTATTCTTCCACTTTACCAAATACTTGTTGTATTCCTTCCCTCTTGTCATCTTACAAGATATAAAGTGTTTCATCTTTAAAAATATATCTACAATAATATATATATATATAGATATATATATATATATATATAGAGAGAGAGAGAGAGAGAGATTAATTACCTTTGTAGGTTCTTGACAGTTTAAGAATGGCATTTATACTCATATCTTCTCATGGTCTTTTCAGTGTGCGCAAAACTTGTATTCTAACCTTTTTCCCTTGATGTGTTAGTAGACTATAAATTCACAATATTTTTCACATCCATACTCATTCTTGGCCAACAATAACTCTCATATAATTGTGCTGATATTTTTTTTATACTAATATATTTGGCTAAACCCCCAATATGCTTATTTCTCACCAAATTCTCCTTGTTGAACCATGAGGTATACACAAATGTTGCCCTTTAAACAACAAACTTCTTGAATGAAGTAATCCAATGTTGGAGTGAAGTATCCATTTCAATTGGGCTCTTTCATATTGCCCTTTGAACAACAAACCTTCTTGATTGAAGTAATCCAATGATGGAGTCTTATCCATTTTAGTTGGGCTCTTTCATGTTGCCCAAGCTTCTCTAAAATCTAAATCATTCATTTACAACTCTCTCATAGAGAGAATTCCAAGAACATTTACTATCATCTTTATCAACAATAGATACTTTCCACTCAATACACTAGTAACCCTATCTGATTTGCCTCTCCTATGTTTTAAAATTAATGAGTAACTTTAAAGAAACTCTACCCACTTCATATACATTTGACTCAACTTATCTTGATCTTTTTATAAACTATAATTGAAAACAAAATAAAGTCTTTGGGTGGCAAAAAATTGTTTTATTTCTTCAATGTTTCAACAACTTTGCATAAGACTTTTGGCCATAAACCAAATACTTATTCTTGACTTCATTCAACTTCTCATTAAAGTAGGCAATCAACATATATTATTAAAATTATATTTGTTATCATTGTCTATATAATTTACCATGCCCTACAAGCTGTGATGAATAATGATTTATAAATATATTATTCAAATAAACATCAATCTCAAAAGATGTAGTAATAGATTGTATGAACAATACAATTATGTTGGAGCTAAATAAATATATTCAAAACATGTTAGATATCATTAAATAAACAACATATATAATACGAATCAAATCTGCTATTACAATATGTTGCTGCTCCAAATACAAATGCTTGCTAGTAAAATAAAATAAAAGTTTTTAGCAAAATCAATCTTTGAATAAGATTGTCCTCAAGAAACTAAAGAGGTTTCTTCTAATGAATCAAAGGGTTTACATATTCCAAATCTTATAGTTGAACACAAGGCTTAAATTATGGCATGAAATACTAAATAAACTGGTAGATGTCTCAAAAGCAACCAAGCACCTCAATACATAACACTAGGACAACACAAATTTCCAACACCCCACTTTCTCTCTAAAAACAACAATTAAAATATTCCAAAATAATCTTACTTTATAATGAATATCAAATTGTAACTTCTCATTTTAATGAACAAACTATTAAATGTCTAAGACCCACCACGATCTTTTTTATGAAAGCCCACACTCCAATAGTATTTATTATTATTTTATTTATTACTTTTAAACCATAATATCTTTAATAAAAATTTAATATCCCCAATTGAAAAATAAAAAACATACCCATTAAGAAGGGACATTACAAAATATCCTCCTTATCCTTGGTCTAAAAAATACAACTCTTTGTCTTTATCCTTATTCCTTTGGCTATAATGTATATCTAATATGTTATACTAAAAGAAGTAGCCAGTCAAATTTTAAATGGGTTATACTCTAATAGTACTACTGATTGTTTGTTTATATATAGAGAGACATGTATGCCACTTTGTTACCGAATGATTGCTTTGTTTCTGAATCTTAGGACGGCCATACAAGAGAGGAGAAAACAAAGACAAGAAAGGAGCAAACAAACAGCTAGGAAATATAAGAAAGTGATGTTGGAATCAGCCGTTCATTATAGAAGAGATTCATTTTGATTTATATATTGTCATTAGTCCTCAAATTACAGACTTCTCTGTCTATATATCGGATGATGCTGGTGCATACAGAAACATACCAGGAGAAGGAAGATGGCAGAAATGTGGAAGTTTATTGCTCTACAGATTGGTTTTCCTCTAGCTATTGCTGTTGCTTCCTATCTTGTCTTCAATTTGAGAAGAAGAGCAAATAAAAATGATGGTGCAAGGGTTATTCCAGGAAGCACAGGTCTTCCCATAGTTGGTGAATCCTTTTCATTCTTTCAATCTTTTAGTAATCCTAAAGGAGTTCAAAGCTTTACAGAGAGCCGTGTCAAAAGGTAAGTTTTTTTTCTTCAGATTTAATATTAGTTTTACAAAACAAATTATAGGCAAATAGTGGTTTCAGGCAAATTCACTGTCAACAAATTCACTTTCAACAATTCATCGTCAACAATTCATCTCCATGACAAAATTATTTCGTAGAATTTCGTACAAAATTCACCATCATAAATATGGTATTTGTTTTACATGTCTTAAGCTGTGGCGGTTGATATTGCAGGTATGGAAGAACCTTTCTTACCAACATTCTTGGGCACAATTGGGTATTTACATCCTACAGAGAAGCAGCAAAATTGATGTTTTCATCAGAACACAGATTGTTCAAGTTTGGAGGCAACAAAAGTGCTGAATGTTTGTTAGGGAGTGACAGCATATTTTATGTAGGAGAAGATATTCATAGGAAAATAAGAAGATTGGTTGGAGAACCACTGTTACCAGGTAATTTGAAGAATTCTTTTGAGAAAATAGAAGCCATCTGTCTTGAGACTCTTGATGGGTGGTCAGGAAAAACAGTCTGTGTCATTGATGGAACTTCAATGGTGAGTTATCTGGCTTTTATATTGTACAACATTATAGTTTTTGGTCTGTCTGTAAATGTTAGTATTCTTGTTTTGGGACTCATACTTCTGTTTCGAGGCATATATATTTGGTCAGCTTCTAACTGTTTATTTATTTTGAAAGTTTGAATGGCTCAACAAGCTGAATTGTAATACTTCTATTTAAAAACCTACTTTTTATGGACTTCTGCAGTTCACATTTCGAATTATAAGCCATATAATAGCAAGCATGGAAAACGGACCAGAATTATCTAAGCTGCATAAGAGCTTCATTGATATTCTTGAGGGGACAACTGGCTTTAACATCAAACTACCAGGAACAAGCTTTTACAGAGGATGCAAGGTGCCATTTTCACTTACTTTTCATCTGTGTTAGAGAAAAACATAAATATGATGGAGAAAGAAGATTAAAATCTTCAAATGAAAAAGAGATATATCGTATTTCAAATTAAGAAGGCAAAATGTTAAAAATACAGTTCCTACCTCAGTTATTTCCTTTAGAAATCTGGTCTACCTTATAGATTCTCTTACAAATATATAATCCAAAGTCTTCTAATTCCAATTTCAACATTTTTTTTATTTTTATTTTCTGTTTATAATAAATTTGACAATTTTAAAAAAATTCATCATCAACAATTCACATGCAATTCATCGTTGTGTGACATATTCATCACATATACAATTCATCTCTCCCAATTCATCATCATGGTATATTCACCACATGTACATTTTTCAATATTTAAGTGGCCAAGAGCATCCAAAAATAAAAGTACAGAGATTTTGTTGAACACAAAAAAAGTATACATGGTGAATATACCACAACGATGAATTGCTGGTGGTGAATTGTATATGCCATGAATATGTCATGGCGATGAATTGCTGGCAGTGAATTGCTGGTGGTGAGTTTACCTGAACCCAAATCTGACAGGTCCAAGAACAAAAAAAAAGGGTGAACCCGTCTTGATGTTGGCAAAAAAACAGCTCCATATTTTAATTTCACCTTCACATTTTAATAAATATGTTTTTAATGTAAATTCAAAATACATTTGTAAAAGAGTAAATTAATAGAATATTATTATAATGTTAACATAAAGGAGGGGTAAAAAATTTATTAAATCAAGGAAACATTACAAAGCAATACAAAGTTAAATTTTTTATATTATTGATAAAAATGAATTTTTTAATTTTTTTTTAAAGAATTCAAATCTTTAAACAATAAGATGTTAAAAAAATATAAAACCTCAATAAGAGAATAAAAACTAAACTCCATTAAAAATAAAATTAACAAACAAAATCAATGGTCAAAAACTGAAAAAAAAAACAGAAAAACTTAATTAGTAGACAGCTCCATTAAAGGGGCATATTTAATTTATTGAAATGTAGTAGAATTATAGATTTCATACCTTGATTTGCAGGCCCGTGAGAATTTAATTACCTTACTAGACAACATAATTCAGAGGAGAAGAAAGGGAGAGGAGATTAAAGATGACCTCATCCAATCAATGATATCTAGAGATGGGCTTCCTCAAGAAGAACGACTGACTGACATGCAGATAAAAGATAGCTGTCTTACACTTCTTTTAGCAGGACATTCCACAACAGGAGCTGCTCTCATGTGGGCAATGAAGTTTCTGGAAGAAAATCCTGATTCAAAAAGGATACTCATGGTATGGATAGTTTAAAGACAAAAGGAAAGTTAAGATCCATATCTTTTAATAAAATACAACTTAATCAAATAATATGTTAAGTAAAGAAGTTGTATGATATCAGGAGGAGTATGATAAGATTCTGAATAACAAAGCTGCATCAGGCATAACTAATTTGGCATGGGAAGATATCCAGAAAATGCCATATGCTTCCAAAGTAATGAAGTTTCTTTGCCTTCTACTCTCAAGTCTAGCCTTAATTTAAGATGTATTCAACCACTTTATTTATTTATTTTTCATGATATTATAGGTAGTATTAGAAACACTCAGAATGGCAAATCCCACCCAATGGAGTGTTCGCACAGTGCTTCAAGACTTTTCATTGCAAGGTAGAGATTGAAATTATTTTTATTATTTCTTTCTATTTTTATTTATATAAAATTGTGATAGTGTTATTTGAATTTAAATTTGAATTAATATTTTTTTGTTATATCATATGGAATTTATGTATGTTTAGATTGTTTAAATTAAATTAAATTTTAATTTTAATTATACTGTTATTTTCAGGGTTTACAATTAAAAAAGGTTGGAATCTTGCAATTGATCATTGTTCTCTTCATTATGATTCTCAAATTTTTAAAGATCCAACAAAGTTCAATCCTTCAAGATTCAATGTAAGTTTAGACTTTTCTATTTTCATACTTATGAATGTAAGTTGTTTATAACTTAATAGTTTATTTATAAATGTTCAGAGTTGTTATTAACTAAAAATACTTTTAATATAATCTTGTCCATTATTAAACATATTTTATATTTGAAAATTATTGTGTCGCTACACAAATCTCTATGTATTCCCCTTACTCTATTACTTGGGCACTCTATTCCTCTTATGTATTTAATTATTTTTTTCTCTCTCATTTGATTTCCAATCTTTACACTAAAACTTATTTTAGCACAAAGCTCCAAACCTTTATTATGACAAGGCTTCTCAGCTACACATAAGCTTTGCATGAGTACCATATTCTATTAGACTAAATCTAGCTATCATAGATTGTCTTGTGTCCTAGGGTGCCCCTACAATAAACTCCCTAAGTAAATAAAATGTGATTCATAGCTCACAAGTAGGGAATAAGTGGTAGAACCACCATTTTGGTCATGCAACAATAATGGTCATGATTTTTCCCTTCACCTCATTCTCTCCTTTTCTTCCCCTTGACCCTTTGTAGGTCATAAATCATTCACTGGATCTAACCTTGATACCTTTACTCCTTGACTTGCACATACCTAAGTCCTTATACAATCTCCTTTAAGCCTTATATTTATTCTCTCTGTTCATCTCATCCTTTTCATCATCTTTTGGCATATATACAAGTGCACTCCACTAGCACTCCATCCTTCACTTTATCTTTCTAGAGAAATCTTTATTTAGTTCAAATGTGTTCACCTTTCACTATCCTATGAGACCCTTTTGTAAGTTACTCTTGTTTCATTCCCCTCTCAATGACACTTAATTTGATGTCTTCAATGTCATATTCAACACCCTAGGCTATAATGAGCCCCATTGTTCCTATCTCCATCATCCTCAAATTCTCCTCTATTATTGCACATTCTACCCTACATACTAATGCTAACATTAATCACTCCTTTTTCAACTCCTTGCCTATTGAAAAATTATTTTATTAGTGGATCCAATGTCATATGAAATGGGAATTGTTCCTCTTATTCTTTTTTACTTCCCATCGAGTTATCATGTGCAAACATACTAGTGTGTTCTTCTCTTCTCTTGTGAATTTCATTAGTTTCCTCCTCTACAATAATGTAGGTTATCCCTACATGTGTCTCTTGTTATGCATCTTCTAATGATGGCTATTAAATTGTATCCTCCTCTCTGTGTTTTTCCTTTAAGGCAAAAGATCTATTTCCTTATTTACTTTCTCCTCCATCCACTACTAATTGCACTATGTGCAACTTCACTTTTATATCTTCTCCTTTATTGCTAGCTCTATGCAATAATCTTAAAATAAATAGGAATTGAGATTTCTCATCTCCATGATCTCTTCATCCCCTCTTGCAAAGACTCCTTCATGAATGTACCAACTATCTTCTTGTGCTTCTTTGTGATCACCTCCACAAGCATGGAAACAACTATCTTGATATGTGTTTTGTCCCTTTAATGTAAATTGTATCATTGCATGTGATTAAGTCTGCCTTCTCCTCTAGTGGTCCTTAGCTTTGTTCATTGTACATTGTTTTGACTTAGAATAATGCTTTGCTATCTTTGGGATAATTCTTTATCTACCCACTAACTCCTTTTCATTCTTCTACCTTTGGACTTTAGAAGCAAGTATTGTGCAAAAGAACTTTCCCTTCTTCTTCACTTATTTATGCTTTTTGCAAGGCACTCTCCTACCACTATGCTACTGCCTTGACACTTCTACATAATATTTATCTTATCAAATTTTGATGCTATTAGAAGACCACTCTCCTCCTTGGTTCTCGCACCAACTCTACCTTCTCCTTGTTCTACACTTTGCATGACATCTCCTCCTTCACACCTTCTACACTCTCAACTTGTGCAAGCTTTAGCATGAGCACAAAACATACATGCTCCTAGGTGGTGCTACAATAGTGTGTCACACTTATGGGACATCTTGATTATTGTTTGAAATTACATATTTTTTAGAAAAAATAATGATTTAAGCCTTGAGAGTTTCCATCTAAAAGGTTTTGATTAAAGGGAATTAGATCAAATCCTCTAGGAAAGAAACCCCCTAGTCTTAAATCAAACTCTTGATGGAGTCTCCTTCACACCTATTAAAATGATGAAAAATATTAATTTTGCTTCACCTTTTAGGTGATCAAATGAGGTTATTTAGAAATAAGATTTTGTAGGTATGTAGCCCTTAGCATAAGCTTTCCAAAAATTATAATTTTGAATTATTTCATTTTATTATTATATTTATTTTTTATTTTCTAGTGAACATAGGGGTTCAACTGAACATCAAGGTCTTTATTCCACACATGTGAAAACATTAAAAAATAGAGAAAAATAATTCTAAAAATATATATGCGCTAGGTACTAATGTCCTTGTTTCAACAAAAAAAAGAATATTTTTTATTAGAGGTTCAACAAGTTTTGATGGGGCCCCGAAACCCATTACAACTAGTTTTTAAGGGCTCCATAACCCTATCCAAGGCAGGAAAGTTGCATAAAAGATAAATCACATACAATTAGCAACAAAACAGCAACAACAATAACAAGAAGACATAACTACACAAGATGCATCAGATAACGAGAGAGAGAGAGAGAGAGAGAGAGAGAAGATCCCTAAACAACCAGATTTTAACTAGGACCTAAAGACCATAAGTGAACATTGAACCCTCTTGCACCAACGAGGCAACAACAAACCATCTGCTCAGGAAAGACATCACTGATGCAACTCCAACTCGTATCTGAATTATTAAAACAAGAGCAACCAAAGTTCCCAATCAAAGAAAAAAGCTCGCCCAAATTTTCAACCTCAATATGAGAAGAACAAGGCGGAGCCAGGGAAAAAAATCCCCATACAATCAATTTTTTTGCGACAGCACCCCACCAATCTACTAACAATAGCCTCCCAACAACATCTTCCCACTAGGGATGCAAACCCAACCTCCACCTCAAGAGGAGGGAGCTCGCCTCCAAAAGAGAGGATGAAATGAGACCCAAAACCTTCAAAAACACCACTCTCCTCCTTACACAAGCAACACCTCGATAAGAGCCAACATAAAGGATAAGATCTAGCAAGCAACACTATAGTTACCAACTCCACCTCAATAAAAGAAAGATCCACCTCAAAAGGAACAATCTCCCCCTCTATAGAAGACTCAAGTCGTAGATCCCAATAGAAAGTGAAATTAGAAGGGAGGGAAGACACCACATCCCAAGGCAGCCCTAACATCAGGTGTAGGTAGGAGGAAGCAAGGAACTCTACAAACAAATCACACAATTGGGCCCAAAGATAACACCATAAGCATAAGTTTCAAGATTTCTAAATAAACTGTGTGCACCATAAACATAACCTAACTAGCCACAGATCAACCACAATCTACACACCAAAGAACCATAATGAGCAGAGATCCAAGCCCAAGGATAACATAAGAAAATTGGGCCCAAGAGGGACAAGGGAACCCCAACAAGGACACTGAGAGATAGCCAAACCATAAAGCCCCCAAGCTGCCCCAACACACTGGTCAGAGCCAAAGATAAGCCAAATATCCATAGAGCCAATCCAAGGGAAACACCACCAATCTGAAATAGTGAAACTAGGAGCACCCACTACACACACAAGACAAAAAATACCACCACAAAACCACCAAAAGGACATCAAAAATGGGCTAAGGGAAACCCAAAAGGAACCAATTAGAAAATAGGCCAGCATGGAAAGCACCCAAACCATCCCATTACACTAAATAAGACCAAGAATACGCCAGTCCTCCAACCAATCCATCTCATGGGAAAAGGAACCCCCACAACCACACACCACCGAAGTCCTCCAAGCAATGCTAAGGAAGCAACAATCACCACACCAGACCCCCACAATAGGAGAGTCAAGAGAAAAGGAAAATAGAGCATAGAAATTAGCCTCGAAAAAACAAGCAGACCCAGGGTACTACAAACAAGAAGTCGAAACCCTCCAAAACAAGACAGTAGAGCAATGATCCAAAATGATCAAAGTTGCTCCAAACCTCAAATGGGAACCCACACTAAGCCACACCCAAAAGGAACCATGAAACCACACCATCAACCTCTCCACGATCACCAAAAGCAGCAAAAGGAGAAAAGCATCCATTCTTCGTCGCTCCAGCTCTCTGAACAGAACAAGAGGCACCAATCCCCTAACATCATTCCATAGGTCCTGCAGAAGAATCGAGGCCAAAGAGAGAGCCTCGCGCCAAGAAACAATGGGACCATAATAGAAAGCAGCAAAGTCTGGAGACACCAGAGGGAATCTGGACCTCCCCACATCGTCTGCACCAAATCTCCACCACAAAACAGCATCAGGCCCTCCTGACACCACACACACAAGAGGAGACGCCAGGCAAGTTCCATCATTGTCAACATCACCATCCTCATCCAAGGTAGCGTTCAAACCTCCACCCCCTCTACCGCACCCATTCAACACTTCAGGTTGAAGGAAGAGCACACAACAAATATGGAGAGCCCAAGACAACATACCCGATACCGCAATAACCACCAAATCATAGCCAAAGAAAAAGAGGCCATCGTAGAAACCCGCATCAAGGCAGCTCCTAGAGAGCACCATATCCAGAGAAGAGAGTAGAACCACCACAAGCGCCTCCCAAGAAACACCCAATCGCCAAGAGAGCCGAAGAAAAAAGATCCAAATAAAACCTTGCCTCCAACGAAACATCCTGGAGAGGAACGCACCAAACGAGACACAGGTTAAAAGCGAACCCATCTCCATCGCCATCATCCTCTCCCTGTTCCTCCTCACCAGATTTCAAAACACACCCTCCGCACTTTCTCCCGCCCACACCGCTCTCGCTCGCCATGTTAGGCATTTTTGATAAAAAAAAAATAAAAAAGTTAATGTGGATACATACATTTTTTTCAATGTTGTATGGTATAAACTTATGTCTAAATTATAATTAATCTCATTTCAAAAATTAATGTGAAAAATACAACAAAAAATATGAAAAATGTGTACATTAAATATTGGTGTCAAAAATCTATTTGAATTTTTTATTATTTTATCTTATCTATAAAAAAGTTATGTTGTACATGGTATAAATGTCACTTTTTAAAAATATTGTTAACTATAAAAAACAAGTTATTAAAAATTGTACATAATTTTTTTTATCAAATTGTTTCTTACAATTTAAAAGTCTATATTTAGAATCTACATATGAAATTTTAAAAATCACTAGTCCACATCATCTTTAAATTCTTAATGGTTTAGTTGCTATAGGTGTAAAAATGTGAATATTTGGTTAAAAATATTGATTTTAATGTCTCACTTTGACCAAAAAGTGGGACACACTATTATAAGTTGACCCTTCTTCTCCTCACCTAGAGCACTTGCAACTATCTCCCTATTATGTACAACAATCTATAAATGCCCACAACAAAACTCTTCCTTCTCTATACATGCCACTAAGGAAAGATCTACTTCTATCTACTATTCCTCTAGGGAAATTTCTATAGGAAAAAAGTCTTCTAGAGCATCTCCTTCCTCTAGATTGATGGTCTCTACCTCATCCTCCATGAAGTCCTCTTTTAAGAATTGTGAGAAAGCCCTCTTTGCTTCTTTATTTGATTTTTGTTTTTTCAAAAAATAGATTTGAAATATCACATAACAACTTCCTCTACACATTGCCTCTCAAGGCAATATTCTACCGTGTGTTACACCTCCAAACTTCTAGTCTACACAACCACTTAGGTTTCTCTCTTAGGTGTACCACTTTGCTTAACAATTTGTAAACCATATAGTCACAATTCTTCTCCCTTGCCTTTTCACCACCTCCTTTCTTGGAGATCTCTCCATGCTTCTAGTATATTGTTGCACAAAAAATATTATGTGCAAACTCTACCCTCTTGTAGTCTTCTAGCCATCAGATTGCAAAAAATAATTCTTCATGTCCAATACCCATTCCATCATTTTTTAGGATCTTCTCTTCCCAAGAAAATATGTGCTTTTATATCATACTCATCTCCTCCACAAGGTTTTTCTACTCTCTTCTCCTTCCACATTTGTCTCATGCAACACCTCTAATATATATGTGAGTTCCTCATTCTTTTCCACGATCTATGGGTAGATCCATAGTAGTGTGTCCCACTTGTGGGACAATAGAGTTTTGCATGGCCAAGGAGAAAAAATTAACAAACACCTTCATTTGAAGGTGTTTCTTTAAACGAATATACCTTCATTTGAAGGTGTGCTTCACAATTACCTTATACTTCAAAATTTTAATATTTTAGTATTTTTTTAGGCTATTGAAAGCACCTTCATTTGAAGGTACCTTCAAATGAAGGTCCTTAGATGGACCTCGCTAGCTTGGTCTTTAGATTTATTGAATTTCCATGAATAGTAGACTCATCATTGTCAAAAACAAAGCAAGGACTAACATTAGTACTACAAGAACAAATATTTGAACCAGCAACATACTTTTAGTGTCAAAACATTCATCTAAAAAATGTTTTAGGCTCAATACAAGAAGAAGAAAATATTAAATCTTTTAATCCATATCCTAACAATGTCAACTCATCTCCATTTATTGCTAAGCTTCTAAAAATTGTTTGAGAAAAGAATAACTTATCATGCAATTACTTGAAGAAAAATTTCAGTAATGGAAACCCCTCAATTCTTATTTGATACTATCCCAACTTAATTAAATTCAAAACTCAATTTTACAAAAAAAAGAAAAACAGATCCTTTAGAAAATTGAACAAAATAGAATAACTTATTTGTTATGACTTAAGTACATTGAACACAAGCTTAACACTATTGCAAGGAATATTGTTAACTTTATGAATGACATTGTTGTTAAGGTATGGATGACTCTAAACAACCATCCTCTTATAATAGCCAAGGATTTATTTTTCTAAGTTTCTAATAAATAGATCTTAAATTTTGACCAAATTACCTAGTCAAAAGAACATATCATGCCCTAAAACAAGGCAATTAACACATTCCCATGCTCTCTATTAGATCATGATGATTTTATAGCAAAGAACCAAACATAATGTTAACGATGAAGACCAAATTCACTTTTGTTTATCCTTAGAATGTTATGTCAAATCAAAAGTCAATATCTTAACTTTTATTAAGGTGGCATTTTTTCCATGCAGGAACCATTAAATGCTTATTCATTTGTTGGATTTGGAGGCGGTTCTAGAACATGTCTTGGAATGAATCTTGCCAAGCTTGAAATTATTATTTTCCTTTACCATTTATGTACTAAATACAGGTAAAATGGATATTTAAATGAAATAAAATAATGATATTAAATCAAAATTTGTAAAAATGTGTAAAATTTATTTATTCTTCATTTATAATATTCATTTTAATAGTTTTTCTTTCTTTTACAAATGGACAAGCGTTAGCAAAGAAAATGCATTAAGTTCGAGTTTTATAAGAGTGTTGAAAGATGGGTATCAAGTAAAAGTAGAACACAAGTAAAATGATAAATAAATAAAAGGATTACAAATAAATGTTCTTACAACATGACATTAATTACTATTCATTTTCAGGTCCCTTCAAAACTTGTTTTTCCCCCAATCAAAACTACTATTTATTTTTATTTGATAACTTGTAAATTATATGAAAATAGATATGAGCATTAATTTTAGGTTAAATTAGTTGTATAATATTATTGATTACTAGTGTCTATGCTAGAGACTATATCTTTCATTAAAAAATATGTTTTTGTGCATTGGTAATCATGTAGGAAAAACAATTAAAAAAAAATTATATGGTTTATAAACAATATTATTTAGTGGTTAATTATTTTTTAATTGAACCAAAATAATTTCATACATTAATTGATCAAATTTTAATATGTAAAAATCTAAAAAAAAATGACAAAAGTGAAAATCATATAATTAAAAGGTAATATATTAAATACGCATATCTAAGACCCACCAATCATATTTATCGTTTTAACAATTTATCATAAGTTCATTTTTATAAATTATAGTTAGAAAGGTATATTAATTTTCATTAGATTTGTTGTAGTTCGATGCATATTGATAGTATTTCTACATTAATGAACTTGTGATTAGCACCTAACCAAAAATTAATAGCATGAGATACCTAGCTTAAAATCTCAATCCCTTTAACTAAAATCAAATGAATAGTCTCATTTATCATATAAAGTCATTAAATCATGTTATGTAGAGCTTAAGAATATATTAAAAATTTATATAAGTACATATGAAAGAGAAACATTGAAGAGAAAGGCCTGAGCAAATAACAAGCTACTTTCAAGAGTCGAAGCTAGAACTCATCAAGTAATACTAGATTTTAAGATATTTTTTTAGATCAAACCTCTAAAGGGGGAATAAGTTGTTAAGTTCGTAGCATATGATTTAATAAATTTAATATGAACAACCAAATATGAGAATTTGTTCTTATTGACTTGCCATATTAACTTGTAAATTCTCTTTTCAATTCAAGTGAGATAACTTTAGGAGTTTAGTAATAATAATCTATTTTTCTATTAATGGATTATATTGATTTTTTAAATATAGAGATTATATTTAATTACAAACTTTTATTGGAATATAATTAGTTACACCATAATGTCCTCTAACATGACTCCTCCCATCGCTCCTCTCTCTCACGTTGCAGATCATTCCACATTGGTTGTTGATGCCACCATTTTTGGGTCATTTTTGAAGGGTACATAGGGCTCTTCATTGCTTTCATCCTTAGATTCCTTTGCTCGAGTGATTCGTGCAATTGCTCAATCACCTAATAAACCTCTTATAGTGCCTTCTACTGCTTATGGGGTTCTCTCCTCTTTGGTGACCAAGTCCGACTCTACTCGCCCCCCTCTAGTGTGCACTAATCCCTCGGCCAAACCTTCTCCAATGGTGGTCTACAAGGGGGAAGTGCTTGAGAATGAAAATTTATATCAAAGGTTTGGCTTGGTTTGTCGCTTTGAAAATCTTTGTCCATCTCTCCTTGACTTGAATAAGTGGGTTTTGGAGCATTGGAGGATGTTAGTTTTAGGTAAGATCAAACTCTTCCCTAGTGCTAAAGGTTTTCTGTTGCTACCTTCACTTTTGTTGAGGCTCGTGGTGTGGGTTTGGGTCATCTTTGGGCTTGGGGAGTTCATTCTCTTACACTCAAACCCTAGTTCTCTTCCTTTGATCCCCTTGCCAAACCACTCAATGTACGTCTGGTATGGGTTAGATTCCTGAATCTCCCCATTCAATTCTAGGAGGAGACTTTCTTTGAAGCCATTGGGAACTCAATTGGTCACTTCTTGAAAACTAATGATGCCACTTCTTTAATGGGCCATTCTACATGTGCTCAATTTTTGGTGGATATCAACATCTATTTGCCTCTTCATGAAGAGGTGGTTTTTTTGGTCGAGGATCATCCCTAGTCTCAATTGATTGACAATGAGGATCTCACCTTTAGGAGTCACTATTGTTTTGCTACTACTCACCTGGCTTCAACTTGGTCTCTTTAGCATTAGAAGGGTGTGTCAACTTGGTGGAAGGATGCACGAATGATGATATCTTGATTGTTCTAGCTTTTGACTCTTTTGTGGTGGCTTCCCCCAAGCTTTTGGGTAGCCTTTTAGTCCCAACTCGGATTTGGTGTGCCTTGTTGTCCTTAGTGGTGTTCTTAAGTGTGCTCCTTCTGCTCCTCCAACTTTTTTTGTCTTGCCAAAATCTGTTGGGGTTAGCGGTTGCAGCTCTCCTGGATGTCCTCATATTCCCCCCTTGGATTCTCTTGGTCTTCCTTTGGGCGAGACACCTATCCCATGTAGTGGGTGTCCTGACAATAGCATCACTTGGACCATTGTTCATAGAAGGTGTAAAGGACCCTCCTTTACCTCTTCTAGTTCTCTTTATTGTGACTTAGTGGATAAGTCTATTTGTACAGGGTTGCATCCCTAGCCTTTTTTTTCTTTTTGATTCCTAACTCCAGTCAAAAGCTTTGTTGGTCTTTGTTTGTTTCTTTTTTTTTCACCTCTGGTGAGATTTGTTCCATTTGCCTTGATGGTTGTCTTGTATTGGGTACGAGCCCTTCTTGTTTTTATTGTAGTCAAAAAAATATTTTAGCTAAATTTTTCATCAACAATGATAAAGACTTTTCAATCTGGCTTTGGAGAAAAAAATTCTTTATTGAAAACAATCACAAAAATAAAAAATTATCATTTAATGTGCAATATTAAAAAAATCATTTATTTCCAATAAGTCAACCATGTAATTTTAGGAAAAGAATAAGGTTCCTTGCAACTATCATTTCTATGACTATTAAAAAATAAATTATAATTTCATTAAACATTACTTCGTATCCTTGTTTTTTTTAATTTTAGTAAGACTCTTAAGCATTTATTCCTTCCTCTTCTTTGTGTATTGGCATATTAAAGTTATACAATTCTGCTATGTTATTTTTGTATTAGTTGGTTATCACTTGTTGATATCAACGCATTTATACTTTGATATTCTAACGAAAGCAAGATAATGAGTCCACTTTTAGTGGAAGTGTTGGGGATAGAAAAAATGTTGACAAGAATGGGTACTCATTTCGTAAAAATGGGTACCTGTTTCGTAAAAGTAGGTACCCGTTTCATAAAAATGGGTACCCACATTAGAAAAGATCAAAAAACTATTGTTTTCACATCCTCTCTCCATGAGAGTCAGTTTTCTACATCATTCCAAAGTAGGTGGCCTTCCCATTTACATGTGTTTATGTCTTTATTAAAAAATTTCAATTTCTAATGAAATTTAATTTTAACATTTAAAAACCTAGACCAACTAATGTTAATTGAAAATAAATACCCTAATACCTATTTTAAACCCTAGAAACTTTCGACCATAAATTTAAATTTTAGGTTTTGTATCTTAGAGTTAATTTAATATATGATACAATCAAAACCCTAGAAATATCAATAGATCTCTATTGAATGAAATATAAATTAATATATCAATCAATATGTAGATCGATATTTATAGTGTTTAGGGTTAGTTTACACCACTAACCACATTTAGGGTTTAGGTTTAGTTTACACCCCCATATCCATTTAGATTGTAGGGTTTAGGGTTGGTTTAGACCACTAACCGTGTCCAATTTAAGTGTCCTTTTGAATAGATATACATTCTCTAAACTATTGAAATGTATCAATTATGACACATAGATGTAGCTAGATAAGGAAACAATGTCATATAAAATAATAAATCATAGACAAGATGCTCATGATATTAATAATTTTCAATGATGGGTCCTAGATAACAATTGTTATGATAACTAGATCAATTGATATAAGGACATAAGACAATGCTCTAAGAAGTTAGATCAATCAATGTAAGTACATAAGATAATTCTCTAAGAAGATAGATTAATCAATGTAAGTACATCAGACAATTAATAATCATTGAGATCATACTCCATAAGGGATAAGGATAAAGGTATATTAAGAGATAAATCAAGAGATGGTCAAGAAAGAGTGGCTAAAAATTATAAGATAAGCCAAGAGATTGAATACGTAAAAGACAAAAATGCAAATATAAATAATGGAAGAACTATAATGAGAAAAAGTAAAATAAGATAAGGTATCATAATTAAGAGAGAAAAGATATACATAATATGGCCCCCAAGTGAGGTGTAGCACCCCTTCGATTTGCTTATGTTTTTAGATAGTGTTTTTATTTTGATAGACTATGAAACTATGATGTTATTTGATCGTTGACATTGGAGCGATGATGGTTTTTATTTTGAGATGTGATGGTACACTATATTGATGATTATTGATTATGACATGCTTTCTAGCTAGCATAGTTGCTCATGTGATTTGATATTGATATATGCTCATCTGCAATTATTTGATGTTTTAGTTTCGTCAGTTTTGATGTGACACTATATTGGTGAAGGGAATGGGATTGCATCACTCACTTGCGAGTGCCCTGTGATTCCGCGATTTTATTTTCATGATGTGATTTTTCATGATCTATATACATGTACGACATATGTTTTGATTGCAAGATTGCAGGTATAGGACATCGAATCCACCTGGATTCACAAGTTTGAGTGTGTCCATTGCCCAACAGAATAGTAGATTGGGAGATAGTAACATGATTTCCTTGTCAAACCACAACCCTAGTCACAGTGTGTCATCAATTCTTGTTTTAGTTATCCTTTGTTGTTATGTTGTCCACACTTGCCTTGTCGTTTATTTATTTTGCAAGGTATGTTTTGTGGGAAATTATTGTTTATAATGTTTTAAAGTGATTACTTAATTAATCATGATTAATGTTATTAGAAGCTTTATATTTGATTTAATTAATTAAATTTAATTTATTTTGTAAAGTAATTTAATCTTTGAGATTAAATTTATTTTATAAAGTGATTAAATTAATTAGATTAAATTTAATTAGAAATTAATATGTGATTTTAAATAAACAAATATCTTGTAAATATCTTAGAGGAAATATCTGTGATTTGGTTGGGAAAGATATTTTAATTGTGACATGTGTTAGAAAATTAATAAACTGTTGTTGGGAATTAATTCTAGGAGAGAATTATTGCTTAACAGAAAGAAGGAAAGAGGTTATCTCATGGGAATGTAAGTTGGAAGAGGTTGTTGGAAATGGGAAGAGGTTGTTGAAAATGGGAAGAGGTTGTTGAAAATTGGAGGAGGTTGTTGAAAATTGGGGAAGAAGTTCTTGGGAAATTGGCTTTGGTTTTATTTTCAATTTTGTGGAAAGAGGTCTATTCTGGAAGAAGCTTTGTTAATTTTGGAATCTAAAGGCGAAGCTCTACTTCAAACTTCATTTCCTCAAGCATCGAAAATAGGTTCTTTATTGTTTTCATTTAATTTTAAATTGGAAAAGGCTATTAAAATTAGTTATTGTTTTGGAAAAGATTGCTTAATTGTTTTGAAATTGGAAAATTACCGTGAAAGCTTTAGAGCTTCTGTAGAAATTGTTTTAAGCCTTGATTTGTTTTGAAATTGGAAAATTATCGTGAAAGCTTTAGAGATTCTGTAGAAATTGATTTTAAACAATAGAATTCCCAAAGGGAAAACAATAAGAAATTTGGAAAACCTCTGTAGGGAATTGATTTAAATCTTCCTATAAAAATTGTAGAAAACCTCTGGTTGTATTGGAAAAGATCTTCATGTAGAAGATTATTTTTTTTCTTCCAATTGGAACTATTTGGGCTTGGGAAATTGAAAACCTCAAATTAATTTGTGAATATCCCCCTGTAGAAAAATTTTGTGAAAATTGCTCTTCTCGAGCAATCATTCTGATATATTTTTATATATATATTTATATATAAATATATATGTGCATATACATATACATATATATATAATTATATGCATGTTAATACTAATAAAGTTCCTATAAAAAGAAGACCACAAAAGTAGGGGATGGCGGAGCAACGACAAGATCGTGGAAAAGCTCGGGCCTTCAGGCGTCACCAACGTTTTCAATATGGAGGCAAGGCACAATATCGATGGCCTTTCAACAACCGAAGGGGTAGAAACGGACAGCAGAACGGAAGGAAGGGTCCCTCAAGGGCATGGAAGGCTCCGAGGAAGCAGTATGCAAGAAGTGGGCTTCCAGAGAACCGTAATGGGCAAGGTTGGAATGTGGTGTGAAAGGGAGATAGATTTCGTTCAATGGCGTTAACCGAGAAAGTAGACATGTCCCAGATCCGTGCAAAATTCTAGAGGCCGAAAAATCAAGCAATTGTTGCAGGCCCAAGTAAGGTAAACCCAAACCCCTCTTTGGTTGTGTCGCTAATGGTAGGAGATAGAGATTGGAATGAGTCTGTGAACTTCTTGAAAACACATGCCTTTTTTTTTGAAATGGGGGGGAAAATGGTCGGCAACAAAAATCAGAGCTTGGTGTGATATCCACTGGGGGAAATCTTATAGACTTAAGACTCTGGAGAATGGGTTTTATTTGGTGACGTTCCAAACTGTGCAAGATAAGGAGTGGATTTTGAATAATGGTCCTTTCATGATGGAGGGGTGGAGGTTTTTCCTTCTGGATTGGAGCCCGAACTTTAACCCTAATCTGGTGGTAACCAGTGAAGTGCCTGTCTAGATAAAACTCAAAAATCTACCACAGGAGTATTGTGGTTAGGATACTCTAAAACAAATCGGCAATAAGCTAGGCATTTTCTTGAAGGCTGAGGAAAAGGTGGACAAGGCGTACTTTAGCATGTATCCATGCATTTGCATTTCGCGGCAGGCCATTCATTCGCTTTCGGAGGTCATGGAACTGAAATCTAGCGAGGGAGAATGGCTCCAAGGAGTGGAGGTGGATGATAACCCTGGAATTGACACATCGCAACCCAGGATTTTTTTTAGGGATGAGCCGAAATCAACACTGGATAAAGGGAAAGATTTAGCCCAGGATCTGTTAGCTAAAGAAGTTGTGAGGCTGACTGAACCGTGGGATGGAGAGTATTAGTGGAATCAAATTATTTGGGATTGCATGGGAGAACCTCTAAACAGGCCCTCAGTAATGGTGCCTGGGAAGTGTGCAGGTTTACATGAAACCCTCAAAGGGAGTGTCATTGGCAAGACGATTCTGGAAAGAAATTTGGGTCTAGACCCAAAGGAGCTAGGATGAAATGTTGATGGAAATTTAGAGATCTCGGAGGTGACTTTGGAGGCTAAGGATAGGTTTCAAAGCAAAGCGAGTGGGATTATTCGAAGGGGAAATGTTTTAGCTTTTCCGGAGTTGGACTCATGCCCCACCTCCCTCTTGTAGAGTGAAAGCTTGTGGGATGGGAATGAAGAGGGCAGCCTCGATCAGTCAATATCTCGGCCTACCCCTGATAGAGAGGATGGAGCAAACTGCAATCGTGGCGAGAAACCTGATGAGACTAAGAATCAAGAGTTCAATAACCTTGACAATCATGGAGGCTTGGAGTAACACATCAAGTGATAAATCCATTGGCTGGGGAGGATGAGGTCCTTTTTAAGGATATCCAAATCTCCCCCATTCAGAACCTTGAATGTCAGTTTGACGAAGCTAGGGATAGTGGGGGTAATTTGGAAGATTCTGAGTCAAACCTGCTCTCTGAAGATGAAGAGGGAGTTGAGGATGTGTTTGGCCTGAATGGAGGGGTTGGAATTGTGGATAAAAGGTCTCTGGAGCAGTCAAATGCTCTTAATCCAAGGGTGAAGCTCGGGGAAAAGAAGAGGCGTGGCCAGAAAACTAATCGAATGAGGCTAGAACTGGCAGGCAATGTTGCAGGTCAGAGCAAACTGAGATCGGGAAAAGGCTATGGCTTTTCCCGACAACCATGAAAATCCTATCATGGAATGTCAGGGGCTGCAATGCCCCTAACAAAGTGTGATTGATCAAGTAATGTTTTGATCAAGCAAAGCCGGATTTAGTGTTAATTCAAGAATCTAAAATCAAGGAAGAATATTTTGATTGGTTTAAGAATTTTTTTAGCAATTGGAATTGTTTTCTTTCTGGAGCGGTTGGGGCTTCAGGAGGAATTGGGGTGTTGTGGAAGGACTTTGTTGATGTGGTTCAACTCATCTGACAAGAGAGATATTGGCAATGGTTGGGAGTTGAATCTAAGCAACTTGGAACATCCTTTTCAATCTTAAATGTGTATGGCCCGATCAGTAACAATCTCAAAAAAGACCTGTGGCATGATCTCTCTGCAATTTTGGGGAATGCGAAGGATAAAATGTTTGTTCTGGGAGGTGATTTCAATGTTGTTTTGATGCCTTCTGATAAATTGGGTGGTGTGTGTTGGACTGGACAGAAACAACAAGATTTCAATGAGTTTGTCATTGGGAATGGTTTGTTTGAACTTCCCTTTAAAAATGGGGACTTTACTTGGACCAATCGTCGAAGTGGGTTCCTCAATATTTCTGAGAAGTTGGATAGATTCTTTCTGGCTGGGAATTGGGCCAGTCCAAGTTGGACTTGTGAGGCGGACATTGTTCCTGTGTCTGGTTCGGATCATTATCCCATTTGTCTAAGAATCCAAGATGAAATCACGTTGGATCGATGTCCTTTTAAGTTTGAAGTCATGTGGCTTCATGACCTTGGTTTCAAAAGCTTGGTGGAGGGTTGGTGGAGGTCTGCCCCAGCTAGATATGGTAACAAAGCCTTTATCTTTTTTTAAAAACTACAGTTCCTTAAGGAACAACTTAAAAGGTGGAACAAAGAATCTTTCAGAAATATCTTTGCTGAGAAACTCAGGTTGGAGGAGAACCTGAATGCTTTGCATTCTAAATTCATTGAGCATGGGATGAGCGAGGAGGATTTCTCTACTAAAAGGGACCTGAATAGTGAATATACTAAAATCCTTGCTAGGGAAGAAGTTTATTGGAGGCAGAAATCTAGAGAGTTGTGGCTTAAAGAGGGTGATCGAAACACGAGGTTTTTTCACAACTTGGAAAATTTTTGATGATCTTGTAATAATATTTATTCAATAAAGGATGCTACCGGTGTGGTACGTAATAATGTGGGTGAGGTTAATAAGGCTATGGTTCAGTTTTTCTTTGAGGCCTTCTCTACTGATCTTTCTGGGCAGCAGGTTGATCCCAATATCCTTGAGGTCATCCCTAAGTGTGTTTCTGAGGCCCATAATTAAATGCTTATGGAGGTTGTCACTGTCAGCAAAGTGAAGAAGGCGGTCTTTGGTCTGGGTGGGGATAAGGCTCCAGGATCGGAGGGGTTTTCTGCAATTTTTTTCCAGAATTTATGGGACCTTTTTGCTACTGATATTTGGGAAGTGGTTGAGGAATCGAGAAGGGATGGCTTCATTCTCAAAGATTTTAACAACAAATTCATTGCATTATCTCTAAGGTTGTTTCCATCAGGTTAAAAAAGGTTTTGGAGTCTTTCATCTCGGTGGAACAGAGTGGTTTCTCTCCCAACAAATCCATTTTGGAAGGAATCATTGTGGCCCATGAAGCTAATCACTATGTTCGCTTGTCAAAATCTTAAAATATGATGGTCAAGTTAGACATAAAGCGTGATTATGATGAGGTTAATAGGGAATTCCTTTTGAAGGTGTTGGAGAAGTTTGGTTTTTCTTTGGAATGGGTGGCTTGGATCAAAAGTTGCATATGTTCCCCTCGCTTCTCTGTTCTTGTAAATGGGAGCCCGCAAGGGTTCTTTGAGTCTAGTAAAGGCATCAGACAAGGTGATCTTGTCTTGCCTTTTCTGTTATTTATTTTGGCCGAGGTTTTAGGAAGGCTTATTTCGAGGAAGTGCAATTCTAGCTAGTGGAAAGGCATCAAAATTGTTGAAGGCATGGATCCCCTATCACATTTTTAATTTGTGGATGACACCTTTTTGATGGGTGAAGCTTCCTTTTGTGAAGCTAGGGTGATGAAGGAAACTCTTGATGCATATGGAAAAGCATCAGGGCAATGTATCAGCTGGTGCAAGTCTGAAATCTTTTTCTTTAATACTCCAATTAGTAAACAATTGGAATTTACAGAATTCTAGGTATGAAGTCGGGGGCTTTACCCAGTAAGTTTCTTGGGATTCCTTTGTTTGGTGGGGCAAACAAATCCCACATTTGGAAAGATTTGGTGGATGCTTGTTTGAAAAGGTTGGAAGGGTGGAAGAGTAAGTGGTTAACAGCTGCAAGAAGGCTCCTAATGCTAAAATCTATGGTTTCATAAATTTTGGTGTACTCCATGATGTGTCTAAAAATCCCCAAGAAAGTGGTAAATGTGGTGATCCAAGGTATGAGGAAATTCTTCTGGAATGGTGCTAGCGATCAGGATAAGATTCCCCTTTTAGCTTGGGAAAAGATATGTCAATCTAAAGACTTAGGAGGGGCTGGTTTGAGGAATTGGCAAGTGATGAATGAAGCACTAGGTGCCTAATTGGTCTGGAATTTTTATTCGAAATCGAACCTTCTCTGGGTCAAAGTACTTAGGGCGAAGTACTTGGATTCAATGGAGAATCATAGGATTTTCACTATTCATAATCTGCCTAAGGGATCTGCCATCTAGAACTTCATCATATCCTGTAGGTCTATTCTTACGAATCATATTTCCTGGCAGGTTGGGAATGGATTGAAGGCTAACTTCTGGGATGACTCATGGGATGGGCATCCAGCTTTGAAGGATAATGAGGATCTTCAGGAGCTTAGAGGTATCATGATTCAAAAATGGGGTGTAAAGGTCCAGAATTTTGTGGAACTCAAAGTTGGTGTTTTTGGAAGGGAATGGGTGTGGAAGAATGTGGAAAGAGAAGGCCTCTTTGTTCAGCATTTGACAAGGTTGAAGGTAGTTTTTCGGGAAAGGAAAATTTTGCTGTCAGGCGAGGAGGACAAAGTTGTGTGGTGTGGTGCGTCAAATGGGTGCTATTCGGTTAAAATTGGGTACCAGCTTTTGGACCATCATGAGGGTGATTTCTTTTGGGCAAAGAATTTGTGTTGGAGCAAGGTTTACTTATAGAAAGCTGGCACTTTTGCTTGGTTGGCAATTAAGGGAAGAATTCTATCAGGGGAAAGAAGGAAGAGGCTTGGTTTTGCGGGGCCAACGAAATGTGTAATGTGTGACAAGGCTGAAGAATCAGTGGACCACCTCTTGCTCCAATGTGAAGTTGTTGTTGAATGTTGGGACAATCTGAGAAGGAAGCTTGGATGACATGGCCCTCTTTATAAATATCTGAGAGAGGTCTTTGAGAGTTGGTTGATTGTGCGTAGGAAATCCATTTTGTCTAGCATTTGGGTCCGCAACCCTTCTATTTTGGTTTGGGAGATATGGAAGGAGAGGAATAGGAGGATTTTTCTTGAAAAAAAGGAGGTTATTAAGAGGCTATCAAGCAGAATTGATAACTCTATTGAGGAGGTTGTTGGGAGTGCGACCTCGCAGGCCTTGGGGACGAGGATCCTATTTACTATGGCTGACTAGGGTGTGCAAAGAGAGTGGCCAAGTATCAAGCTCAGAACTGGTCAAAGCGGTGAGGTAATTGAGAAGAAAACAACCGATTTGGAAGTGCATTGGGAATGCCCGCCTGTGGGGTGGCATAAGGTGAACTTTGATGGAGCCTTTAAAGGCAATACTGGGCCATCTGGGGCTAGTGCTTTAATTAGAGACTGGTAGGGTGGTATTGTGGCCTTTGGGGCTAGAAGGCTAAACAGTGGGACAAATAGCGTGGCAAAAGAAAATGTTGCTTTGTTAGGAGTGGGGTTAGCTCGATCGTTGGGTGTGCGCAAATTACACCTTGAAGGCAACTCTTTGGTTATTATTCAGGCCATTGCGAATGGTGGTGCAAATGCGTGGCATTTGCAAGGTTTAATCAAGGTAATTTTAATGAAACTGAAAGGTTTTGAAGATTTCAAGTTAATCCATATAAGGAGAGAAGGTAATGGTGAAGCGGATTGCCTCTCGAACTAGGCGGACTCCTTTGCTGATGAAGGGGATTCACAGTTTGAGGACTGTAGGAATTTGGAGCTTGGGGAAATCGTCTGAGCTGGTAGGTGAGTCATCATGGTGACGGGGCATGTTGAAACTTTTTCGATTACATGTAGGGTGGGGTGGCTAGTTCCTCTTTATGATTCCTTTTGAATCATGAATTTTTCGTTGGCTTTTTGGGCTTTGGACTTTGTCAGGTTTGTAGTACTTTGGCTGACGTCTTCTGCTCAGGGTAGAGGCAGACATACTTGGATGAGGTGGAGATCCTCCCATCTTTTATCGTGCAATCATTTATTGATCACTGGCGATGATGGAGTGTGCGCATTCATGTTAAATGGCAGGGGAGGTGTTATTGCTTGTACTTGGCACGTGTTGATGACCTATTTAGGGAATTCCTGGTGGACTCAGTGCATTCAGAATGTGCAGAATGGTCAGGTGTTTGGGGTTTGTTGCAGGTTATTGATGGAGGCAATGTATTCGTTCAAGATGACTTTGCAGCAAAAGGCGTTTTTTGGCCCGGTTTCTAAATTTTGACTTAAATTCGTTTTGAAGTTGACATCAAATGATGTTGTGGAGGCGGTCTTGGAAGCTTTGGGTAGATTATTCATGGAAGCTACGCACAGAGGCAGGATTAATGCTGATATAGCCTCAATGATCTTCTCTTGGGGTCTCGAATTAAACGAAGAAATTAAAGTGGTTAGATGGGTTATGGAGTCGCTCTTTGAAAAAGATCTGTTGTCGGGTATGGAATCCTTTCTAGAGTGGGCGGTCCTGGGGGTGGGATATGATATTTCTGAGGGATTTGAGGATATGGAGGATGTGGAGGAGCTAGTTGTGGTTCCTTTCGTGAGGTGGAGGTGGAGGCTGGACAAGGATGCACATAGGATGGAGATGCTAGTTGCATGGGAAAACTTGAAATTGGTACTAAGGAGATACGAATTTTCTCCAACGCTGTCGGAAGTTGGTGTTCTGCTGGAGGTCCCCAGGAGAAGGCGGTCGATGAACAGGTGTGGTGTTCATCGAGCACAGGGTGGTTGGTAGTCTGGACTGTGGTACGGGAAGTCTTTTTGGTTTTTTTGTAGCGACCGATGGACAGGTCAATGGCAGATGTTGTTTGGTGTGTTGGGTTTAGCTGTGGTGGGTCGTTCGTGCTCTGTGATGGTTTTTGGGTTCTTTGGCCCCTATCTTGGTCAATGGCGTTTATTCTAGCTGGCTGGTTTAGCAGTCTGGTTTGTGGGGGGGGCATTCTGGGTCTTTCTCCTTGGTTTATGGGCATTTTCGTGATATGTTTTAGCCTTGTTTTGATACTCTCTGGTGGACGGGTTTTCTTTGTATCGGTATTGGGTGGTCGGGCTTGGGGTGGCTGGTTCTTGGAAATTTGCAGCCTGGTGGGAGGGATGGTGTTTGGCCTTCGTTCTATTGTAATATCTCTTTATTATTAATAATATATAATCATTACCAATCAAAAAAAAATCTTGTAAAAAGTTTTCATTTTGAAAAAAACCTTGATCCAAGCCGTACGGCGATTATTAGTTAATCAAAAAAAATTTAAAAAATTATAAGGGCTAAATTTTGTTGGGGCTGGGGGGGCTACCCCATAGTCGTCGCCCCAATAGGGGAGCGGTGTTGTGAAGGCAACGCCCGCTACCTTCACAGGTCGCACTCCCTATAAAGGGGAGTCAATTGTGTGCCAGGCGTAGCCAAACGTGGTTCGTCCACCCGTTTTCTATTTCAATTTTGATATATGTGGTTTGCAATATATAAAATATGATATATGTATATAAGCATAAACATATATATATTTGTATATATATTTATATTTATATATGTGTATGTATATATATTTATATATATATATTTATGTATATGTATTTATATATATATTTAATAGTGATTTGGGAAATTTGTAATTAGATTTTAATATATTTAAATAATATATAGTTATATATATAAATAAATGCATGAATTAGATATTTGTAAAATGAAATGTTTTTGATAAGGTAAGCAACATTTACAGGGTGTTGTACCTTTAACACATCAAGCCACACGGTCCAAAAAGATCAAGTCCAAATAACATAAAAACTAGCCAAAAAATAGAACACCGACAACAGACTAACAACACATAGCAAAAACCACAGACAAAATAATATCTAACTGGCATTATCCCAATTCTTTGATAGGAGGTCCACAGCATCATCCCCAACCCATTCTTGATCCTCGTTGGCATTCTTCCCTTCCAGCTCATGTTTTAAATGAGGAAATTGATTTTTATATTGATGTAATTGGGAAATTGAATTAAACTATTAGATTTAATTCCTCTATTGTTTGTAAATGAAATTTTATTAAGTTGGTTGATTGTTGGAAATGTAGTATGGCTTCTCTTGAAATGGAAATTGGATTAAGGAAATCCTAATCATAGTTTTTATTACTTGCCTGAATTGCTTATTAAATTATGATTTCTTTTGTTCTCGTAAGTGGGGAAATCTGTTAGTTGTGTGTAAGTCTTCCAGATGTTGTAATATTATGTGGGGGTTGTTGTGATATTTTCTTCAGCCCTTTGTTTCCCTTGGGTAGTGCACCTGGTTTTGATTCAGTTTAAACACTCGGTTACTACAGACGAGATGTGTTTCCAATTGTATTATGGTTGGGATTTAATCTATGTTTTGTGCACTTTGTTTACCCTTGGGTTTTGGATTAGATCCTTATGTTGTCAGTAGGGGAGTGGCTCTCAATGGGGGTCAGTGCACAAAGTGGTGCCAGGGTAATTCATGTGAGAGTTAGATAATTCAATGGAAATTAAATAAATGTATTAGGGGAAAGGGTAGCTTAAATCATATAAATTGTTAATTGTGCCTCGCTCATGGACTGAAGGGCTTGTTTAGACTTGGGATGAGATGAGAAGGCTTGGAATGGCGAGATCATTATCTTGTCCCTTTGAGAGATATTTGATTTTGCATCGGTTTGCATGTGGGGTCGAGGATTGTGAGGGACTACAAGGGTAACCCAAGATGGGGGTCGAGGCTTAGGAAGATTTGCCAGGGTAACCCATGCTACTTTGTGATGACACTCCTCCTATGACAACAATTTGTATTGTGTAGTGGTTGTACTTGATTATTTTACTCTGGAAGCAATGTAACCTTCATTTTATGTATTGTACTTGTATGGTTTAGTCTTGTGGTTGCTTGTGTCTTGAGGTTGTTGGTTTTTCCTAAGAAGCCCTTTCACTATCTCCTAGCATGGGGGGTGGGCCTTCGGGTACCACTTGGTTGGGTGGAACGTGCACCTCACACTGTTGGGTTTTCACTTCATGTTCCTGATGGCGGGATCTTCCAGATTGGAGAGATCGCATATTCCAGTTGCTTTGTGCCATCTCTTATGTTCTATTGGATCAATTGGATGTTACTGTATATGTACTACTCCTCATTTTTAGTCGAGGAGGATCCTTGTATCATTGTAATTGTAATATTATTGTATGATCTACCTCATTTTGGAAATGAGCTTTGTAACTGCTTTATTGAATGAATGCAATCTGTGAATGATTCTTTTATATACTTTGTATCTTATGAGATGAGTGTAATGTTATTGGATGTATGTGCCTTATTTCATGAGTATAATTTATATGTTATGGATTAGTTTACTTTTGTATGTTATGGTTTTCAAATGTAAGTGTTGTCGCGTACCTTAGAGGATGTATGCATTAATTGTAGTTCACTTTACTTATTGTTTATTTCACTTTAAAAAAACAATTGTTACGCTTTTGTTGTGTTTGTGTCGTCCTCTAGGGTTACGTGGTGAGGCATTACATGAGGTAATAAAACATAAATTAAGTATAAAGATTAAACAAAGTGCACATGCCCCTCAAGTGGAAGACAAAGACATAATGAAGCAATAGGAATCCCAAGAAAAAAAGTACTTATGAAAAGTGAATAAGACTACAAGGACAAGTCAAAGAGTTTACTGATAACTAGATAACAAAGAAAATCAATGGTAAGAGTGATATCTATGTAATAAATTTATCTCATGTATCAAGTGGTTTCTCTTTAATGAACAAAATCATTTTAGAGATCTACCACAAATGTGCTAATCAATATAATTTCATCATCTATATTCATATAACTAGAAAGTAATAAGTATGTCACATACAAATAAGAATTCATAGAAGCATTATGATTCATAGGAATAGTAAATTAAGTGTCAAGGCATCCTATATAGTAAACTAATGTATATTCATCAAGGAATAAGAAATAATGTGAAGTGTGAGAAGTAAAATAGTAATCATTATGAATCTCATCATCCTACATAAAATAATATAGCATATCAAAGAAATATGGCTCTATATATCATTGTGACACATAGGAAGAGTGGAAAAAAATAATCAATACAATGTGCAATGCTAGGGTAGCCATCATAAAGAGGTAATCCCAAACTAACAAGTATATCCCTAGCCTTAGAAAAGGGTACATAATGTATCATATCATCGTATAGGAGAAGGGATGTGCCATTTAAAATACATCACTTTTTGGGATAATATCATCATGACGTGGGAAAGAAGGATCATCATGAAATACAATATTTTATGAGTACGAAGTGTGATTATATTATTGATGCTTGTCCACACAATATATCAAAGGTAGATCATCATTAGTGTAGTGTTCTTTAATCATCTAGATAACTAGGAATATGAATTCCTCAACTTAGGGATTGTACATCACAACAAGCAGCTATAATCTGTTTAAAGAACCTCATTTCCTTATCAACCCGAGGACGTAGACTTGAAATGGGACAGCAAAATATATGCACTAACCACCCTTCCAGACATGCATGATCTTCTAAAATGCTAGAACTCTAAATTCTGGAATTACTTTACTGAATAACTTGCTTGGAAACAAAACTGAAAGGTAAAACTACTCTATTTCTAGTGGCTGTAGGAATAGTCACAGCACTGTATTTCTGTTGCTGTAAGAACAGACACATTTAACTTCTATAAAAGCAAGTACAGTTATCCTAATCCTACAAAATGAAAGTACAGGCAATTTCCTAAGTGGGTCCCTTCAGGTCATGCCAAAATAAACAACAGATTAGGTGAAAAGCTTCATAAACTTTATTGATCTAAAGTGAACAAGTACATAGCGCAATCTTTCTTTACTGTATTTCTGATATGACAAATGTATTACAATAGCAAGTTCTTCCAGCCTATTCTCTGAAGGAGAATGGGCTATTTATTGAAAGATAATCCTAACTACTAACCAACCTTCCCTTATAAATCGAGAGGTATTTATTACATCCAACTAACTTAAGTAAAGAGGTGAATGACAATGCAAGGACAAAGTCAAATCGGTTTGGCAGTCTTAAAGCGCCATCACCCTGGATTTGTGCAACAGTAGAACGCCTGGCCTAGATTTTTGGAACATTCTCCCTGCTTGGCAGATGAGTGAAAACCAACTCCCCATCTTTTGTTGTTGAACCAGTATTTATAGATTTGGCCTTCTACTTTTCAAGTGGAATTCGAATTCCTTCCTCCAATCGTGGTACTTGCAAAATAACTCGCCATCTTTCCCTCGAGAAGAAGGTTAGCTCAACACGTTCATCTTTAAGACAATTCATTACTTCATTCATTAAGTATTAACTAAGGCAAACATCGTTTCGGACATGGCTATAGGAAGTTTGGTAGTGGAGGCTGCATGAAGTTTTTATGATCACAAAAAGTCATAAAGTATTTATCAGACTAATAAAATATTAAAGATAATAATCATGGGACTTTTATCATAATATAGTCATCATTTTTGAGTTATAAAAAGGTCTATGTTCTATCCCATAATCAGACTGAATGTTTGATTTAGCATAATAAAAGCATAAAAGTATTTATAAAAATATAATCAAAATGTGCCAAAGTATTGGCTCATCACTCCCCTCAACCAACTACTTGTTGGACCCTTCAGTAAGTCTAGCATTCCTTCTTTTGGAAAACTCTCTTAGATTTGCACTCAGCTGCTGTCCACATTCACCAGCCTGGAAACTCCAGAAGTGAGCCCTCATTGCCTCCAGTCTTTTCCATCTGTTATCCTCTGAACTCCTATTGTAAGTGTTGTTGTCGCCCTGTATAGCCAATAATGGCCATAGGAGAATAGGCGGTTACATAACCAAGGGCAACCAATCCTCCTTCCTTGTTCTGGCATTTCTCATGTACCTCTCTGCTCTTCGGGTTGTAGCATACAAAGTATTGGGGGAATGTGGCTCTGCTTTCTTTAACTGAAATGAAAGGTGCTCCCATCTGTTCTGAATATGCAGAGTTGCAGCATTAAAATCACTGTTTATGATCTAAGAATATTGAGAAAATACCTCTTTCCTTAGAGGCTCAATCAATGGTCTGGCTCTCTCATCTCGCCACAATTTTTTCCAGTCAAAATAAATACCCATGCCATTTCGAGATTCATTTCTCACATACAGTGGCATATTCTTTTCATCATGCATATGATTGTCAAATTGTTCCCCTCTGCTGATTTCATTGGTGATCCAGGAAATCAAGGCACTGATATGAATATCACCGACATAACATAAAGGATTCCATTCCTTGTCCTAGGAGACAGCCAAATTGTGCAGATAAAACTCGCACAGGAGGTTCTTGATATGCAAAGGTGAGTCCCTGTATGCTTCATAAAACTCCTCAGCAATATTCAAAGAAGGATTCTTTCCTTTCCAGACTGTAATTAGCTGGAAGTTCAAATACAGCTCTTGGAGATACATTGCGTAGACGGGTGAGGGTGCTCGACATTGCATTAGTTGTGGAACAAGCTCTACTACCTAGTTGAGAGTGTCAGTTAGATTGGCGATTTCTAGATTCTTATTCTGGATTACACTTTGTAGTCTCTCAATTTCCAGTGCAGAAGAAGTCTGTTGTTGTTGAAGTTCCTAAAAACATGTCATTCCTATGGCAAAGTTTGTGATATGGAATGGCGGTCTATGATTATAGCACATTGCAGGTGTTTCCTGCACTTCTTCAAGTACATCCTTCTCTTCTTGTTCTTCTTGTTCTTCAATTACTTCTGCATTATGTGATTCTTCAGGGTCATCCTGTCCCAAATCACCATCCTGTTGTTGACCTTCCTGTAGCTGCTCTTCTTCGGTCGGAAACACAACTGGTTCTTCCTTCTTATCACATTCCATACCTTCCTGTAGTTGTTCGGCAATAGCAGCTAACTCACTCAAACCAGCCCCTTCAGGTGTACTCGTAATTTCTTCAATATCAGGTTTTGCTTTCCCTAGTTCAGGACTGGAAGGATTTGAAGGTGGTGTGGTAGGAGTACTATTAGGCGATTGGTGGGCTGCTTGGTTTTGGAGCCTAGAGCTCCTTCTTACGGAAGTAGGAACTGTCTTATGCTTTTTGGAAGATTTTGCTGCAGGAACAGAGAATTTCTCCTTCCGCTTCCTTTTCACAGGTTCAAGGGTTGCAACAATAGGTGACTTTCCTTTCCTATTTTTGGAAGAAGACTCAGGGGTTTTAATAGGGCCTTGGGCCGATTGTGTGGAAGTTCTTTCAGAAATACGAACATCATCCTGTGAATCGGATGATTCCTCAGGAGAGGACATAGAAAAAGAGGCCTGGCCTTTTGACTAGGAGGTTCGTTGTTTAAAGGTAAGGGGCTCACCCCTAGGTCCTACATTTTGAATTTCAGGGTTGAACGGGACAGTGAATTCCTTACAAGTCATACCTGATGCGTCTTGAATAGATTTCTCAACAAGCAATTTTATGAGGCAATGGTGGGATACAGAATTAACCCTACCTTTTCTATATTCAGCAGCACTATTGGATAACAAGTTATAAAGGAAGTCGGGTACATTCATCAATAAGCCATGACGTAAATGAGACAAAAACTTAAAGTGATGAGAATGTAGGACTGAGAATCTACCTTCACAGGTTATGTATTTCATTATGTACCCCGCTCGTGGCACCCAGTCCTGAGGCAAACTCATTCTTTGCATACCTTGCTTGTCCACTCACAGAGGAGGATCATTAGGTCGGGTGAACTCAGCCCTGGCATTTCTTGCATCTCTTCCTTTGGGATATGGTTCTCCGACCTGCGGTAACCCCGTAACCTCAGCAATTCTATCAATTGATGCATTGACTGTTATGCCCTTAACTTTTTCTTCCCCATTTTGAAATGTTCTTGTAAATTCCTCTACAATGTCTGCATGGAAAGTACCGAGCTTCAAGAAGTAATTGAGCCACCCATATTGTTTGAATAATGGTTCATGCAGCACATCCTGCAATAGGGTGCTATGGTCTGTAGGTTCATGCCGAATCGGCTGACCTCCCATTTCTTTGGTTCTCTGTAATTTAAATGCGTTGAAGTATTGCTCTCCTGGATTTTACAACATAACTTCCTGCAATCCAACTAATGAATCCCTCTGCAATTCTTCAGCACTCTGCCCCTCCCCTCAACCAAGACTTTTGAACTACTCTTCAAAAGTTATAGAAAAAAAAGAGGGAAAACAATGTGTTTATGCAATGTTGTTGAAGGCGAGAGCAATCATGAATTGAGCGGAATATATTTAGGTCATTATTGCAGGAAGGAAAGGTTGTAGGATTATTAATTATAGTTTCAAATATTGGGGGTTCTTGACAACTGACAGAACGAGGCTTATGGCGGCGGTAATAAGGACGTGGCAGAAATTTGAGTTATGGAAAAATGAGCTCATGCGTGCGGATTAGCCGAAAGAATTGCGACCATATAGGAAACCCGTTTGCGTTAATTAATACGAAATTAAATGCAATAAATAAAGTAACTTAAGTGATCTTAAAGTGAAGTGGAGCGTACCTGGAGAGAATCGCCACAATTATCTGATGTGACCTCCTTCTTCATTGCAATACGTGACACGGAGAACGTGGATGATACAGAAAATGACAGGTGGATGATGTGGAAGAGAGAGGGTGAGTACAGATTGTGGATGACGTGATGAAATGGAATGGAATGGGATGGAATGGCGATCTTAAAAGATAACCCCTTTATTATGATTTGTTATGCACTGTTATGCATGGCCTGGGAATTTGAGCCTAGGCTCAATTTCTTTGGCTGCAGGATCACTCTTTTCTTGCTCAAGTTTGAATTGTTTCATAAATGTTTCCTTGTCAATGGGCTTAGAATAGAGCTTGAGGCGATGCCCATTGACTAATAGCTTGAACCGGACCTCATCAATGGTTCTTAATTGAATAGCATCGTTGATGAATACCTCCTCTATCTCATATGGACCCAACCATCTGGTTTGTAGTTTGCCTGGACTGTCCTTATATCGTGAGTCATAAAGCAAAGCCCAATCTCCTACCGTGAACTTCTTTTCCTTGATGTATTTATCATGCCACCTTATTCGTTGATTTAGTATCATCTTTGTGTGTTGCAGGGCATTCTTTCGAAGCTCATCCAATGCATTGAGCTGCATGACTCTATGCCTTTGTGCAGTTGTTAAATCCATGTCCATCTCTAATGTTGTTCTCAGAGTCTTATGTTCAAATTCTATTGGAATCATAGCTATTTTACCATACATCATTTCAAAAGGTGTATATCCTGTAGCAGTCTTCCAGGTAGTACGGTAGACCCATATAGTTTCTGGTAACCTTGCCGCCCAGTCCTTCCTATGCAAATCTACAGTTTTAGTCAAAATGGCCTCTATGTCCCTATTGGTGACCTCAACCTGGCCATTGGCTTGGGGATGATAAGGGGTTGATTTCCTGTGCCTTATGTTATATTCATTGACTAAGGCTGTAATCAAAGTAGAGGTAAACTGTGTCCCTTGATCTGTTACTATTTCCCTAGGGACACCAAATCTGGTAAAAATTTCCTCATAGAGGAATTCTGCTACTTTATTAGCCCTAGCATGTTTCATAGGTTTAGCTTCTACCCATTTGGTCACATAATCTGTACATACAAGGATATAGGACTTACCATTTGAAGGTGGATCAATTGGTCCTACAAAATCCAATCCCCATTTGTCGAAGGGTGTAACAACAACTTGTGGAAACAGAGGCATCTCATTAGATCTAGTTGGTCTTCCCATCCTTTGGCATCTGTCACATCTCCTGGTATATTTGGCTGCATCTCTATGCAGAGTTGGCCAATAATAGCCAGTATTTAAAATTTTCGTTGTTGTTCTTTTGGCAGCAAAATGTCCACCACACGGCTCATCATGGATTGCATGCAATATATCATAAGTGTCCTCCTCTTGTACACATCTCCTCATAACTTGATCTGGCCCTGTATAAAACATGCAATCTGTAATCCAAGAAAAGTTAAAACTTTTTTCTACCAATAATTTTTTTTCCTTATGGGAGAATTGAGGAGAAGTTCTTCCTACAGCCAGATAATTTGCTATATCGGCATACCATGGGTGAATAACCTTGATTGCCAACAGGTGCTCATCAGGAAATGAGTCTTCAATGAGTGCAGATCATCTTGCCTTTGAATTCTAGAAAGGAAATCAGCAACCACATTCGCCTTACCTGGCTTGTCCACAATTATAATGTCAAATTCCTGCATCAGCAACAACCACCTTGCCAGTCTTCCGGCTATTGAGCTTTTGTTCATAAGATATCTGATTACTGCATGATCAGTATGGACAAATATCTGATAACCTATGATGTAATGCCTGAATTTATTGAGGGCATAGATGATTGCCAACATTTTTTTTCTGTAACAGTGTAGTTTAATTCAACCCCTTGCAGATTTTTGCTTATGTAGTAGAGTGCATGTTCTGTTGAACCACCCTTCTGTCCTAACACAGCTCCAATGGCATAATCTGATGCATTAGTATGAATATGAAATGGAAGTGACCAATCAGGTCCTTTCAAAACAAGTGCCTGTGTAAGGGCAACTTTTAAATCAAGGAATGTTTTTTCACACTCCTTTGTCCAAGAAAAATCTGCATCTTTCTTTAGCAGATTGTATAAGGGGCATGCTGTTTGGCTAAAGTCCTTGATGAATCTTCTGTAGTATCCAGCATGGCCTAGAAAGCTCCTTACTTCTTTTTGCTTGGTAGGAAAGGGTAGATTAGAGATGACCTCAATCTTAGCAAGATCAACCTGTATTCCTGCAGCAGAAATATAGTGACCAAGCACTATTCCCTCCTGCATCATCATGAAGCACTTTTGACTATTCAGTGATAGGTTGTGATTTTCACATCTCTGTAGTACTTTCTTCAAGTTTGTTTGAGCTTCCTCAAATGTTGCACCATAAGCAGTAAAGTCATCCATATTATTTCCATGCAATCATATGAGATGTCTGAGAAGATGCTTATGATTGCCTTCTGGAAAGTTGCAGGTGCATTACAGAGACCAAAAGGCAAGACTGAGTAGGCAAAAGTTTCCCAAGGGCATGTAAAAGTGGTCTTTTCTTGATCCTTAGGAGCAATCTTGATTTGATTGTACCCATTGAAGTCATCTAAGAATGAGAAGTACTTTTTCTCAGCTAAATTATCTAGAATTTGATCAATGAATGGAAGAGGAAAGTAATTTTTCTTTGTTGCCAAGTTGAGTTCTTTGTAGTCTACACATACCCTCCATTTTCCTCTTTTCTTAGGAACAATAACCAATGATTTGATTGTACCCATTGAAGTCATCTAAGAATGAGAAGTACTTTTTCCCAACTAAATTATCTAGAATTTGATCAATGAATGGAAGAGGAAAGTAATTTTTCTTTGTTGCCAAGTTGAGTTCTTTGTAGTCTACACATACCCTCCATTTTCCTCTTTTATTAGGAACAATAACCAATGGGGAAACCCACTGACTATCTGAGATTGGGTAGATAAAACCAGCATTCAGCATTTTTTGCAACTCCTCTTTAACAATTTCTCTCAAAGCTGGATTTATTCTTCTTTGAGGTTGCCTGACAGGTCTGAACTCACTGTTAATGTATATGCAATGTGTACAGATTTTGGGGTCTAAACCCTTCATGTCACCATATTCCCAAGCAAAAGCTGACTTATGACTAGTAAACATTTTAACCATAGATTCTTGTTGCTCACTGGTGAGGTTTTTATTGATGCTCAAATTTTTTCCTACTGCTACCTCAATTTGGGAGGTTAAATCAACCATAGATACTTCAAGTAGAAATGACATTTCAATCTCGTGGGGTAGCAAAGTGTGTAAGCAGTCAGTTGTTGCAGGATAATGAGCTAATGTAGGCGAAGGAAGAATGGTCTGCAAGGAACATGGATTTTTTTCACAATCAAAGTATTCAGTACCATAGTTATTCAGCATGATATTGGATAGTATACCTTCTTCTTCTTCTTGTGCAATGAAAAGCTTTCTGGTAATCATCATTAATTTGGCCACAGAGTTGACTTCCTCTTCTTCTCCTAAATCAAGCCAAGCAGCTTCTCCAGACTCAAGCTGGGGCTGGGCTAGAGAATAGAGGGTAAGCTTCTTTGTGTTATACCCATCAGATATTGTCATATTACCCGATCTACAACCAATGTAAGCATCAGCAGTAGCCAACCAAGGCCTTCCTAGTATGACAAGATATCCCCCCAATGATGCCTTTGGAGATAAGACCATAAAGTCAGCAGGGTACTCCCAGGAATCCAAGGTGACTACAAGGTCTTCAACTATCCCATCAGGTTTGACAGTTGAGCTATCAGCAAGCTGCAATATTGTAGGTGTAGCCCTTAGGTCTAAAATACTGAGTTTTACAACCAGGTCCTTTGTCATGACATTGATAGCTGCACCAAGATCTATTAAAGCATTCTTAATTTGCAACCCATTAATATTGATCTCCACAACAGGGCTTCCTGGATTTGAATATTTTGGGATGGTAAGCTTCCCTAGCATTAAGTCAGAGAGTTGGCCTATGACATGGACAGTTTGAGGGTCTTTCTTTTTCCTCCCCGGTTTCTTCAAACATGCCTCCTTAATGACTTTGCTATAGATAGGTACCTCTTTGATTGCTTGGAACAAGGGAATTTCCACACATATATGCTTTAGTTGGTCAAGGATGTCAAAAATAGATTCTTCTTGTTTTTTCACATTTTCACCTTCCAACCTTTGTGGAAAAGGAGGGGACACTTTATTAGATGCCTTAGGTAATGATGGAATCTAAATTGGCTCATTTGGTTGGGCAAGGTCATTTGTATCCTCATCTTGGTCAGCTCCCTCAGATGGCAATTCTGAGATTATGGGAGGAGATGGTGTGGGTAACACAGTTCCTAAACGTAAATTGATATTATTCAGGTTAAGAGCATAGGCAGGCTGATGATTAGGATCAGCAAAATAGACTTGTTGCTGCTGTTGCTGCGGCTGTTGGTTATTTGGATTGGGTGTTGCTTGAGCAGGTAATTGGGTTGGCTTTGGATTCGTACCTTGATTAGCTGCAGAAGGTGGCATAATGGACTGTTGTTGGGGTTGCTGCAGGAAACCAGTGGGTGGATTCGACCATTGTTGGCCTCCTCTCCATTGGTTAGACTGCTGCCAATTTCCTTGCGGAGGCTGCCACTGATTTTGCTATGGTGGTTGCCAATTCCCTTGTGGGGATTGCCAACGGTTTTGTTGGGCATTTGGCCAAGGATTATTCCATTGAGGTTGAGAATATGGGCCATAACTTGGAGGGTATTTTGGTTCTGCCATTGATTATTATATGAACCAAAATTTTGCAAGGGGTCATGAGGCATACCTTGTCTTGGGGCCCATGGCCTGCGCTGAGCAACAAAGAACACTTCCTCCTCTCCTTCAATGGTTTTAAACTCGGTAGGGAGATGTTGCACCTCCAAATTGGCCACTGCCTTGCATCTGTAGTCTTTCTTTCTTTGTCGACAGTGGGGGCAATATTCAGCTAACATTGCCTCAGCTTCCTCCTTCTTTCTCCTAGCTTGCATAGTATCCAATTGAGTAGCTACATCATTGATGATGTCCTACTTGAAGTCAGACAAGAGATTAGTAATCTCCCCTTTAGATACTCCAGAGCCACTCCCTTTTATAGAAGAGGGTCTAAACCCCCTTCCCTTCTTCACAGCTGCTTTGGAATAATTGAGACAGATTTTCTTGATGTCATCCCAATAGCTTTGGGTGACATCACCTCCTGCCATGAAGTCAAGGGCCTCCATGCAGGTATCATTAACTCCTCTTAAGAAGAGAAGTTTTTGAGATTCCTCATTCAACTCATGATGAGTATTCTTTTGCACACTAAACAAGAATCTTGACACATAATCCTCCAAGGTTTCATCCTCTTTTTGTGACATTTTGAAGATGTCATCTCCTCTCATATCATTTCCTCTACAATACTCTTTATATTTACTCAAGAACAGATTCTTCATTTCATCCCAAGTGTTAGCTACATTGCCTCCCAATCCCATGAACCATCTCAAGGTTGCCTCTTTTAGAGTAGAGGGAAACAATTTCAGCTTGTGTGCTGAGGTTGTATAATCATAGCTTCTGCAAAGGATGTCGAATTCAAACAAGAAGGTATGAGGGTCCTCAGTAATAAGTCCATAGAACTTGGGAAATAATGAGGCAGGGATGTTCTTGAGGTTATTATTTTCATGTATGTCAAGGATTGGGAATGGAAAAATAGGATTTTCCATTCTTGGTTGTATCCTTGGATTAGCTCCTGGTTGATGAACTACAAGAGCAAGTGGATTAATTGATTCTATCTCTTCGGATAGGTTAAAGCTTTGTTCAGAGGAAGAAGATGAGGTAACTAAGTCCTGGCCAGCATCCAGATATGGGTCATCTTGGAATAGGTTTGGTTCAATCTCTTCAATATCTATGCTCCCAGGAAGGAATCTTCCAAATTGGTCTCTTCTTCTATGCATACAACAAAAGTAAACTAACTATGGGGATGCTGGAATGCAAAATTCTAAACTAAAAATACTAAGAATGACATCTTAACTCCTTATTAGCATGCCTGTAACAGGTCCTTAGTTTGACACCATCCCCGGCAACGGCACCAAAAATGTAGTGTTCTTTAATCAGCTAGATAACTAGGAATATGAATTCCTCAACTTAGGGATTGTTCATCACAACAAGCAGCTATATTAAAGAACCTCATTTACTTATCAACCCGAGGACGTAGACTTGAAATGGGATAGCAAAATATATGCACTAACCACCCTTCCAGACATGCATGATCTTCTAAAATGCTAGAACTCTAAATTCTAGAATTACTTTACTGAATAACTTGCTTGGAAACAGAACTGAAAGGTAAAACTACTCTGTTTCTAGTGGCTGCAGGAACAGTCAACAACACTGTATTTTTGTTGCTGCAGGAACAGACACATTTAACTTCTATAAAAGCAAGTACAGTTATCCTAATCCTACAAAATGAAAGTACAGGCAATTTCCTAAGTGGGCCGCCTCAGGTCATGCCAAAATAAACAACAGATTAGGTAAAAAGCTTCATAAACTTTATTGATCTAAAGTGAACAAGTACATAGCGTAATTTTTCTTTATTGTATTTCTAATCTGAAAAATGTATTACAATAGCAAGTTCTTCCAGCCCATTCTCTGAAGGAGAATGGGCTATTTATTGAAAGCTAATCCTAACTACTAACCAACCTTCCCTTATAAATCGGGAGGTATTTATTACATCCAACTAACTTAAGTAAAGAGGTGAATGACAATGCAAGGACTAAGTCAAATCGGTTTGGCAGTCTTAAAGCGCCATCACCCTGGATTTGTGCAACAGTAGAACACCTGGCCTGGATTTCTGGAACATTCTCCCTACTTGGCGGATGAGTGAAAACCGACTCCCCATCTTTCGCTATTGAACCAGTCTTTATAGATTTGGCCTTCTACTTTTCAAGTGGAATTCGAATTCCTTCCTCCAATCGTGGTACCTACAAAATAACTCGCCATCTTTCCCTGGAGAAGAAGGTTAGCTCAACACGTTCATCTTTAAGACAATTCATTACTTCATTCATTCATTCATTAAATATTAACTACGACAAACATCGTTTCGGACATGACTGCAGGAAGTTTGGTAGTGGAGGCTGTAGGAAGGTTTTATGATCACAAAAAGTCATAAAGTATTTATCAAACTAATAAAACATTAAAGATAATAATCATGGGACTTTTTATCATAATATAGTCATCATTTTTGAGTTATAAAAAGGTCTATGTTCTATCCCATAATCAGACTGAATGTTTGATTTAGCATAATAAAAACAAAAAAGTATTTATAAAAATATGATCAAAATGTGCCAAAGTATTGGCTCATCAATTAGGAAATTACTCATCATCATAAAAATCCATATGATCATAATTAGGCTTATTATAAGATATAAAAAATGACACCATGTACAAATAGATCCTATGAAGGAAATGTGCTTACAAGCAACATATCATTAGAAGAAAAAAAATATTATCACTTTGTATAAGAGATATTTAACATGTAAGAATCATGGAGTGGTAAAGTAAGAATGCCCAAGAAAGTGGGAAAAATGATCATAAAATACCTAAAGAACATTTGAAAATTAGATTTTTTTCATTCAAATCTTAATAAATAATATGTTCTCATTAGTATGATAAAATTCCATTTAAGTGAATCAAGAACAATAGAATCACTTGTTACAAAATATATATACATGTCAAAATTAGTGATGGAATCATGAAGAGAGGCTAAGGATAAAGGACCATGAGAATCCATAACATGAAAGTAAAATAAAGGACCATGAGAATCCATCACATGAAAGTAAGATTTCAAGGATCTAGGGTTTACAAGGATATACAATAAAAGTGTAACAACCCTAAAGGGATGATTAAAGTAGCACAAAAAGCAAGGCATAATCTATTATGGATCTAAATATTATTGAAAAATGGTAGAGCAAATAAGATACAAAAAATCTAAAATCTAACTATGATGTAATATATTCCAACATTCCCCCCCTTATACATCAATTTGAACAAAGGATGAAATATTACAAGGACTAAACACATCAACTCTTTTGAGGACTTTGATGAAACATGTTCGTCAACTTTTGATTTCTCACCAAGAAACACCAAACTGAACACATCAACAGATCTCCTAATTGTCAAACTTGCAAAATACCAATGAATTAGGCATACTCCATTATCCACAAGTACACCACTCCTCACGTGAATCAAGAAAAACTTTGTTATCCACAAGAAAATACACCAACCAACTATGAATTGAGACTCACTCAATTATCCACAGTAACACAATCACCAACCAACTGTGAATCGAGACTAACTCAATTATCTACAATAACACTCCTTTATTTATGGATCGAGACTAACTCAATTATCCACAAGTACACACTTGTAAAAACTATGGATCAAGACAAACTCAATTATCCATATAAGGTACCACTCACCAAGTCTACAAATTGAGACATACTCAATTATCTACAAACCATCTACAAAACAAAATAAAATTATCATGCCCCCCTTGCTCGATGAAGGGACTTAAGATGAAATTGGTGTTTCTTCTCATTCAATTTATCATCTATAAGCAAGAAGTTAACTCGAGATGATAAAATACCTCCAACCTCCAATATAATCTTCTTTTAAACTCTAGTCATTTGCATATGAGTTTTTGAGAGCCTTGAAACCCCTAACAAGTGTAACATAAATAGATGATTTTATCATAAATTAACTATCACAAACTTTCTTTATTTTAAAAAAACTTTTAAGAATAGGATAAAATAGACTGGAACAAAATATCTCCTCTCATGAATAGCTCATACAAATCTCTAATGAATCTTTATTTTAGTATCATTCACATCTCCTAAAAAGACTTTGATCTTCCTAAATATTCCAAATGAAAGTTAAAATAAATCAATTAGGACCTCTTTCAACTATAAATTCACATTTTGCAAAAACATAATGACTATTCTAAACTCCTAGCAACTTGCTCAAAAATCCATGAAGAACATAAAATGATTTTTTTTAAATGCATTAACCATAAAAGTATGATTCTAACCTCCTAACTCTCCCCTGTTGTTTTGAATATTTCCACCATCCTCACGTTGTGTACTAATCGGCCAGCAAATCAAAATCTGAAGTAGTGAATTCCTTATGCCATTTTGGAATAAATAGTAGTCTCCAATACTCAGGCTAAGGCATGGCAGGATGTCAATTTATATGAGTTTAACCTCTTTTGTAAGGATTTCCACTACTTGTTAACAATGTAAGAAAGACTTTATAATCATTGGAATAAAAGTCTCACCTATGGATGTCACGGGTCACTAAGGATCTCTCCAACAAAACTTATGCCCTCCATGATAGAAAATTTATGCACTTAACATAAACTTTTATGCACAAAATATTAATATAAGAAGATAAACTTGTTTAGAGATATTAGATTTCTATAGTTCGTATTAATCTTGATGCAATTGTGTGAATTTATTTGCATCAATGTTTAGGATCACATTCAGTGATCTATCATCAGAATGAAAAAGAGTTGAATAAGAAAAATGAGAGATTATAGACCCAAGTTGAATAAAAAGAAATAGAGGAAGATGGTTGGATGACACAGGATTCAAGAAATGAATATTAAAATGAAAAACAATTTAGAAAAAGAAATAAAGAGAAACCACTAAAATTAGAAGTAAGGAAAAGAAAAATTAACTAAAGAAAAGTATTTAAGAAGATAAAAAATAAGATTAAGAAATATAAAAAAGATAGTATAAATCTATAAGATAAAACTTAAATCTATACCCTATATATGATAAAACTTAAACTAAAATAAATCTATAAGATGAATAAAATAAATAAAAATTTAAATGAAAAAAGAATTGAATGAGAAATATAAAGAATAAGTTTTCTTTTTATTTCTTTTTATATGAATTTTTAGTTTGTTAAGTTATTAATTTCTTTTAGTTTTTCTTCTTTTAGTTTAGCCTCCTCTTCTGTTTATAGTTTTATTCTTACCTTTTTTATTATTCTCTTTAGGTCTTTATAGATTCTTTCTTTGACTTGGTATTCTTTCTATTTTAGTCTTGTATATGTATATATTTGTATATGTTTACATGTATTTGTATTGTTATATGTATATGTATTCATTTTTTTAGTTTTTTCTTTCATTTCTCTATTTTTATGAATTTTTTAATTTTCTCTTTTTCTTTTCTTTTCCTTTGGTTTCCTTTTTTAGTTTATTTCTCCCACCTTCTAATCCTTTTTTACCTATTTTTGTTTTTTAATCTTTTATTTATTAGTTTGTATTCATCTTATAGATTTATTTTAGTTTAAGTTATATAAAAAAAAAAATCTCTAGTTCTTTTAATTTTAGTGGTTTCTCTTTTTTTTTTAAATTGTTTTTCATTTTAATATTCATTTCTTGAATCTTGTGCCACTCAACCACCTTCCTTTGTCTCTTTTTATTCAACCTAGGTCGTAATCTCTCATTTCTCTCATTCAGCTTTTTTTTTCATCCTGATGATGGATCACATAGTGTGATCTGAAACGTTGATGCAAATAAATTCACACAATTGAATCTAGAAAAAAATAGCTCTCAAATAAACTTGTGTGCTTCACCAATTTTTGGCACAGAGAGATTAAAGACTAGTGCCTCAACACCATTAATAGTGAAAGAAGAATGAGGGAAATTTTGATTTTTCACTTCTTTGTGCTTTCATTGCTTCATTCTAGACGCCTTCGAAACATTATATTCAAGCTTTCTTTCAAATTTTAACAACAATATGTATGTTGGACAAAAAAACTACACAAATAACCCTAATTGACTATGCTTGACACGAGAAAAAAATAAGTTCCTCAGTGTAGTCTCTTAAAACATAATACTTGTATTATATTAAATGGTTGGGATAAATTTATAGAGCATTATTGTTACAAATGTACAAGGAAAAAATATAGTCTTCTAGAAATAATAACCTATGACTATCCAACTGCATAACAAAAAAGTGGACAACATTTACAAAAGATTTAGATCATAGATCATTCATTAAAGGCAACTAAACTATAAAATTTTATAATATTATACTATCACAGTTAGGGAAAATTGAAATATGAAATCTTACATCCATGACAACTATAAGTTTCATGTAGACTCATTATCGTTCATTTTGACCACCATTAAAGCTTGAACATGAGATTTAGGTAAGTATTCCTTTCCAACTGAAGGAGTTTTGGCCTATGACATGAGATCTACATGGTTTTCATCCCCTAACCTCCATAGATCTATGGGTTTTTATCCATAAATTTGGACACTTGAACAATGGTTCCTCATGAGGATTTTAGGTTAGGGTTTGGTTGGTTTGTTCAAAGATTTATCCTCCATCCATCTCTACAATCTTAATATTCCCATAGAGAGCATCAAAAATTGCACAATGGTCTCCATCTTGGGTTTTGTATGTAGGAATGGCTTGTACTACCTATAGATCACCATTTCCTTTTTTTGAGCAATCCAGCCATGGTGTCCTCCAATGTAGACTAGGCTTAGAAGTTGTGGATGAGGGTCCCATATAACCTATAACTATCCTTAGCAAGTATGATTAGGAACTCTTTTGGGCTTACAACACTATCTCCCAATTATTGAATCCCTTGTGGTGTGCCTTGGTAGATGTCCACGCGATTCAATTCCAATGGTACTAGGATGCATTATAATGGAAAGTGTAATCCTATGTGCAATTGTATTAGTCTTATATGAATTAATAGTATTGTTAGCATGTAGGGTGGTAGGTGGAGAGGAGTAATTGAAATGGTGAGATCGTTTATGTTTGAAGGTTAAGGTTGGCAAGGAGGGATGATTGCATGTGAAACTTTAAAGTTCTAAAAGGATAAAATTGGAAGAGAGGGATGGTCAGAAGGCACAAAAGTAGAGATAATTCCAATATCCAATAAGGATAGATATAGAAGTGGACTTGAAAAGGGAGGTATACCAAGTTAGGTATATTCTATGTTGAAGTTGGGAAAAATCAACTCCATAGCTCCTAAGGATCACCTGCAATCAAACATCTGTCACAGAAAGAGAGAATAGCAAAGCTATGCAGACCAAGAGCTATTGATCCAAAAAAGCATGAATCATATCAATGTGCATCTTCTAATGATTATGAAAAAGAGAATCCTTATAAAAGGATAATTAACCTAGAAACCCTAGGTGAGGATAAAACAAGATCATGACATGTATCATCATCCTATGACATGAGACATATAAACAACATGACCTAAGTAAGCTTAAGTAATTAGAGGAAAAGGAACCTAATAATTAAATAATTAATTAATTAGGAAATATCTTTTACTCTAACATTCTATGTACTATGCATTTTTTATAGGTCATACATGATATAGACATCATCAAATTTGGTGGCATATTCTATATAGAAGGTATAGGTGTGTTTGTCTATGTTGACTTGCATTGGTATACTTTCATTCTTTTATATGAGAATCTCACCTCTTCTAAAGAGGATACACCTAAGAAGGAGAAACCCACATGTGCTTATATTGAAAAATAATTATGAATGATGAGCATAGTTGTTAGAAAAAATAGATTAATGAGTTGAAGCACCTTCTTCAAAAGAACAATATCAAATTTTCTTCAACAAATCCATCTAATTCATCATTTTCTTCTATATCATCAACATTTAGACATAGTCAAGAATAGCTAGAGTGGAAAATCATATAGAAATGATGAAGGGAAATAGAATTTTTTGCATCCCCAAGTTCTAAGTTAGGGATATAGCTTTTTGATTCTAGAGCTTCACACCATATAGATTCATCATAGGGTATGCTCTCTTTATTTGATCATTTTACTTTACCACACATTTTGATAGGCAACAAAATATATATACATGTTTGTGGTAAGAGATATATTGACATAGGAGAAGGAACTTTTAATTATGTACTTTTTGTTCCATCATTTTCAACCATACTCCTTTCCATCTATTATGCAGCATATCGTGGAGTAGGGAAGAATGTTGAGTTCACACCTAATTTTATGCTTATTATAGACTTGAAAAGTAGAGAGATCATTATTTTTAGGATGGGTGGTCATGCATCTCACTTGTACACCTTTTCACATTTTTTACCTAATGATATTGTAATTCCTTTGATTGATACTCATACTTATCATCTAGTGTAAATTGTATTTCTAAGGAGAAGTTTGGTCACTTAAACATTCGTGTTCTTGAGACTTTTGCATCTCATCTCCTCCACCTCCTACTTCTTTAGATTTCAAAGTTGTCATGGCTTCCAATACGTTATTTCAATAAGATCATTTTATTCTTTCAAATTTAGCTTTGTGGAATGACTTCTTTACAAGTATTGTAGATTTATTTTGTGAGCCCCATCTTGTATTTTTGGAAGAAACATTTGAGTATATCTATCTCCTCTTTGATGATAGTTATATCACACATTGTATCATATCATCTTTGTCTTTGGAGATTGTTCTTAACAAATCTTCACAAGTTTTTGGATTGTTTTCACCTCATTGCATTGTGACATCCTTTGATTATAACACACAAACACTTGAGATGTTTTTAAAGGCATATCTCATGATACTTTGTCCCACAGCTTTCTTCTTGGAGTTGGATTTTCTTTGGCATACACCATTGGAATTGTTTCTTCCCGAGGGGAGAAATAATGTTTGCCAATTTTGGACCTTCTTAAGCATTTATCTTCTTGCATTTACCATTGGCACAAGATTTAAGTATTTGTGAGGGGGATCTATATTTGCACTCTTTCTCTCCTATGTGGGTATATTGATTGTATATTCATGATGGATGTATTCCTTGGGGGTCATGTTAAGTCTTTCTTCCATCACCTATATGTGTTTTTTTTCTTGATTTCTCTCTTTTGAATAAGGTTTTTATCCTACAAGTTTTTCTCCTTAAATCTATTTGCGAGAGATCTTTTCTACATGGGTACCTAACAAGGCCTTTTTGTTGGGACCCATCTTTCCATTCTTGCAATCCTTTATTCCTCTGTAAGTTGCACTTAAGGGGGATGTTGGTGTGAATAGGGTATATTACTTAATTGGTTCTCATCTAGGTCCAATTCATACTTAGTTAAGTTTTAGGTTATTTACTTTTTGGTTCTTATCGCATATGATTGTGGCACTTGTCATAATCCTATGTTGTCCAATCTTTCACATTACTTATATAAGCAAGATCCCTCTTGTACAATATATATCTTATCTTATCCTATTTTATTGTATAATTTTGCATTCATTTTTTCCTACTCTTATAGAATGTAATTTTTTATTTTACAAGTGATTGTGGTTGCTTCAGTATGTTGTGTGACTATTATAATTAATCATTTTTTTGAGGGTAGGGAGAGGGAGGGGGTTTTCCCTATATTTTGGTTCCCTCTTATGAGTTGATATTTGGTATGGTTGTTGGTTTGCATCCTTTGTGTTGTTTGTTCCTTATTGTATTTGTGATGTTTGTTTAGCTTAATTGATGTATCTATTTTTATCTTTGTAAAAGGGTTGGGAATCTTTCAAAATCCCTCTTTTACCCTTTAGATATAATTAAGTTTCTAATATTAATGAACTAGAAAGCAAAAATACAACTAACAAATATAATATAAAATTTTGTTTAAAAATAATGACAATTTTTCTTTTTGAATTTTAAAATTAATATTTCACTTGAAATGCATATGCTAACTCTATTAGGATGTCCTCTCATAATGGAATACCAGACCTTCATCATCAAGTCCACTTACTATTAATTCAATTTTTAATATTTATTATTTATAAAATTTAAATTGAATTAACAAATATAGAAATGAAAATAAAAATATTTTTTTTATAATATAACTTTTTAAATAAATAATAACAATAAAAATTTAAAGTTTAATATCCATATATGTAATAGTATTATTGAACAATAACAATAAGAAATCAACCATATGTCATTTAAGTAGTACATAATATAACAAAATGTGAATTAAAAATAATAATTTCCAAATCACAAAACCAATCCTTTATCTCAAAAGATAATGAATACTTTATTTAGGTTCTACTTCTATTAAATATCCATTCTTCAAAGCTCTTATGAAAGTTGAACTTAATGTGTTATCATTGCTCACACTTTTCCACCTGTACCACATACAAAGTAAAATAATACATAAATTAGAAAAAACAAGTAAAAGAATATGCATCTTGTAAATAAAAAATAAATATTTTGTAATTAAATTTTACTAGAGATTAATGAAATAAAATTATTAAATAATTTTAAAAAAATATTTACCTATATTTGGTACATAAATGATAAAGAAAAATGATCATTTCTAATTTTGCAAGATTCACTCCAAGACATGTTCTCAAACCTCCTCCAAAACCAAGAAATGAATAAGGTTTTGGTGTTTCCTGCATAAATTATAAGCTCATTAAAATAATCATTCAACTCTATAATATAATTCCTTTATTTCTTAATTAATGACTATAATAACTTCTATTATGTGCTAATATTGGGTCTTGTATTTGGCATTTCATTGAGAACATAAATATTAGGCATACTTTTTTCCACCTTCTTCCTAATGCATCTTTCATTTAAAATACTTTTATTAAAAAATCAAAATATATTTGTATTTTGTAAAACTACATTCAAAAACTTACATCAAATCTTGAGGGGTTGAATTTTGTTGGATTTTCAAAAAGATTAGGATCATAATGTAGTGCATCGGCATCAATAGTTACGTGCCAATCCTTTTTGATAAAAAACCCTATAAAAATGAAAACAATCCATATTTTTAAATCTCTTATTATTTTTTTAAATTAAACATAGCATTTGACGATACCATATATATAATTAATAAAATAAGAGAAATTATACCCTGCAATAAAGTATCTTGAAGGGCTTCTCTAGAAATCCATGCAGCTGGGCCTGACATTCTTAAAGTTTCAAATATTACCTAATAGAATTGAAAAATAAGATAAATATAAGTCACATTTTGTATATATGAAAAATATAATGAAATATGTATAAAATTTTCTTCTAAAAAGCCAAAGAAGAATTTGTATAAAGAAATTGAACTTAAATACCTTTAGAGTATATGGCATATCATTGATATCATCCCATGTCAAATTAGTCGAGTTTGTTGATTTATCCTTCTTTTCTTGAATCTTCTCGTACTCCTCCTATTTTAATCACAACAAAGAAAATGTTTAAAAACATAAAATAGAGATAAATATACAACAAAAGCAAATGTTGACAACAATTATTGATAAATATTAAAATATCATTATAAATTATTAATTTGTGATCATTTACTTATAAAAATAATATTATTTAAAAAAGGAAAAACTAGTACCATAAGTGCTTCTTTTGCCATAGGATGGTCTTCCAGATATTTCATTGCCCATGTGAGAGCTGCCCCTGTTGTAGCATGCCCTGCTAAAAGAAGAACAAGACAATTATCTTTTATCTCAATATCACTCAATCTCTCTTCTGGAGGAAGCCCATCTCTTGAAACCATTGATTGAATGAAGTCATCTTTGATTTCATCTCCTTTTCTTCTCCTATCAATTATGGTGTCCAAGGAGGCCATCATATGTTGTCTAGACTGAAAATCACAACACCATAATTCCAGTAAATATATTGACAGAAACTAATAATCATATTACAGTTAGTAAAGGTTTTCAATGATGGTATTCACGGCTTCAAGCAAATTCATCCCAAACAATTCACCGTCAACAAATTCACCTCCAACAATTCATCCGTCAGCAATATCATATGAATTGCTGGTGGTGAAATTTCCACGAGATGAATTTGTCATGGCAATGAATTGTTGGCGATGAATTGTTGGAGGTGAATTTGTTGACGGTGAATTTTCCTAGTTGATTTTTAATTTGTTGTTACTTGGACTGCATGTAAACTTGTTTCCGACTGAGAATTTTTTAACTTGTGAGACAAATATTATCACTTTCATATCAAAATATAGTGTGAAGGTAAGAGATGAGCACCTTAAGACCTTTGTAATACGCTGTTCCTGGTATGTTAATGGCAAAGCTACTGGTTGCATTTATGATATCAGTAAATCTCTCATGAAAAAGAGAGAGTTCTGGCCCTTTTGATATGCTTGCTGTTATGTAGCTTATGATTTGAAATGCAAACTGCAGAAGCCCAATGTATAGAATTATTTTTCATAAAGCAATTAGACCTGAAATTTAAAAGAATATATCTTTAGGCACACTAAACCAAAATAATCTATAAGCCAAATCACTTACACTTGAGGTGCCATCCAAGGCAGAGACAGTTTTCCCTGACCACCCATCAAGAACATCAAGGCAGATGGCTTCTATTCGCTCAAAATTCTTCTTCAAAATATCTTTTGACAATGGCTCTCCAACCAACTTCCTCATTTTCTTATGAACATCTGCTCCTGCATAAAACAGACTATTAATCCCAAACATATCTCCAGCTCCTCTGCCACCTGCAAATCTGAACAAACTATGCTCTGTTGACCATATAAATTTCACTGCTTCTCTTTCTGATGTAAACACCCTGTTATTCCCAAGAACGTTGGTCAAAAAGGTTCTTCCATACCTAAATATGATGACCAAAACATAATTAGAACTCAAAATCTTGGAAATTGCATATATGATCAGATTCACTGTATAGAATCAATAAAAAGTAAAAACAGGGTCACCCTTAAAGTGTTAAGAATGTCATACAATTTGGCTCTTTTCTCTGTGAAGCTTTGGACTCCTCTTGGGTTTTTAAGTGATGAGAAAAATGAAAGAGTTTCCCCAACTATGGGAAGTCCTGTGTGCCCTGGTACCACCATCCCTGCACCCTCATTTCTCTTTCCTTTCCTTCTCAAATTTAACAACACATAGAAAACAACTAGTATTAGAGGAAAAACAATTTGGAGAGCAACCAACCTCCACATTTCTGCCATTTTCTCTTCTGACAAATTTCTCTATGCACATTACACCTGATTTGCTATATATACAAAAAAAATTGGGAAAATCTGATCTCTCGGCCTGCCAACAGAATCCAATAGTATTTGTCTTCCTGCAGTCCTGCCGGCTGGTTCAGAATATATTTGCGCTTCAAAGAAACAGGACTGATGTGATTGAGAGTTCTGCCTATGGCTTTTGGGTGTTTGTTATCCAAAGGATTAAAGGCCAATCCAATATGGAATTCTGGCTTTACAATAAATCCAAAGATATTTAGATATCTATGGCAATCTGCAATGTCAAGGCGGTATGTTTGGAACCAAATAATCACAAAAGGACAATTGTTTAAACCCAAAGGGCCAATTGTTTGAACAATAGGAATCTGCCCTTCTCCATGAAAACCAATAAATAGCTCTCGACTTTCTCTGTCTAAGTTTAATATATTATTTAACATTGTCATTGTTAATGCGATAAGAAACAAGAAAGTTAATAGTAATAAAAAAGTTGAAGTGAATCCCTCTTTCAAGAGCTTCTTCCGAGCTTGATGTCAATGGTAGTATCAGAGATTCTTGGTCACGTTTGGCCTGGTTATTAGATTAGGAATTAGAATATTCTTTTTAAAACATTGGAAAGTTTTGGCAAAATCTTTTTTGTTGCGAAGATTTCCTTAAAAAATATGAAGGCTTGTCATTATAGATGTGACAATTTGTGAGGTGAAAGGATAAGAGAAATCACACGATTATTGTAAAACCTTAGGGAAGATCACTTGGCTATGCAAGTAATTTGGAATGATAGACTATTTCAACAAAATAATTTATGTTTCTTTCTTTTTTTGTTTTGACAAGTATTAAGAGACGCGATTGATGAGTTGTGTTTGGTTTTTCTTGATGTGTTGTAGCTTGTAGATGTGATGTGTATAAATTAGGATAGCTACGCAATAAAATAGTTCATCAACATACAAATTTAATTTGGAAGAGATGAAGTATTGTAGTTTTAATCAAATGAAAAGGAAAGGAAAAGGAGCAAGCCATAAGTATGAATACATAAGATTTACCCCCAAGAGAGACCAATTTGGGAAAAAAATATAGCAAGAGTGAGGTCAGTATGCCTCCTCATCCACTATCTACATAGTCGAATCACATCTTAGGTCACTTGGCTACATACCTAGCCTAAACAACAATAAATTTAGCCTCATAGATCTAACACTAGCTCTAAGACACTCTATCTTGTTCAAGTATGGTTTAAATAACAATTAGGGTATATATTCAAGAGGATCACAATAGGCATCACATTTAGTTAGCCTCTAAAATGGGTCTTGAATGGATCTTCTAGAATCTATATGTTCCTTGGATTTTCCCAACCTCTTTTCCTTGGGTCTTAGGGATCTTCCTCAAACTCTAGGATCTCTAGATCTTCTAAGACCTCTAATGGATATTGGATACACAACATCATGTAATGTCCTCCATTGTCTAATTTCTTTGCCTCCCTACTTCATGCCATTTGCAATAATTATGTAGACATGTGCAAACTCGAACAAAACTAAACAATCAAAAAGGTGAAAATTGAGGCAATTGGAATGCTCTAGGTCACTTTCTATTGCATGATGAAATAGTCACTTGCCATCATGGGCAATTATAAAGCTACAAGTTTTTTAAAAATATTGTCATTACTAATTGTAAGATTGTCATTGACAAAACCACAGCATCCCTTTGTACGAAATCATGGCTTACTTGGACAAAACTACCATAGTAATTATAAAACTATATATACAAAATTGTTGATTTCAAACATAAGAAAGAAACACCCACCTCTCAAAATTTGGTATATGTTAAAGAAAAATATGGTATGTCCAATACCATCCCAAACTACTCTAGCAAACTTAGTCTCTAGTTATATCTTAAACTTTGACCTCCTTCACTAGAATGTCCCCTAAATCATGTTCTTGAATCACAATGGCATGGCAACTTGAAATATTTTTTTAGGGACCCTTTCATGGATCACACTATTGGTAAAATAGATTTGTGTCATTTTCATTAGGTTGAAAACCAAAAAGGGTGTCAAATGCTAGCAACACTTGAAGGAATATACCCTAAGCAAGATGACCAAGGATAAATTTGTCAAAAGATAAATACACCATTTATAGTTGACATGCAATAGAACCTAAAAGTTAAACAAGGAAGAGGGCATGTCCTTATATAAAAATATGCATATACAAGATAGAATAAAGATAAGAGATAGAGCATGATCTATATATGTATATATGTATGTGTAGATGTATATATACATACATAAACACACATACATATACATATGAGAAAATATATAAGAGAGATGGATTGTATGTAAGAAAGATATGAATGAAAATTGAACATGTTTTGAGATATTGATATTAATATCACTATAGATAATGATATGTATATATAAGATAGAATAGATAAATATGGAATAAAGGTAAAAGGTAGAGCATGCTATATATGTGTGTATGTATGTATATACCTACATATATATAGATAAATGTACAAACACATACATATGATAAAGTATATAAGAGAGATAGAAGTAAATGAGATAGATTGTATGTAAGAAGGATATGAATGAAAATTGAACATGTATTGAGATATTGATATAAACTTACCCAAAGTATATATAAAATATGTATGATGGGTTATATTAAATATTCTATAAATGTGGTCAATGGTAATGTGTTTATATTTTTATTTATGTGCCTCTACTCCACCTCAATTCATTGTAATCCATTGCACTAGTTCTAATCTTCCTCTTACCCCTTTGCACTAAGGTATAAATTACACATCTAAGAGCATATAAACAAAAATTCAACCTATGCCCCTCTTATGCTAACTTTTCGGCTCCACTATCAAAACCTTGATTAAAGGTAAGGAAAGGCTAGAACTTATAAGAAAAATGTTGCAACAAGAAAATATATATTAATAAGGAATTATAGTCATAAAAGAAACATACTTGATGATTTGCAAAAAATTAAACTAGGTCTTATCCTATGAGAAGGGTTAGGCACATAGGAGGCAATGAATGGAAATGGGGGGATCCTAAAAGGGGTCTTGAGGTCCATTATGTAGCTTTTTCTTATTGAGCAATTTTGCAATTCTTTGTTTGTAGATCTATTGCATGGAAGGTGTCTTTGTTCGTTGTTTGATCCTGTCATTCGTATTTTTCACAATTCTAACAAAAACAATTAGTGTGTGTATATATATATACTCTTTTAATATACAATATGTATATATATAAATTTGTATACATATATAAATATATTAAATGCATTTAGATATAAATACATATATTTTTCTTATATACATAGAGTATACAATAAGTATACTATATGCACTCATCAATTCTTATATGCATTTAATATATTCCATAGTTTCTTATTAATAAATGAGAAAATTCTTATATGTATTTCTTTGGTATCAATATTTTTTTTATATTTGTTAGCCAAAAGAATTTAGGTCATTCAATGCATTTGAGGTTTTCATTCTTTAGAAAAGAAATAATATAGAAAATGGTCAAAAAATAGACCATTAACAATGAGACAATATTTAGTTAAAATATAAATAAATTTATTGATAAAAAATTATTTCTTTATACGTATAAGCAAATTAATTTGTGGGTTTATTAACATATATATCATTTTGTGTATATTAATTATTTTGATTTTTTCTACTTTGATTTATTATTATATATGTTATTTGCTTTATCTTTTAGTATATAAATGTAACTTTTTTAGCATATTAGTTTCCCCTCTCTTATTTCTTAAATGTATTTTCCTTTTTGATGGGTTACTTAGTGTTCATTAGATGGCAACCTGTAATTCTTTTTAGCTCATTTATTTTTTATTTTGTATTTTGCATATCTTTCCTTTCTCCTTGTTTTGTTTCCTCTCATTAAGGTATTTTTTCTATTAACCTTTGAGCCTTTCTCTCTCATTCTTTTCGGGTTGTGTGTCCTTTTCCTCTTTTCTTTCTTCCTTTTAAACAATTTAGGTCTGCAACTAAAACATTATTCATCTCCTTATGCTCTCTATCATCTTGATGATGCATCACAAAGTGTGATCCAAAACGTTGTTGTAAGCATTATGGATTGTGGAAATCTCATAGCATTAATTAAACAATCACCTCTTCCTTCCATCCATCTCCAAGCTCTCCAACTTACATGAAAGAAAAGAGAAATGATAGTATGAGAAAACAATTTTCTTGTAGTTTCAAAATCCTTATAAGTTAGAGCTTTCTTGGGATGCCCTAAGACCTAAGGGTCAAGAATAAACCCAATCTAATAGGGGAATGAGTGCACAATCCATTAGTTTTTAATTAGTTGTTACTTTAATAAATCTCACTTAATCTCAGTTTACCCATGGTGAGGGTCAATGTATCTAAGACCCTCACTTTAAGTTGTGACTTAAAATCATTTTTGAATTAATTAAAATGCCACTTTATAACTTAAGTGATAAATTAACATCTTGAGTATTATGGATACCTCTCGATATGTATCAAATCCATGTAAATAGTGATTTCTTTTCTATGTATCTCAAGGACACATCCCCTATCTTTTTAGACTAGTTTCTTAAAGGGGACATTTCGAGGATGATTCAAAAACTTCCTCCCACCATTCACAATCATGAAAAAAAATCTAAAACATCTACTATTTTTTTAGGTATGGAAGGGAATTGCTCGAACATCACTTGACCATGTGGAGGATGGCTATAACTGAGTGAACATAAAATATATCTTTTTTAAACATAAAATAAAAGAAGAAAAGGGTTGTGGGGACCCATAAGGAAGCCCCAACCCCTTTACACCAACCCGAAAACTAAAAAAAACACATTAACAACTAAAACTAGAAAACAAACTCATTTTGTCAATTTTCATATTGTGAAGAAAAAGACACAAAGAACTATTGTGAAAAGAAAACAATAGTCAGAAGAAGACAAGAGAGCATCAAAAATACATTAACTAAAAAAATGATAAATTTATGAAAAATAACGTATACCTTGAAGGTTTGTGTGATCTCGAAGACTTTAATTTGTCAAAGACTTCACACCTCTGCCCCACCCTCTCTCATGAACAAACCAAGGACACTTTCCCTAGACCCCACAAGAAGCATTGCCCCCATCACCTACCACCCTCATCCCATAAACTTGGTGTAACATAATTTCTTTTTGTGATTAAAACTTCGCCAACATGGTCTCCTTTATGGAATTTGTTATTTTGAAATGCTGAAAATTCCTTCCATTGAAATCTTTGGCATTACGTCAAGCGAAAAGATTGAACTGCTGTGTTTTGATGTTAAGCTGGAATTTCCAGATTGTAGTAAAATATTTGACGAGGAAAGCGTACAGCACTGCCATTGCAGTATTGTGTAGGCGCTGCTACAATGGCATCACCCTTCTCGAAAGGGTGGGACATTGTCATTTTAGCAGCACCTATTTGTGGAGATTCCGAAACTCTTTAATCCCTTCCAAAAGGATAATGCAATTGAACTACATGGAAGCCTAGCACCCATGCATGTGGATGGATTCTACGAAGAGAAAACCAAGTGAAATGAATATATGCCTTGTGGCATGGACTCGAATGGACCAACAGAGTGCCATAATAAAACCACAACCAGAGAGGTTTAGGCATCAATTCACCACTACCAGTCTCTCACTGCCAGCCATCACACTTGAAACTTCAGCCTAATCTACTAATTATCATGCTATGTTTTCTGTTTGTCATGGACTCCAGTGACAACTGATAATGTAATTGGTGAATTTTGTCAATTGTCTCTAGTTTCTTTGTTGCATAGCTGGAGCATGAAGAGTCAACATCTGTCTGAATTTTCAATTCTGCATATAGGTTTTGATTGTTTCTATATTGAAATAGAACAAAATGGCCAGCTGAGTGAATATGAAAGTCGACTTTATTGGTAGGCCTCTGTAATGCACATAGCTAAATATCAGAATGTATATATCTTTCAGATATTATCAGATATTTTCCTCACATTAATACAATTACTACTTTTCTAACAAAGAAAAACAACAATAACAAACATATAGTATAATATATTAAACACAACAGTAATAAGTGTGCAATTTTTCAATACAACCAGTCATTCTCATACGTGAATCATATCAATCAATCCCACCAATTAGTCAATCCCACTGATTAATCAATCAATCAATTTCCACTGATTATCCAATCAATTTCCTTGATTGGATCGATCAGGCCAGTTAACTCTTTAATCTATTTCCTCTCAACAAACCTCGACCATTGATCCTGATCTTTCATCTTTTAATCCAGATCGTTCATCTGAAACAAGCATTTCTATAAAAGCAAGCCTTATTTGCACGTTCATGGCCAACCACAAACTCTTAAATTCTGGCATTTGCATCATTGCAATCCTCAAATATACTTGAAGCTTCATAGTGACAGAGTAGCATACCCATAACTGAGAGCAAAGCTTACAAAGAAGGAACAATGGAAGTCATTCATGGCAATACAGTGAAGGTGAAGATGTCACTTGCTTGAAATCTGGTTTTACTTATTATTGCATGTTTTCTATTGAATAGATTGGATCTTGTTGAGTAACTAGGATTGCATATAGTGGTTGTGTGCTTCGTTTCCTATTAACTCCATGACCTTAGGTCGAATTTCTAGTTTATAATACTTACACTAAAAAAATATATCCCACATTGATTGGAATGTTTGATCTATGGCAACATATATAGTCCAATCCAATGGTAATTCTTATGCCATTGAACTTGATGCCACAATGGAATTGGCCCTCCTACTAACATAATTGTCGGTTGGTTGCAACTGAGTATGTTTGCTTGCTCCCCTCTCCTCTTCTATGGCTGAAAATTCCAAAAAAATCTTACCTACAAGCCTTTTAAAAAATGTCTTTCCCCTCAAGGTTGGATATGCCTAAAAGATGTGTCTTGGAATTGTTTCTAATAGTAAAAAATCCTAAGATCTTTGCATGATCAGATCAGTTTTGTTACTCAATCTTAGCTTGCTGCATGTCAAATTTTGGTATGTTTTATAATCTGGTTCTGTTTAGCTTTCAACTTAGCTGTCACTGAGCACAGCTTCCTTTTGCTTCGATTTCTTTCTAGTTACTGAGTTGCCATGATTTTTGTCCAAAATTTCTGAAATCCCAGAATCAATACAATTGTTGATCCCATATATCCTTGGCTAGTTCTTCCCTGGTCTGATTGTTGATCTCTTGTCATGGGTCCTTGCTTGTTGGTTGACTTTTCTGGATCTTAATAGTATGTAATTGATTACTATTACTGGATCATGAGTGTTGGTCCATTCTTAATAGTATTACTGAGTTGCCATGGCTTTCACCACTTCCCTCTATCACTGGAGGTCTAACCTGTGCTTTTCCTCCTAGCTCTCCCCATCAGCATACTATTCAATCTCTTTACAACTCCATTCTGTTGAGGGGTGTATGCAGTTGTCTTATGATTGACAACTGATGGCATGAATGGCAAGTGGGCAATGTCTTATGATTGACAAACTAATGACATAAATGGAATGGCATGGCAGAATGATGACCCACTAAGCATACTCCTAGCTCTCTCATCAGCATTCTACTCAGTCTCTCTACAACTCCATTCTGTTGAGAGATGTATAGAGTTGTCTTATGATTGACAACTAATGGCATGAATGGCAAGTGGGCAATGTCTTATGATTGACAACTAATGACATAAATGGAATGGCATGGAAGAATGCATGATCCATTGAGCATACTCCTAGCTCTCTCCGTCAGCATCCTATTCAATCTCTCCACAACTCCATTTTGTTGAGGGGTGTATGAAGTTGTCTTATGATTGACAATTAATGCCATGAATGGCAAGCAGGCAATGTCAGTTGAGTGCATAGAGCCCATTCTCTCAAAATATTGAAAAATAAATTGTTTTGATTAATTCTAATTTGACTTCAACCTTTCATTTGCTTTACTATAGTTTTTTATTTTTGACCTGCACCATAAGCGTGCATGCACTATCTCTCCTATCTTCCATTAAACCACCTATTTGCCACTCTTTCATTATTTCTTCATTCTTATTTTTGGAAGTTGCAACCACGATTCTCAAGGTTTCTTCTTCAAGCATATACAGATTTCATAACCAACTCCATGTGCTTCCCCTTTCAAATTAAGTCTTTTGTCTAGACCATGCCATCTTTCTTCACATCTTGCCTAACTTTAGTCATTCTTACCCTGAGCAACATACCTTGTACAAAGCACACATGCTAACCTGTCTGGCAGAATATGTTGGAATGCAAATTCAAGCCTGATCTCTGATCAAGACTATTCTTGAGATGCATGGATCAGCATGTTCCTCTTTCCATGATTAGTCTATGGAAGTTTGAAATTGCCCAATTACTCAACCAACTTATATCTTACCTTCCAACAAGTCAAAAAGAAAGTAATATGGCTCAATATAGAACATAGCCTGAGAGACCAAGCACAACTCAATGGAGAGCTTACCATGAGGGGCCGAACTCGATGGCTCAATACCGTTTAAGCCCAAAGGACTACAAATGTCTCAACATAGAGCTTAATCCTATGAATAATGGTGCAAAGCAGAGCTTATCTCCAAAGGACTGAATATGGCTCAATACAAATCTTTATGCTTCTTGGACTGGATAAAAGCTCAGTATAGGACTGAATAAGGCTAGATACCAAGCGTGGGCAAAAAGCAATACAATGATTGACTTGATACATGGCTTACCTCACTAAAGGACTGAACCATTAGATAAGAATAGAGGCTTGCCTCATTAGATACAAATTCCCTTATGCCTGCCCTGATCTAGAGCACAATCATGGCAATAAATGGACCTGGGAAGGAGCAAAACGAATAGAAAAACTAAGAGGAGATTTGCACAGAAACTGAGCAGAAATTTTATAATGACACATGCTCACACCAACATGGTGGTTCACATTTGTTTGACTGGAGTTTGACCAAGTGTGTCAGCTGACATTAGCAAGCTGAGATTTAACATCACCAAAGATTCTAGTAGCTGTCCTTTGACTTTTATTCACTGATTTTGACTTATCTACTTTTCTTTGGCAGAATTAATGCTATTACTTGGAGTCATAAATGATAGTTTTACTGTTGTAATTCATGCTGTAGCTTTCTGGAATTAAATAAGCTGCTATCCTTTTCTGAGATTAAACAAGCTCTTGTACTTTTTCAGCAGTCAAATATGATGTGTATGTTTTTGAAGGGCAATTATAAATTAGCGTAGTGAATCCTTGCATCTCAAGACGATACTATTGTTAAGTCCCCACAGCGAGCTCTAATCTCAAAGTGAGTTGTTATAGTGAGGTCCTCAAACTACACAAGACATTCATTCACAAAGTTGTTGAACCACACATTTTATTGGTATCATTTTTTCCTCAGACCTTGCAAGGTATTGATTTGCAAAACCCCTGAACTCCATGAGATACATTGCTACTCCTACTACAAATGTTGAATTTATTTGCTAAACTATATTCTTGTTTGAGGCAATCCACTCCCCACAGTAGATCAAAAGCAAAACTCATTTGTAAGAATTGACTAGGAGTTATTCAAGCTCTGTCATATATTATAGACAATGTGTTAATAACTTAATAGCTTTCAAATATCATTGCTAAAAGTGAATTGTGGCCAGTATAGAGAATACACCAATCCTCCTGAAATGACTTCCAATACTCCTACCACCTCCAACCCTGCTTGTGCATCCTACAAGTCAAACAGCTGCCACTTGGATGGCCTTGCTCCAAAATAATGCTGTGTTCATCTCGCATATAGATGGCAGGCAATCATCTAACGATATAGCACATGTTATGGCTTTTCATGGCATAATTTCTGCCCTTAAGCCTACCTCCATATCTCACAGATCATTCTGCAATGCTCTCTATAATACTGGGGTTCAGAATTCAATTGATCACTGTAGCTCAGTTGTTTCAGGCGATCCTGATTTCCTCTTTTCAAAGAGGGTTGTGGTGAAGTAAAATATAGAATCTGCAATCAGCCTCGAGCAGCTTCATGTTTTTTTCTTCTGGCAAGGAACCTCAATCTCCTAGGGCAATTCCAGATTTCCAAGATAGCAAAAGGATTAATACTGATCACATCAAAACAGTGGAGTTCGGGAAAAATATGGTTGAATTAAAAGAATGGCATAAGTAGGTAACACTAATTTGCAAGTTTTAGAAATTCTAGCCAAGTTTGGTTTGCACAAATGGATGTTGATTAATTGTTGGTTTCTGGTGATCTGTGAATCCCCAATGGACAGAGAGGCTTGTCTTCAAGGAGGCCCATGGTTTTGGGTTAAGGCTTTTTTGGGTATGAAATGCCGGTATCCAGAATTTAACACCATCACTAAATGCTTCTCTGTTTCCCTGATCTAGGTTAGGATTCCTAACCTTCCTCTTTAGTTCTGGAGCAAAAATTGGCTATTCTCCATTGGAAACTCAATTGGTCACCTTAATTCTGTCCCAGATTTGGAGCAAATATTAAGCCATTTCACCTTTGCTAGAATTTTGGTTGGGTTGTACTTATCCAAGAAGCTGCCTAAGGTGGGCGACTGATCATGGATGCAACAAGTGGATTTTGAAGGAATAGCCTTCAACTGTTATGGTACAGGGCATTTAGCTGTGAATTGTCCTAAATCTTCCTCCATTGGGCATCTTCCTGTTCCTTCTAGTCAGGCTACGAGGTGGAAAGGAGCTGATCCATGGCATCAGCTTATTGAGCCTGATCTTCCTTCAAACGTTACTTCTAATGTTTCTTTGGATCTTTGTATCTCTTCAGATGGACTCCCTCCTTTGGAAAATGTTTCTACACCTATTAAAGCTAAGGATGACTGCAGGCCAGGAGTGTCTACATCTCCCTCCAACGCAGAGGAGTTTCCACCTCTAGGGAATTTGGAGCAGGCTTCCGGCTGCTCTGATATAGACCTTTCAACAAGGAATTCTGAAAAGTGATTTACTGTGAAGAAAAATAAAAAGAAGCCTACAGTAAAGAGACAAAGCAACATGATACTCCAATGCCACTCAAAAAAGGGGTTAGCCTACTCTGGTTTCTACATTTAATTAGCTTTAGTTTATGTAGATTTTATAAGTTCTTCCCAAATTTTCAAGGTGGGAGGCAGTGTTCATGGTCATTTTTTCTTGTTATTAGGTTGTTGCAAAGATTTCCTGACTTTTTTATTATCTATTTATATAATGCATGAGGGCCCAATTCATGGATCATAAAAATAAGTGAATTGTGGCACAAAACTAAGCCTCAAACATATCATCAATACTTGAAAATTTTGTAGATAGTTGAGGCCTTTTGACAAAGAGTAGAGTGATTTGAATGCAGGTATATTGCGAGATTAACAAAAAATTGGTGATGCAGAGATAGGTATTAGGAATCAATGATAATAGAAATCTTCAAATTTCTAAACTAAGCTATTAACTGGAGAATATATTCTGGCATAAGTAAGAACAAAAGAGAAGCCAAATAACACCATACAGACCACATATATGCATATCCTTTTGGCATTGTACCCATTGCATTATCCATGTGCAGTGAAAGTAAGGAAACAGATGCGGCAACCTATTTACTTTTCTGGGGATTCTGAAGTATCATGCTGATATTGAGATATCTCCAGTGTCATGGATTCTAATAAGTAATAACTTGATTATATCGTCTGCACCATTATGCAACTGGTTCCAAAAAGTTTGAGAGTATAAAAGAATCTCGAATTCCATAATCACAAATCAAATTGAGGAAAAAAGAATGTGACAAGTTAAAATTTAAGAGGTTATGGAATCCTATGGATCTTTTTCCTTAACTACTGCCCCATAGATCATTATGCATTGAAATAAGGGAAATTATTGAAACTCTTTTCCTCAAATGTATTAGGTCAAGAAGTTTTTAAGAAAATCTTCAAGAGTGAAACATCAAGCCTCACAACTACAAGTAGAAAAAAAATGGTTCAAACAGAAAATTGTATCTACCATCTGCTTGCATCATGAATGAAATGTATAGATTTTTTCACAAACTGTTCAGGGCAATTTAAGGCACCTTATGCATATGTATGAATCCTTGTGATGAGTGGTGCACTGCCAGATATATTACAAATAAATCAATTTTTGTGCTCCTATTTTGACATAAAGATTTGGCAAAGGGTTTGCCAATGTAACAAAAGACTCTGCTGCTTAGAATTTAGGTACAAACTCCCCCAAAAATAAAATTCAGTTTGTGAACCGGTCTGAAAAATGTATCATATTTATCAATATCATTTACAATCTCAAGTAGGAACAATGTTTAGTCTTATAAAGATGACCAATGGGTAGAGAGCACCACCCAATAATCTCTACAAGTACCAACCATCCTGCCCTACTGTCTATAATTGAGAATCGGTCCCTTCTCATCCTAGATATTTCTCCTCTAGTAGGCTGACATTGAATTACATATTTTCTCTCACATTTGTGAGGGAAGCCTCAGAACCTCAAGGGCCCAGCTGTCCAATTTTATTAACATGATACTCTAAAACATCGGAACTTCATTCCAAGTCAAGTATCATCAAGAAAAATGCTCTTATGGTGATATGTCGTATTCAAACACGACATTTTTTGACAAATCTTTGCCAGGTGGTGACAAGACTTGTAATATATTGTTAATTGGGTCATTTATCATCACCAATAATTTCCACAAGAACAGATTCCTCCCTTAAAATGGTGGAAACGGCTACCATCCCTCACCACAATTTCTCGTCTAACAATCTTGGATATGAGCTTCATGGCAGTATGACAGTCTGCACACACACGAAGGTTCTTGAAAATCTGGATAGGTGTGTCCGGGGGTGTCCTAAGAAGCCCAAACGCAATGGCTAGCTTCTCACTATGATACCAGAGAATTTGTTCTTTAAGCTCCTCATCCACATCATGCAATACCACAGTTGTGTCAGGCCTATATCCTGTATCCTTCATCTGCTTGGTCAGCTCCTCCAACTTGACATAGATCTCCTCTATATCTGGATGTGACTTATCTCTTGCAATAAATGTATGTACTTTGTTCTTGATTTCAATCCAGCTGCATCCTGGATCTTTTTTCACCCCTTTCTGTTTCATAGCTTTTCTGACATTTGCTACATCATCCCATTGACCAGCTGCAGCATAAATGTTTGATAGAAGCACATATGCTGCTGCATCATCTGGTTCTAAATCTATTATCATTTCTGCTGCATGTTTTCCTAGATCTACATTACCATGAAGCTTACATACAGCAAGCAAAGTACGCCAAATGACAACATCAGCTTCAAATGGCATTGTTTCAATAATTTGGATTGCCTTGTCAAGGAATCCAGCACGACCAACAAGATCAACCATGCAAGCATAATGCTCCTGTGTTGGCAACAACTTATAAACTTCAGTCATAGAACTGAAGTAGAAATACCCGTCATCAAGCAGGCCTGCATGGCTGCAAGCAGACAAAACACCAATAAAAGTAGCTTGATTTGGCTTTATGACCACATGTTGCATCTTTTCAAAAATATTGAGGGCCTCTTTTGCATGCCCATGCTGAGCATATCCTGTAATCATTGCATTCCATGAGACATCATCTTTTTCAGGCATTTTTTCAAACACTTTAAGTGCATTTGCCATATTTCCACATTTGGCATACATGTCAACAAGGGCACTTTCTACATATATATCTACATCTAATTCAGCTTTGACGATGTGGCTGTGAATCTGCTTGCCAAATCCAACAGCTGCCAGGGTAGCACAGATATCAAGAACTGTAGCGAAGGTGAATTTGTCTGGCTTCATGCTTAGTTTTAGCATATAGAAGAACAGCTTCAAAGCCTCCTCACCATCTTTTTTGGCATATCCCACAATCATTGCGTTCCAAGAAACTATGTTTTGTTCTGGCAACCTATTAAATAGTCGCTGTGCATCTTTTGTTTTACCACATTTACAATACATGTCAAGAAGAGCGCTCCCCACAAACACATTGGAAACAAGTCCACATTTGATAACATAATTATGTATCTGTATTCCTTGATCTAGCATTTCTAGGCTGGCACAGGACTTTAGAACACTACCAAAAGTAAATTCATCTAGCTCCATCCCTGTGCACAGCATTTGGTGAAAAAGTAAGAGTGTCTCTTCATCATAACCATTCTTTCCATAAGCTGCAATTAGTGTATTCCATGAGACTGCATCTTTTGCAACCATTTTGTCAAACACTTGGCGTGCCTTCACCATATCACCACACTTGGCATACATATCAATAAGAGCATTTCCTACACAAATATCAAATTCATGTCCAGTTTTGATGATAAGACTATGCACTACTGAACCCTCCTGAAAATCCGTTATGCATGTGCAAGCATTGAGAACACCAGAAAGGGTTACTTGATCCAAATTGAAATCTGCACGCAGCATTTTGTAGAACAATTTTAATGCCGCCTTACCATCCCCGCTTTGGGCATGTCCTACAATAATGGCATTCCATGATAAGGAATTGTGATCAGGTATCATGTCAAACATTTTACTAGCATTTTCTAACCTCCCACATTTTGCATACATATCAACAACAGCGGTCCCCACAATAACATCTAATGCAAATCCAGTTTTAATAACATGAACATGTACCTGCATTCCCTCTTCCAAAGCTGCATCGCTAGCACACGCCTTAAGAATGCTGGCGAATGTGGACTGGCTAAACATCAATCCCTTGCGCAGCATTTCAACTAAAACTGCACAAGCCTCCTGACCGTAAAAATTCTGTACATATCCTGCAATCATGGCATTCCACACAACCACATTTCGTTCAGGCATTTTGTCAAACACTTGACGAGCATCTCTTAACTTTGCACATTTTGCATACATATCTACAAGGGAACTCCCTATGAAGAAATCGTAATCGAATCCCGATTTGACGATAGCATTGTGGATTTGCATACCCTGCTTCAAAGCCTCCAAACTAGTACATACCTTGAGAATGCTAGCAAACGTTGCTCGGTCACGATCCACATCCATATCTGTTCCACCCATATGACAGAAGACTTCCAGAGCCTTCTCGCCATCTCCACTCTGAGCATAACCTGCAATCAACGTGTTCCATGACAGAGTATCTCGTTCAGGCATTTCATCGAACAGTTTACGTGCAACGTTCATGCTGCCATGTTTCGCATACCCTGCAATCATAGCATTCCATGAAACTACATCTCGTTGAGGCATTTTGTCGAACACTCGGCGTGCATCCTCTATATGCTCGCATTTCGCATAGATGTTAACAAGATTGTTGCCTACAAAGATATCAAATTCAATCCTAGTTTTTATCATATGGGCATCGACCATCTTTCCCTGAATAGATGATTTCATATCTGCAAATTCATGCAATACACTATCAAAAACTTCTACTTCATTTCGAACCCTTCTAAGACCGAGAAAATTGTTATCATTATTATCATGAGCTTCCATCCAGTTTTCTGAAGGATTTCTCGGTGTATTTTTAAACGTTGAAATGTAAAATTTTACCCCCATTATTGTTGATTTGTTTTTCGTAAATCTCCAAGGAAGCGTGACCCCTTGTTTCAGGGCTACTGCTACTGCTAGGGCCATGAATTTTTCCAGCGACCATAATTAGTTTTCATGCAATTAACACATTTAGTGGTAATAATACAGAACTGGTTGATCTAAGATTTTTGAAGCTACAAAACATCAGTTCGCTATGTTTTAAAGAAATGCTTCCCCCCTAGAAAATGCCACTGTCAACCTCATCTAGGTAAGTACTTTCAGATGTTTTTAACTAAAGAAAAATTGGAGGGAGGGTTGGTGACAACGTCTCTTCACAAAGAGTTCGTTAGGGTTTGCTAGGGTTGGCTTTGGTTTTTCAATTTTGAGATAAGATATTTGGTTCTTACCTTTCAGTTTGTTTAGGATAATTTTATTTATGATATTTTAAAAAAAAATTGAAATCGGGTTATTTTCGATGTTTTTATTAAAGAAAATTCATATGGAAGGAGGGTTGGTGACAAGTCTTTTCATAAAGAGTTCAACAAGGTTCAAGTTTTATTAGGGTTTGTTAGGGTTGGGTTTGGTTCTCAATTTTGGGATAAGATCTTCTCCCATCTCCATGGTATCAAAGGACGCGTCGTGCTAGCATCGTCTTCTCAATTTTAGGATAAGATCTCCTCCCATCCCCGTGGGACCGAGGGTGTGTCGTGCTAGCGTCGTCGATCACATGAAAAAAGTATCAAACGCACTGCAGTTTATAGGGGGGCTACCCGATTCTTTCAGTCTAAAATGATAAATAAATAAAAATTGGGATAAGATATTTGGTTCTCACCTTTTAGATTGTTTAAGATAACTTTATTTATGGTATAATTTATTAAAAAAAAACTTGAAATCACGTAAAATCTTAAGGGTATTAGAAGGTAAGTTGTGTGTACTATAATTGTTTTTTTTATTATTAAAAATTAAGTATATTATATTTCAATTAATATAAGTTAGACTTAAATCAATATCAATTGTAGAATCACATATGATATATATAAAAGTGAAAAATGACTAGAGGATAAATGAAGAATGGTGTATATGTTTTGTTGTGATAAGTTGATTGATATGACAATAAGTGTTGATTATAGAATTGGATTAGAGGTTTAAAATGTATACAAACATTAATGGTGAATTGATATATAGCTTGTTTAATCTTAATCAATTAATGTGATTTTGTCTTGTGTGTGTACAAAAGTATTAATGTTACTTGTTAGTTGAGTTGGAACAATGTCATGTTGAGAAATATTTCTAAAGGTTTGGTATATGAAGATTGAAGTTTGATAATTTCTTATACTTTCTCTTAGAACAAAAATGCAAGTTATGGCAATTGTCGTATGTTTTTTTTATATGTGAATCTCAATACTCTAGTGATGATATGTTATGATACCAATCTTTGACATATTTTTAAATATGACAATCTAAATTTTAATGCAAAAAAATTAACATATAAATTGATTTGCAAGAGATGTTTTTGAATTAAGTTGGTTTAGAATCAATAGAAATTGGATTTAAAATTGAAGAACAAAATCATGCTACTAATCATGTCTTAGGTATTTATTCTCTCAAATTTACTTAAGATTTGATCTTGATCTCATCCCTTAAAAACATAAATCTTTACATTCAACAAAACTTAATTCTTAATTCTTAATAAACATTTTATAAATAATTCAACTCCATCAATAAACCAAAAATCTCATTAATTTAAAATCTACCTAATATAACCTCCCTCTCAAAATCCATTATCAATGTTTAATTTATCATAGAATAAATTAAAGTTGATGTAACTTTTAGGTAATGATTAGGGCTTAAAGCTAAAATAGAAATTTATAAGACTTTTGTGTCATGGATAATGATTTTATAACTTGATGACATAAAGCGTGGACTTGAAAGAGGCATGTCACACTTTATTGCACATGGCTTGCATACTTTATCGAGTACAAAAGTATTATAAAAGCAAAGTTCATAGTTTGTTTTATAATAAATGTCAAATATTAAATTTGTAAATAAGTGACTTCTTTTAGCTAAGGTTTTAAGTAATAACTTTTATTTTATGAATATTAATAATTTGATTGGATTTAAACACAAAATTGTGTATTAGACAAGAATGGAACTTTAGTGTGTACTTAGGATTTATTGAGTGTGGTGTTTATTAATAATTGGTACTTAGATATTTTTGGTCATTTAAGATTTGGTTTTGATATAATTATAATTACAATCATGTTTTAAATGAATAATTAATTAAATTATCAATATAAATATAAAAGAATTCATTATATAATGCAATAAATATAAGTTTTAATATAGAAAATAAATAAGTATATGTAATTACAATTTAAATAAAGGATTGTGTTATTGGAGATTATTGAAATTGATTCACTCAACTGTCACAAAATTAAAGTAAGTGTAAACAAATGTTTTATAAATCTATTCAACTGGAAAGAATGAGCAGCATAAGGATGGAGCTCGCTTTTGGATGGAGAAGCCAACAACTCATTAACCAATACCTTAGTCTGTAATTGTTCTTTAATGCTTGTTGTTGCTCTTGTTACAACCTATTCCATGGGCTAAGTTTTTGTTGTTTTGTAGCAGCTTTGTATTTATTCTCTGTAATTACTTTTTTAAAAGCTTTTTTTCTCCAATTAAAAAAAAACTTTCTAAATCTGAAAAATCAATTGTTCTACTCTTTGGTTTAAATTTTCTTATATAACTAATATCTACATATGTAAAAAGGATCTCACATGCATAATCAAAACTAGACTAGTGAAAGTAAACTTGGAAGAAGTAATTATCCAATCACAAGTTTGTCTCACCTTGATATCTAAAATATAGTAAAGAAACTAGTAGTATTTACAAACACCTTTGGAATATACTAATTTACAAGGGTTGTGTTTGTAAGAGTTATTGATGAACTCGAGCACCCAGGATCACCTACAAAACCAAGATAAACCTTCCACACGAGAGCAGCAAGAGATAGAATGCAGGAATATAGTGCAATAACAAAATGATGTTATATCACACACTAAATGATATAATATGCCTCAACTCTCCCTTGAATTGATTGAGTTAATATGAACTCATCTAGACTAGATAGGAGCTAGACCTGAACTAGTTAGGAGGGAGAGGTGAGTGCAGAATATATAGTAGAATATGGGCAAATAATTCCAAGAGGGGTAATAACTCCCAAATAACCAAATTAGGTGGGAGTTATGCCTACTTGGAAAATGCCAAATAGGTGGCATAACCTACTCAAAAAGAGACAGATGAGTGGTTTTGTGAGGTGGCATATAAGGCCAAAAGAGGGTGTGAAACTCAACCACCCAAGTGTGAGTGGGAGCAACACATGTAATCGATGGATTATGCCACGTGTCCTCACATGAACCACATCTCCTATAACCTAAGGTATGCTTAATAATGTGTAGGAAAAATAATATTAAAAAAACCTACACTAACACCCCCCCTTAAGCATAGCTTAGGTGGGTGAAAGGATGAAAGAATGCAAAGATGCAAATATGGGTCCCGGCTACTAGGCCATGTTAGGTACCCATGTACAAAATACTCTCTCACAAATGGAGTAAAGGAGAAAACCCAGTGGGATAAAACTCCTCCCCAAAAGAAAACAAGTTTCTCAACACAAGAAGAATCCCATGCAAGGAAGAAGTCCCCTCCAAAATAGAAAGGATAGGAAAGACCATGTAGCCTTCCCCAAAGTAGTCAACTATGCCAATGGTTGAAGCTCGAAGCTGAATGTAGAACATGGTCCACGATCGTCGAACAATGTTCCTCCCCTTAGGAAGAAACAAAACCAAAGGTGTATGAAGAATGTCTTCCCATTCCTGAAAGGAATATGAAGGAAGAATGATGAAAATGTATGAAGTCTCTAAACTCTGCTCAAGTGTCTCCATGTTGATGTCGAAAGATGTCACCATCAAATCAAGTGTTCTAGGCCACACTGTAGAAGATGAAAATCCAGAACCTAGTGGAGATGGATGTAGAACAAAATTTGAAGACAAAGATATCTCCTTTGAAGACAAAGGCGCCTCCTCCAAATGTTGCTCAAAAGTATCCTCACTCATGTCAAAATGTGATGAATGATCATGTGGAGAATGAACAAAAGGATCCAAAGGTTCCTCCATAACAATTGAAGAAGAATCAACTTCATCAAAGAGAAGATGGATGTCATGAATAATGTCTCCCAAGTCTGAAATATGAGACTCTATGAACAAACCTGCAATGTCTGTCAAGTAGTCATCTGAAGTAGCTATGTCTGGAAGACAATGTGTATCTTGCTGCACTGAATCACAAGAAGCCATGAATGTAGCAATGCAAGTATCTTCAGATGCAATAGTAAATGGAGGAGAAGGAATACAAGGCTCAAGAACTGGATCACATGTGAGAATACCCAAGTTCAAGTAGCCAAAGTTCTCCTCAAAATCAAAGCTCACACTAGGAGTGTGATCAACAACCAAAGGATTAGAACCATCATCAGGTGCAAAGTCTAAAAAGGTATACAATCGAGATGCATGATCAACCACCCCAGTAGCAATTATCTCTCTGCTCTCCAAGTCTCTGATGATAACTAAATTAGGTGTGAATTCAACAGTCTTCCCTGTTCCACCATGAGTGATTTGATAGATGGAAAGAAGATTGTTTGAAAGATGAGGTACACACAAAACATCATTGAAAGTACCATCTCCAATATCAACAAATCCTTTCCCAATTACATCCATGTATGTATTATTTCCCATCATAATAGGTGGCATAGCACAAGGCTCAAAAGAAGAGAACATAGACTGTGTAGAAGCCATATGATGAGACGCTCCAGAATCTAGGAGCCATCTCCTTGATCCAAGACCTGTAGAAGCACAAAGAGCTTTACCTTTTGATTTACCTGCACCTGTAGTATGGCCCTTTTCCTTATCAAATTCTAAATTTTTGGAATTAGAAGAAGAAGCTGAATCAACCATTCGAGAAGGAAAATTGATGTTGTTCTTTGCTAAAAGATTCTTCAACTCATCAATTTGTTTTAAGTAACATTGATGTTCATCATGCCTAGATTTCTTGCAATATGCACAAGTGAGCTTCTCCTTCTTAGATGAATCCTCTTTTGAAGAGAATTTAGAGTCTACTTTAGAAGTAGATGAATATTTATCTGAATCTTTCTTTCTATCACCTTGGTTTTGTTGTTTCTTGTTTTGCTTATTAGTGCCTTGTTTTGCAGTCAAGGCTTGAGATTTGGAAGATTTAATAATGCCCATTTGAATCAATTTATCTTGCTCCTTTGTGAGATTAGTTGCAAACTCACTTAGAGAAGGCATAGTAAATCCTTTTCCTAAGGCTCTTTTCATTGCGTAAAATGTAGAAAAAAACACTGCATAATCAGGACCAAGTTTTGAAAGAATACTCAAAATCAATTGTGAGTCATCCTTTTTAACTCCACACTGCTCTAACTGCAATCTTATGGCATTCAATTTAGTAAAGAAATCCTGAATGGTATCAAAATTGCATGGGCTCAATCCTATGAGCTCGTTCTCCAATGAATGTGCTCTCAAATCATCTTGTTTACCAAAGAGAGTATTCAAAGTATTCCACACTTCATTTGGTGATTTTGCAGACATAATATGAAAGCGTAGATCAGGAGATACAGCCATGCATAAGGTGCCAAAAGCTTCATCACACTTATTGAACCATTTAGGCTTATCTTCATCTTCTGTAGGTTCCTTATCAATACCCATTGTTATTCTATACAATTTTAACTTCCTTAAGTGAATTTCCATTTCATTTTTCCACTCAAAGTAATTGTATGGTGTGAGTAGAGGAACCGATTTATCCATTTTAGATTGTTGTAGCAATGTAAGAGAAAAAATGCAAGAAGAACACACATAGACACCCCCATTTTTCACTCAAAGAAGAATCCCCCCCAACAAAAAATTATTTGGCACTTTATAAATTAGTGCGTTTACAATGCTGGAGTTGTTTTCCAGAGTTTTTCAAGTGTCCAAAATGGACTCAAATACTGAAAGTATAATTAAATCTCAAATTAGAACTTCAAAATAGCACCAAAGTATAGTGCTAAAAAAAATATCAACTTTCAAAAAAATAATCACCTCGATCCGAGGTCATATCTGAAAGTTATAGCCGTTTGAAGTTTCAAAAATGAGAACTGTCCTTCAGATCTGCTGTTAAAACTGATTTTCTGAAGCATCCGGATTACTTGAGAAAAAATGGATCACACCACTGCAAAGCAAATCTCTCAAATTTGAGAAGGGGCTTGCAGATCTGACGCTCTGATACCATGTAAGAGTTATTGATGAACTCGAGCACCCAGGATCACCTACAAAACCAAGATAAACCTTCCACACGAGAGCAGCAAGAGATAGAATGCAGGAATATAGTGCAATAACAAAATGATGTTATATCACACACTAAATGATACAATATGCCTCAACTCTCCCTTGAATTGATTGAGTTAATATGAACTCATCTAGACTAGATAGGAGCTAGACCTGAACTAGTTAGGAGGGAGAGGTGAGTGCAGAATATATAGTAGAATATGGGCAAATAATTCCAAGAGGGGTAATAACTCCCAAATAACCAAATTAGGTGGGAGTTATGCCTACTTGGAAAATGCCAAATAGGTGGCATAACCTACTCAAAAAGAGACAGATGAGTGGTTTTGTGAGGTGGCATATAAGGCCAAAAGAGGGTGTGAAACTCAACCACCCAAGTGTGAGTGGGAGCAACACATGTAATCGATGGATTATGCCACGTGTCCTCACATGAACCACATCTCCTATAGCCTAAGGTATGCTTAATAATGTGTAGGAAAAATAATATTAAAAAAACCTACACTAACAGTGTTCTCCTCTATTAGACTATTAAGCAGATGGATTCAACTATGATGAAGCGTGATCGAAGATAACATGCAAACAAACAATATACCAAAGATGATGATGTGATTTGATAATGTGATTAGGATGACCTATGATTCTACCATGGTGCTCTCAAGTGTATTCTCTTAGATATTCATATGTGATTCCAAAATGAATGAATATCTTTGAATATAATAACATAGCACATAAATGTGTGTTAGATTGGCTCACAGCATCTAGTAGGAGTCCCAAGTCAATAAGATTTAATTTAAAATTAGAATTAAAAAAGTTAAGGTTCAAATTTATAACTACATAAATGATATGGGTTGATTTTATAGTTGTAAATTCGATCTAAGATGAGGAATGAGAAATCTATAAATTAGTGATGATGGAATTAGAATGGAATAATATCATGAGCTAAATTCATTCAAGATTATGCCACATATAGACTTGTTATTACATAAAAGGCACTCTAACTAAAGTGGGCCCAAAAATAAGAGAAAAGGTATGGGTATGTAATTCATCATAATGGTGTTATAGTTGATTCATTTTTATTAATTATGACTATTTTTAAAGGGTGATCTGTTATATAATATCATATTTATATTATATGAATTAAGAAGTTACAATAGGTGTAGTGGCAAAGTTGTAGTGAGTTTGGGCATTAAGTATAAATGTCCAAGTCATGGGAATGAAGCTTCCTATTTGCAGCCTCACCAAGTGGGGTTATTTATCTTATAAGCTTTTATCAATTAACAAAAGTATAATAAAAAATATGCTTTATATTAAAAATATCTAAATTACTAGAGAATAAAATTATTTTTTTATTATATATAAAAATTTAATTAAAATTGTTAGAAACATGGGCATCAATAGTAGCTTCATATATATCCCATATATCCTCCAACATATTGAAACTTAATCTATAAAGTTCAAATCTACGACCAATTTTAAAATTTAATTGAACTTGTTAGAAATGTAAGCATTAGTAGTAGTTTTAGATCTATCCCCAATATCCTCCAATGTTTGGTCCAGTGGATGTAGGTTCTATGAGAAAATATCATTATTATGTTATATTTATTTATGATGCTTTTGGATACACTTAAATTTATTTTATGCTTTCAAAATATAAATATTTCATTAAAAGGAATGTAAAGCCTTAGTTAAAAAATAAATAGATTATAAGATAAGGGTGTTGAGATTTGAGAATGTTACTAGTGAAATATTACTCTACAGAATTTGATAAATTTTGTAAGAATGCATGTATTGTTTGGCAAAAGGCTACTCACTACACTTCCCAAAAAAATATAGTAATAGAAAGAATGAACCTAACCTTAATGAAAAGAGTTAGAAGTGTGCTAAGTGGAATACAACTAGATTGGTATTTTTCGGTAAAGGATGTAAGTATTGCATGTTATTTAATTAATAGATCTCCATATTTTTAACTCGTATTGATAAATATCCTTGTGAATTATGGGCAAGTAAGAAGCCTTTAGTTTCATATTTAAGAATATTTGGTTGTGAGGCTTGTGTTCATGTGTCTTGAGAAAATAAAGTTAAACTATATCCAAAATCTTTCAAATGTATCTTTGTCGGTTACAATGAGAGTATTAAAGGTTTTAATCTTTCAAATCCCCTATCCTACAAAAAAAATCCTAAAGATGTAATTTTCAAGGATTTTAGACCTTATTCAAGTGAAGAGCAACAAAAAGATAAAGATAAAGAAAAAATAGTGCACTTCAATACAAAAATTAAAAAGTAGGAAGATGTACATGTGGAAGAACAATTAGATGGAACAAAGGATGGAGAGGAAGAAGAGGATTCAAGTGAGATTCCAAATGAGGATGTACGAGATGAGAACATAAAATAAGAATAGGCCTAATCCATTACTCCTACCTTGAAGAAATCCACAAGACAATAGAATCTAATAGACAATTATAGCCCACTATGTTTTTATTGTATGTTTGTTTTGTTGAGTATAGATGATAAACCTAGATCTTTTAGGGAGGATTTCTCTTCGAAGGATAGTGATTCTTACTGGATTCCCTTAGATAATTGTGACACCTAATATCTTGTTAGTTTTCATAAGGGAAGAAATCCCATTGGTTGCAAGTGGGTATACAAAAATAAAGTTAGTGTAGATGGTCAGTTGGAGTGGTAGAAGGTCAAATTAGTGGACAAGGGTTACTCCTAGAGAGGAGTTGATTTCGATGAAATTAAATCTCTCTTATTGCTAGGTTATGTTTTATTAGTTTCATTTTATCATTATCATATCTTATGATTTTTAGATTAAGTAAATGGATGTTAAAATTGTTTTCTTGCATGAGGATCTTGGGGAGGATATTTATATGGGATATCCTAATTGTTCTTTCGTGAAGGGTAAGGAACATTTATTTTCAAAGTTGAAATGGTCATTGTATGGTCTAAACTAGTCACCTTACCAAAAGATCAAGATACCTTTGCATTGATTTTGGGTTTTTTAAGAGCAAGGAAGATGATTATGTTTATACTAAAATTATTGATCTGATTTTTTTCTAATCATCATCTTGTATGTGGATAATATTTTATTCATTAGTAACAACAAAGTGATGATTAGAGAGCTCAAAACTCAACTTTGTGGAAAATTTGATTTGGAGGAATCAGGGGACATGAAGTGTATTCTTGGGATGGAATCAACAAGGATTGGGTACATAGAAAGCTTTGGTTGATTCAAAGTAAGATGTGGATACTATTTTGTGATAGTTTGTATGCATGACTATAAACTAAACAGTATTAAATTTCCTATTGGTATTAAGCTTACTTTAGACACATATCCTAAATTTAAGATGATTATTTTGATTGGATATCTAACTTACCTTATACTGGTATTGTTGGTAGTTAGTTGTATGCAATAGTTTGCACAAGACCAAATATTACCTAAGTAGTGGGAGTTATGAGAAGGTTTGTGTCTAATCATGGTAGAGAGCATTGGACTTTCAATAAAAGGGTAATTATATATTTGTATGGAGCTTATTATTACTATTTATGTTATCATATTATTTATGATATGGACAAGTTATTAGACATACATGGTTTTATTGATACAAATTGGGTTGGTGACTTATCTATAGTTGAAGGTTCACTAGTGGCTATGCATTTTCTTAGTTTGATAGTGTAGTGAGTTGGGTGAGTAAAAGGCATCCCACAATTTCTTTTTCTACCACCAAATTATAATATATGGTTGCTACACATGTCTCTATGGAGGTAGTTTAATTATAGAAATTTTGTACATTTTTTTTACTGCAGGATTGTTAGAATTGGTTTTGATTGTCAAAATGTTATTTGTATAGCTAGGAATTGCATGTATCATGCTCCTACTAGAAGCATGTTGATGTTAAATATCACTTTGTTCTAGAAATGGTTATGAATAATGTCTTTTTAGAGAAAATTGACACTCTAGATAATGTTATAGATTTTCTTATGAAGCTAGTGACCACAGATAAGTTCTCTTGGTGCAATAAAGCCATGGCCTTTATTTTTATACTTAATTGTATTTATATTTTCAATAGATGTATTAGTAATATATAATGTAAATGGGAGCAAGTTAGGATGAATGTGTCATTTACCTTGCAATCCTATGTCTGATTTATGTATCTCCAACACTCTTGGAAAATTTCCTTGGATGCCTAGGATGTAATTAGAAAATATTTATATTAGGATTCTTTAAAAATATTTACACTACTTTTCATATGCATTTACGAAGGAGGTGGAGCTGGTAGTGATGGTTATGAAGCTATTGTGAGCAAATTTCTTAACTTGGGCACGAGAATTTAGTAGTGGGGTAAAATCACAAAGTTGTGTCATGATTTTGACCAACAATATAGCTTCTAGAGAAGTAGTTTCAAGTGAAATAGTTTTGCCTTAAACCACATAGCATATATGTGGCACATCAATTTTTAGCAAAACCCTTTCACTTGAAACTATAAACTATTTTTTGTCTCATTAAAAGAATTTAATCGCAGTTGAATTTATGTGTAAGGTTTTGAGTGAAACCCTTTTAGTTGAAAATTTCAACCAAAACTATCTATATGGTAACTTAGCCCCTCTTTTGGGGTAAATTCAAAAAAATCAACTTCAACTCTTAATTTCTTCAACTAGGAGTACTTTCATGAAAATCTAAAAATACCTTTTCATAGAGCTCAAAGTCTAGAATTCAAAAAAAAAAAAAAATTGATTAGTTTTATTATGGTTTTTTTTTATTATTATAATTAGGCTTTTATAATCAAACATGAGGTTGATTAGAAATTTTGAAAAAATATTTAAACATATTTGAATTTTTTGAAAAATGTGTGATGCACTAAAGGAAAGAATCCTCTCCAAAAGGATATAATTTATTTCTTCTATATGATAAAAAATAGACAAAATTTGATGTCTCGTGAAAATTATGACCCTCTATTGAAGTTTACCTTTAACACATTATTACAAAAAAATATTCATTGAAAATTATGTTTTTTCCATGCACTAGATATTGAAGTTAAGTATTTGGGGGGGGAAATTAAGGGGAAAAAATTATTTTCTCTTTTTTTGTGACATCCCATCGACCTCACTTTAAAAAAAAATTAACAATTCAAAATTTTCTCTTAAAATTATAAAAATATATATCAAACCATTTTTTTTAAATAATAAGAACAAACTTCATCAAGATTTCTACATTTCATTAGTATGATTTTAAAATTCAAAACATAAAGGTCAATTTTATGCAATCGAAGTTGAAAATTTGTATGTGTTGGTCATTTTCTTTATAAAAGTGTGACACAAGTTTGTACTTTTACCTAGTAGAGCATCTTACATGTTGTTGGTGGGTTCCATATGAGTTAGATGGTGATTCTGGATTCCTACCTTGGGATATGGGTCATTATGGAGGAGTTTCAATTCAAAAATGTCATTTATTATTAGTATAGAGGTTATTTTTCTATTCATGGCTTATTGAGAATTACATTTAGAATTATTGGAAGAGCTTCTTCATGTTGAACATGGGAATTTTTTATTTTATCATGGTTTGATAGTACATTGTTTTAGGAAACCATTTATGGTATTTCCCTACTCTTTTTCTATAAATTGGAGGGATGAGATTGTAGTTACATAAGTTTATTTTTTAGGTACATAGATGTTTCCACCATTTTATTAAAGGGAAGAGAGTGTTAGTGTGTTGGATGTATCTTTTTGTTGAATATTAATACATACATTTCCTCTTTCTCATGTGGATTTCTTTCCCAAAAGGGTTTCTCCACGTAAATCCTATGTTCATATGGGTTTTCATTTTATTTTTATTGTTGATTTATGCAATCACATGATCATCATATGGTAGTCCTTGGATAGATAATTTTACATATATTTTTAAGAGATTTTACTACATCAATTTTATTTATTTCATAGATGGTGTCTTGGCATCCTCTTTCTCTTATGGAGTTTTTCCTAAAAGGGTTTCTCCATGCAAATCCTATGTTGATATGGTTGTTGATTTTAGGAAATCACATAATCATCGTAGGGTATTCCCTAGATTAAAAAAATATTGTTTTAGATTCCCATACACTGGTAAGATATTTTATTGCAAGAATTTTACCTTTTTTCTCAATAGATGGTGTCTTGAGAAAGGTGGGAGGAAAAATAATATGCATGCATTGTCACTACTACAATATTTATAAATAAAATATTGGTACAAGTGTAAACAAACTATGTCCATCAATCAAAAGTGGGACATAGATTTATTTCCTACATTGACCCTTTCATGAGAGAAACATGAGATTGTATCTAAAAAAATAGCATCACAAGGACATGTAAATAATAGTTAAAAATAAGCCAAAATTGGAGAAGAATAAGAAGAAATAAACCATGCAAAGGAGAGAGATACAAATACACATGGAAAGACCCTTCTAGGTTAAAAAAACCTACCCTCCAAAAGATGTGAATCAATGCATTCAAGCAATAAAACTATTACAATATAAAGCCAAGCTCATATTCTTAACATGGAGATCAACATCTTGCTCCTCTTCGAGAAATAGAACAATGCAGCCACTACATTGTATTCTCCTCTTTGTAAAACTCAACCCAAACACCCAAACACATAGACAATAACCAAACAAGAAACCATAAATATTTTTAGAAAACCATGAGCCCAAATATGGCATCCAACCTCATGACTCAAGTTATAATATCCCTCTACCATGATGGGTTAATAAACCAAGAGTAAAATATTCTCTTACAAGTTGCATGTCATGAAACTACCCACCACATGTGGGTGGCCCATTTGTTCATATTCCAGATTTCCAAGATGATGTATGATATGCATCATAAACTACCATAATTTGGTTAAGATTCTTAGTTCACTTTGTAACCTCCCTTTTACATGCTCTTGCATGCATCATAAAATCTCTTACAATTTCATAGATGCTCTCACATATTCTTATAAACATGTTATAGCAAGGGATACACATGACATAATGGTCAAGTCATGAGGGGGTGCCTTTTCCCATCAAGATACGTAAAAAATTATAAATAATTAAATAAATAAAACATAAGGACTTGTAAGGTGTGTGATGCCAATATTTTTCTACTTGTTGTATACCTTGTGAGAGCAAAAGGGAAACCTCAAGATATCCATGAATCATTTTCCAAGAGCCTACACGTGTTACACCAATTGACTTCTCTATGATCATAGGCTTCATTAAAGCATTTGCAACATATTCTGAGAAACTGGCATCTCAACCACAATGAACTCATCCTCCATCACATGCCTAGAAGCATGAAACATAAGAACCCAAATACATGATGACCCACTAAATATCACATAGACAAACCATAATATCCAAACTCAACTTATTATTTAATATAAACTCAAAATTCCAATCTCTAAAATAGGATTAAGTATGCACCTCATACTCAACTCTAGTAAAAAGATCACCCAACTTGTCACACACATCCAACTAACCACATCGTTGATAGACCATCTTCTCACACATATTCTACCCAATCCACAAAAATAAGTCCTTTTATATCTATTGTTCTACATAAATTCTACTCTAGCACTATTAAAAGTTATGTGTAGAATATGTAGGTAAGTTTTAGGTGACCTGGTCACCTATATAGGTTGGTTATAAACAGCCATAAAATACCTCTAAAGACTTTATACCATAGTCTAATGTTATTCTCTCCACCAAGGAAATATATACCTCCTAGAACTCTTATTGCAAGGGAAACACCTAGTTTAATGGTGACCATAAAATCCAAAAGTTATCAATAACACTCAAATTAAGGGTATGACTTGTGTTATTGAAACTAGTGTTAAAGAACACAAACAATGATCTACACAATTTCTCATTATTCAACCCCTTATCTCCTTAAATGTCCTAAGTTCACATATGAATTGAACCTCTAAGAAGAAACAAAAAACCATGGAGGATAAATTTCAAACCATAACATATATCATTTTCTTCCACCAACACCATCAAGTGCTCAAGTTGTGACAAGTAAGATCCTCACCTCCAAATCCCCAAATGGAAAAGCCTTCACAACATCTAAACATTCAAATATAATGACATTTACACAATAGAAATATATCAATTAATCAACAATTGTGTAAGCTTCTTAATTTAAGGAAGATCAAATAACAATCCCTCATTAAAAAATTTATCAAAAAAAATTATGCACAATGCCATGTACTCCTTAAACAATCCCTCCAAAACTGGCATTTGCAACTAAAGACTCAATCTTATGAAAAGATAAAGCACATAAAATAGAAAACATCTAAGTAACTAATTGATTAATACATATTAGATGATTTTGCGCCAAGAGGATTGAGTGGGGAATGAGTTTTCTCTATCCATGAACGATTTCCTCTCCATGTCCATGTTGAAATCATGTATAACTCCAAGTGAAGCTTCAGTGGTCATTTTACTAAAATCTCATCAAATAGTTATGTTACAACATTCAATATGCATAAATTGTGTTTTTGATAAATAAATAAATAAATAATCATAGAAAACAACATTGTGATTTGCATCTCCTTGAAATAAGATCATCTATTAAATCAATAAATATCCTCCTAAGAGCATTCATTCATGCAAAAATTCTAACCAATAATAAAGAGTCCACCATGTAATAATATCACATAATTTTCAAAGATTTCACTACAAGTAATCTAAAGCTACCCATAGCATCACGATGAACATCTCCTAACTAAAGATCACCCATAGTCCAAGTTACATAATCAAAGGACCTAATTGCAACACCAAGAGTTTCCAAAGGGTAAATTAAAACCATGATCTCTAAACTAAGAAGATAACTATAACTATGGAACTACACAAAGCTCACATTGAACTATGATCTAGAGCTACTTAAAGTACCATAATTAATAGTTTTAGGTTCTAAAATCTCCATTGCATTTTGGTTACAAGTTAATAAAAGCACCTATAATTCCCACCTTAGTGTTTTCCTTATAGTGTTCTTTCTAATTCACATGATATCTATTATATTAAGTATTTTATCAATGTATTAGTATTATATTTGTATTCATGTACTATGATTCATTGCATTGAACTTGTTGAATGAGGTTGTTGTGTCATTGAGTTAGTTTTATGGTGTATTCTAGATGCTTTGTATGACCATCGAGGTGTTTTCAATGAAGTAATGTGCTAGCATTATATTTTTACTATACATTATCAAGTGCATATTGTCGGCTTTCTCTTTGTGGAATTTTGTCCTTGATGTCAAAACTGTTGTTTGGTTTGGCATCTTGGTGATTGGTATTGACATTGTGATACTTGATTCAGTCTTGGCTTACTCTTGGTATATTCCTGTTTTGGCATTCAGTACCTTGGCTATGGACAGTTTTATGGCTTTGGTTTACATTCAGATTTGTTATATCTTGTGGTATTGATCAAGTTGAGCTTCATGTGCAGATAAAGGTTATCTTGCTTATACAAGTGTTGGGTTATGGTATTGGATTTCAGGTGATATCATTTTATATGTTTGATTATTATATCATTTTGATACTGTATCAGATGGGACTCGTTTTGGCATGATGACTTTCAATTCTTACTTGAGTCTATTCAGACATATACAGGTGATTGCTATGTTACATCACTACTCAGATTGAAGATAATATGTTTTTGGTTCTATGGAATTTGGCTTCAGTTCACATGAGGTATATTGATGTCTCACAGGGCTCTTTCAAGCTATATTTCATGCTATACCTGGTATTGATACACAATCAGATTTGTATTCATGAGTTGGCTATTGTAAATAGATTCATAATTTTTTCATTACATGGAGTTCATTTTTGACTCAAAATAATACATATATATATATATTGTATCTATTTACAAAGGGCAATAAGCAATGGTATTGCTTGGACTTACCATGTCACTTCATACAAAGTGTATTACGACACACACTTGGGGCTTCACATTTTACATGGGTTCAATATTATATCGTGTTCTTGCATTTTTGTTTCACAAGGTGGAGACTTTAATTTTTGTGATATACAACTTACATTGTGTTCAAGCCTTTATACACATACCATTTAAAATTCTATCATTTAGCATTATAAGTAGATTATAGTTAGTTTTTTTGGCTCTATTGTTATCAAGTGCATGTTTTACTTAATGTTTTAGCCAACCATTTTGCATGGTATTGGGATCCACTTAATGTTTGGCATCAACAATTGATATACATTTTCAATGGTATCGGTATCCATAGCGATTGACTTTGACTGCGGACTTCAAGCATTATTATAGTTTCTAATGAATTGACACTATGAATGCAATACTCGACATTCTTGAAAGAAAGAACTTTTAGGGCAATTTTATTGTTGTAGGGTTTGAAACTCTAGCTGCGCCACCATGATGAAATTGCAGTTACAGGTTGAGCAAGATCGTGGTGGTTTTCCGGTTTGGTTTTCAGATATACTAGATTATGAAGGATGGCAAGTTGGTTGGTGGACTCTCCAGGAGTTGGAAGCGGAGGTAATAGAGGATTTCATGGGATTTTTTTTCAAACTGCCATGAGGTAACTTCTGCAAATTTCTTCTTCAAAAGTGAATAAGGTAAAAGAAGATCATTTACATTTTGTCTTGCAATAATTAAAAGAAATAAATTTTACTCTCATGGTATCTGTTTTTGTCGAAAAGAAAAAAGATTATTTCAGTTGATTTTATTCAGAAAAAGGAAAGAAATATTTTTGTTTCAACTTGATAAAACCCTAACTCAAGGGTTTGTTTTTGACTCAGGTTTTTTAGTTTGGAATAAGGGTTTCATCTTATTTTGTGCTCTATATAAACATAGCTTTAAGCCATTGTTCAGATTGGAATGTATGAAGAAAATACAGAGCATTTGTTGGTCAGATCATTGTTTATATATCTGCAATATTTGAGAAGAGGAAAGACGGTTTTATTTTGTGAAATCTTTGGTTCTTATAACAGAGATATCATTCAGATTTATGAGAAATTATTGTGGTACTGTTATAAATAATGCATATTGTAGTTGGAATCATTGAATATCTTTTATAGTTTTGTATTCATTAATGATTTTGGGACTACAAATAAAGTGTAGTTGTAAAGTCATTGGTGTCTTACATTTTAGACAGTGACTTTGTGCATTGAGGGGTTGGTGCTCCTATGAAGTTGGTGCTTCAGAAAAGGTGTTGAGTTGTTGCTCCACCATTGTTACAGAGTTGGTGCTCTTTGATTAATGAAAAGGAAATTTTAACGAGTGGTTTTTTATACCCCATGAGGGTTTTTCCACTTAAGAAATCATTGTGTTATGTGTCGTCATTTGTCTCTCATTTTGTTTCAAATTAATGTGCTCATTTAGTTAGTCAATGCTTTGATACTTTTAAGTTTGTTTAAAAAGTTTCATATCACAAAATGTTCGAGTCTGTCATGCAAATTTAAATTGTGCAAATCTGATGCAAAAAGTCTTTCATAAAGTGAATTTACATCTGCATTTTGTGTTCAATATATGGATGTTCAAAATTTTGTCAAAAGCAAGTCAAAGTTGCATTTTGTGAAGTTTTATAGTTCTGTGTATAAAGCACAACAAGATTGTTCATAAGGCTTTAATTGAACAATATCATATGATGCTTTTAATATGAGTTGTAAATGTTAGTCAAGTTTCATGTCAATCTGATCTAAAGTGTTAATGTTCACTTGCATAAACAAATCTGTCACATTGTGTTAAAGGTCAAAAAGTTTAATTTGTGCATTCAAGTGTTAAAACTTATATCACTCTGATTCACCCCCCCCTCTCAGAGTGAATCCACTTCCAACACATATGTTGTGATCATGTATGTTAGATCATTTTAGTGTTTTAACATCATGTGTTATTATTGATTATGTATAGTGTTCCTATATCCTACTAGTCATAGATGATTACAGTAGATGTGATGATTTGACATCATGTTATGATTTATACCATGTTGGTTTGATTATGTTGCTTCAACTATTTATTATATGGAGTAGATACACCTGATGTTTAATATAAGTATGCAAGAAATTTATTAGACCAATGGTTGGTATGTGGAGAAATTGACATGGATTCCCATTAGCTATCTTATAGTTTTTAGCCTTGTGAATCCTTATTTTAACTTGGATCCAAATTGATGGCAATTATGAGATCTATATATTTTGAAAACCTATAAAGTGTGGTTGAGCTTTGTATGTGTTTGATTTATATCTTACATTGAAAATAAATTTATTTCAAAATATATGTTTATTGTATTTGTGAATATTTAATTCTTGCATTGAGAATATAATGGTATGCCTTAGTAGAAAAGGTTTTTTGCATTATTCTCCTGGTAGAAAAAAACTATATGAATTCAATTGTTCATTTGAAGTAAGTCTAATTGCCTTCAAAATGGAAATGATTAGCAATAAATATTAATAGTTGTTATTACTTGATTTAATTTCTTGACTATTGGTAAATATCAATTAAATTTAATTAGCTTTTGTATGTTAGTAAATGAAATTGATTAATTATTATTATAATATCATTTATTTAGCTTAAGGGTCATATTGTTAGTTAAAATGTAATTTAATGTATTTGATTTAAATTCTCGAGTATAGAAATATATCAATTAGTATTAAATTAGTCTACAATATTATTAAATCAATTTATTGAAATATATTACTTAACAAAATGAAATTATTGAAAAAAGGAAATGGAATAAAAGTGAAAAAAGAGTTTAGACTTCTGAGGGATTCATTCTTATGTTGGGAGTTCTCACATCGCCCAAATCCTTGCCTCTCCTCTTCTAAAAATGATCATTTGAGTGGTTGTGACATGAGCATTGGGGATTAAAAATGATAGGAAAAGATTGTTGACATGTGTGAATGGAAAAAATAATTGTCTTCATTGTTTGTATTTGTGAATGAGTGTATTTTCCTCATTTAAATCTATATTTAAACAATTTTTATTCCTTGAGCCATGCTCACGTTAGATGGAGTCATATGGCATCATTTGATAGGAGTGATTTGAAGTTTATTTTATAGTTTAAATCTTTTATTTTAATATATTTGAAAATGGGTATTTGGAGGTCAAGTTAGGGCAACATTTCTTAAAATATTATATTATTTAAAATTAGAAAAAATGATTTCTTAGAAACATTGCCATTCATTCTAAAACCAAAAGGGTACTCTTAAAATTTGAGAATTTCTTTTAATTTCAAATATGAAAAAAATTGGGGGCTTTGAAGGTTCTACGAGACTCCATTAATGGAGGCTTGTGGAATTTGTTGGTTTTTGCCTATTTGAAGAAAATTATAAAAAAATACATTTTAGACCTCATATGAATGAATTATTTGTGAAATGAGCTAACCCCGTAATATTTTTAGAGTTCTCCTTCTTTTAACAAACTATCATAAAAGAAAAAAAAATTATAGGTCTCATATGAATGTATTATTTGTTGAATGAGTTATCTTCATAATATTGTTGTAATTCTCCATCTTTTAGCAAATATATATTGATTATCATGCCATGTTCAAATGACTATTTTGTGCTTGAGGAACTTAAGGTTGAGATTAAGTGGCTACGAGTGGCTCTTGAAGTCGATGTTCTAGGTTTGGAAGTGTTGTCGAAGGTTGCAATGGGAAAGGGCTATTGTAAACAAGTGATAACTAGATAAACTCATAGGTAATTAAAATAAACTGAGTTAAATTTTAGAAAAAGGTTCGAGTGCTCATAAAGACCCATCACATACATCATGTAGCAACATAGTTGCTTATGTAGTTTGATACGCATGTCAAGGGCATGCCATTGCTTTCAGGGTGTTGGGTGTTGTGAGTACTTCCACCTGAATTAAGGGAGCATGTACTCTATCTCATAGAGTTGTGGGGCTACTGTGGTGACACTCCTTGCCTCCCTCTATTATTATTATCCTTTATATTGTAAGACTTTTCATCTAGCATGAGACCCTTCAACAACCATGTATATGATTGGTTGATACCTTGATTGTTCATAATTATATATGTGTTGTAGTTGTAGACACTGAAAATTGACCACTTTCATTTGGCCAATTTACCCCTAATTCAACCAATTTCATATCCTCTATGTTAATTAAATAATACCCTATTATTTAATTATTATTCATTATCCCTTGTCCCTTCATCCTAATTCATTTATTCTATCATCTTTAAATCCTAGCCTAAAGTAAAAAAATAATTTTAATTATTTACTCTCATCACTTATCCCTTTCCTCCAAAAATTAAATAAATAATACATTTATTTAATTCTGCTCATGTCCCATCCTCCATAACCTTTTTCTAATCATGATTAATTTGCATAATCTTAGATTAAGGATTTGCACATTCCTAATCCTTGATTAGGGAGGTGTCACATCCTCCATAATATGCAAGTGGATCATTATTCCACATTACACACCTAATCATTTGCCTAATCCCTCATTTACACAACCTAACCATTGATTAGCTATCCTAACCTACCCCTTAGTCAACTCTTCCCATCCCCCAAGGAATTTTTAATTCCTTTTTGTCTTCCCAAGGTCCTTTTGAGGAATTTTTAATTCCTCTCTCATCCCCCAAGGAATATTAAATTCCTTTTCTCTTTCCCAAGGAATATTAAATTCTTTTTATCCATTCCATGCACATTAAAAAATAATTTTTAATTCCTTTGGTCAACTCTTGATCTCAACCATTGATCCTCTCCCAAGAATCAATCTTGGCCATTCATTCATTTCCCCTCTTGATAATGACTAAAAGATTTAGTCATTTTTCATTCTCATTCATTCTAACCATTCTCAACCATTCAACCACATGCATCCAAGTCTTCTACTCTCACACACTACCATCTTGCATCCATAGCCAAATCCATCATCCTTGCACCCAAATCAAGCTACAAGTCATTATGCTACTGAAATCATCCTAGAGCACACAAATCCAACGATCAATAGGGCCAACCAACTCATCAACTTGGGTAAGGTACAACACTCTTTTCATCTTTTGTTTGTTCAAGTTCAACTAGGCTAATTGTTGAGGTGTTGTTTATGTTTTTCCTTGCTTGCATTTTGTTTCGTTTTGCATTTTAGACTAGGAAAATTCACCTACACACAATAGTTCCTCTCACATTTGTGATCATTGGTTTATATTTTTTTGGACTTGATTTGTATACATATACATGTATATTTGATTCAAGATTATTTGTAGTGTCATTATAAATTGCATTGGCATCAACTTAGGATGCACCTTTCAATGCAATTATATTATGATCATGTTATGATGGATTATGTTGTAGTATTTTGTGGACTATTCACATGTATACTTGGATGATTGTTTTATGATTATGTTAGATACCATGTTTGAGAATTGTATATTCTTCAACTATTATATATATAGGTACGCTTGGCGTGCGATGAGTGGATATAGGTAAAGGGAATTTTTCCACATGGCTTCACAGGTTTCAGTTATTCCCTAATGGTGGTTATATGGGAAATGTCACATTGGGCATAATTGTTAGCCTTACCCATCGTACTTGATTCGAGTGTGACTTCCTATCATTTTATCCATGTTCAGTAGATACCATCTTTGGTATGATCCCGAATATCATACCCTTCTTGTGGATGTCCAATGAAATTGTGTTTGATGTCTTATTAAATTTCTGATTTCATAAATTTAATTCAATTTTATGCATATATGGATTTAATTATGAATTTAAATGTTGAATGCTAATTGGATAAGGATTTAATTGGTTATTTGGATTTTGGGAGAATTTGAGGGAATTACAAATTAAAGGAATGAAAATATAATTTATATTAATTTTTAATTGGGTTTTGAAAAAGATAAAATAGGGAAAAGCATTCATTTTATGCTATGTTTTGTTTTGTGAAGAAACTATGTAAGGAAAACCCCTCTTTTTAGTAAAACCATATTTTGTTGATTGGGAGGGAAATTTAAGGAGGAATTTGATGAGGTTAGGTTTGTTGGATTAGGAATTGGGAAGGGAGCGTGTTTTTCCAATCCCTTGTGCTCCCGTTTGGTGTACATAACACATTCCTCATTTAAAAAATTGACCAAGTTTGAGGTATTTTATTTGTTTCTTTCAATTTAATTAGTTTCTTTCAATTGTATATATATTGGAATAGGTTTAGGGGATTGTTGAAGCCTCCCAACACATGCTAATTTGTAAAATTGCATACCTATTTTTTTGCTTTAGAATTTTTTGAGAAATTTCATTTAAACGAGGTTATAATGCCCATTTTTGGGGAAATGTGTAAAACATGTATTTTATAGCTTAAAAGGGGTGTTGGAAACTTTTAGTACCAAAGGGTATTTTTAGATTTTTGAAAAATGAAAATTTAATTTTTTGGTGAAATTTTGATGGAGTTTTGAGAAATTTTGTAATTTTTGGTATGTTGAAATGTTAAGAAAATTTGAAGATTTATAATGAAATATGATGTTTTATAATTTTTAGACAAAGGTGTGCTTCATTAAAAGTGGAAATAAATGTTGTGGAAACATACCATGAAATTTAGGTCAAATGGGGAAGTGTGCATTATTTTTCATGCCACACTCATTGGAGGGTGTGATAAGCTTACAGTTTGTATTAAATAGAGTTATGGGAGTGGCTCCCAACATGAAATTGGCCCAAAGTGGCACATAGGCAACCACTATGTAGGGATTTTACTTAACAAGTGAAAACAAATGAAGCATGGGTAATTAACTAACTAAGATCATGGATATCCTTCTCATGCCTTGAGTACTCATAGCTCAAGGATAATCAAGAAATACAAATAGCTCAAGGATTATAAGACTTGTAATATCAAGTATCCTCATTTGTATGAGAGGGTACTTGGTTCCACATTGAGGCCCATGTGAGTGTCGACAATGGCACTCCCTCTCTTGCTCTCTAATATTTAACCTTGGAGTAGATTGAGTAGCACCTAAAAGAAGAGTAGTTCCTTTCAATGTTTGGTATTGAATCTATTGCATTATTGGATGTTGTGTATTCTTTGTTTCTTATGTGAATGTATGCCCTTCTCCCTATGTGTATCACGTGAGTGTTTTTGGGCCTTCTGACTATCTCCTAACACAGTGGGATGAGCCTATGGGTATCACATGGTTGAGTGGTGTGGTAACCACCATTGGGGATTGAAGGTTTGAGGATCGAGACTCACCATTGTACCATACTCTACTTAAGTTTTAAATACATAATTAGATACTTTCCTTTTATGAAAATGTATATTTAAAGGACATTTGAGTCCTATTGATGTAATTTTTAATAATGTTGTTATTGGACCTATCTTTGAGATGAAATGTAACATTTGATAATGAAAAGTGTATTAGTTTAGTTACATGAATTGTTGTTGGAACCGAGCATGATCGTACATCATGAATTTTATATGTATTCAATGCAATGTTGAAATTAACTTAGGAATCTTTCATTTTAGTTCAAAATGAACTTAGAATCCTTTATTCCTCATAGGGGTCGCCCAATACTATATCCAGGCGGCCTTGTATCACCCAAAATATTCCTAGCTTGCCCAAAATCTATCTAAGTCTATTTGGGCGGCCTTTTTGCCAATGGGGTGGACTGGTAACATAGTGGGGTGGCCTATTTTGGAGGTTTTCAAGTCCAAAATTTGGACATCTTTGTTGAGGTGGTTTGGTCTTGTGTTAGGGCAGCCTCATTCCCCATACAAAAAATAAATTTTAATCCTTCACAAATCAGCTAGCCAGTGGTTTTCCTAGCCTAAAGCCATAAAAAAAATTTTTTTGCCTCGTATCTTGCTTATTCTAATCATTTTCATCAACTAAATCTTCAAAGCCTAGTCAAAACATCTTTCTCTTAAAACAAGAAAATTCCTCTCTGTTTTGAGGCCTCGTATGGGAAAACCTTGTAAAACAAATTTATTCCTCATGGTCCTAAAAGTCTAGTGCTATTTTGAGCATGTCCGTATGTGTTATCATTGAGTAGTTATGGTATCATTTGTGTAGTTGTCAAACCCAGGGTTAGGACGATTGTACACCTAGTCTTGTGAAGACTTGGGAAGGTTTAAATCCTTCATGGTTGGACTTATTAGTGTTCTCAATATTCCTAATATGTCAGGAAGTGGTGTGCTTTAGTCTTCTACTTGTGTGATGTCACGTTGCGATGGGACATCATGTGTTGAGCTAATGTGCCTAGTTTCACTAATATTTCATAAGTTTTAACTTGTATTTCAAAAAAAAATACCATGTCTTTTTGAGCTAATGTTTTGTGGGTTCCATGGTGGGGCATTACATCTAGTATCAACGCACTATGTTCATACACTAGGAGTTATGGCTTATGTTCTTACTTATGAGTGATGTGTTTAGCATGTGATTGTTAAATGTGGATTATGTAATTATGATGTCCAACCTTATGGTATCATACCATAGAATGGATTTAGAGATAATATTAATTATGTCCTAACCCATGCAACTCTTGTCATCTGAAGGATGCCTCATAGGCTTCATGCTCGCGTCAGAGTGATAGAGAGGAAGAAGGCGAGAATTGTAGGTAGATCAATCAACTAGTCAAGTTATTAATCTCCTTTAAGAGATAATAGTGAGAATGGGATTTAGGAGGTGTCTCATTCAGTTCATTTCCATCCTTTGCAAGAGGAGAAACCTCAAGTTAGTGAGGGAGAGAATTCTAGGAGCCCTCGTCATTCCAAAGTAGAGAGAGAGGTTGAGAAGGATCCACTTTATGGAGGGGATAGGAAGGTAGTGGATATGGATGGTATGATAGCAAGGCACATGAGAGACCTTCTTCAAGCCCATACACATACTTTTGAGGGATCAATTGGGGTACTAAGATAGAGAGCTAGTTTCTCACCTTAGATCGTTGTTTCATGATGCATCCCCATGGTAGTAATACCAAGGCTTGGTGTTCCATCATGTACTTGAGAGGATTTGCTTCCACTTGGTGGTTTTAAGAGGAGCAAAAGAATCATTTGGATATTGACATTGTCTCTTGGGAGACTTTCATGGAGAGGTTTTACTCATGTTATATCTTAGATCACTATAAGTAGAGATGTGTTGATGAGTTTCATGAGCTTTGCCAGTTGGGCATGACAATTGATCGATATGAGAACCATTTCTTTGATCTTAAGAACTATGTGAGTGTAGTTGAGGATGAGGGTATGTTAGTGCAATGCTTTATGCATGGGATAAATGCTTGGATTAGTGGTGGTATTCAAAAATTTGAGCCCAAGTATTTGGAGGTTTTCCTGGAGAAGGAAAGATTGATAAAGAACCTTGCTAGAGGGTTCATAGGTCATATTAGAGTTCAAGCTAGAGTTTCAGCTCCATTAGGATCAAGTGTTTGAGGATCTCAATCTCAACCCATATGTTTTTCTAGGGCTTCATCAATACCCTCTAAGATGATTCAACAATAGCATTAGCATCAATGAAAAAGACCTTTGTAGGCCCCTCAAAGTGGGCAAGGTTTGGGTGGTCATTAGGCCAAGCACTACTGTGGGCATTAGAGGCACTCTAGTTAGGGATGACTAGTACAAAGTAGCCCACTAAGTTTTAGTAGAGGGATTTATCACCAGTCTTAAGCACCTACAATAGAATGAGGATATGGTAGAGGATCGTGTTACTCCTGTGGCTAGTAGGGTCATTATGTCAAGTATTATCCTCCAAGGTCTGTAGCAGGGAGTAGTCAAAGGTAGGTAGCTTCAAAGCCTATAATAGGGGATGTTGGGAGATCCCAAAAAGTGTTTGAGGTGATGGATAATCATTAGGATGAGCATCAAGGCACCGTTGTCAAGTCATAGGGTGTGTTAAATGGAGTTTATGTTTCCATTTTATTTGATTCTAGTGCTTTGAAATCCTTTATTTCCTCATTCCTCATGGAGCAATGTAGGATTGTGGTAGCAATGCAAAGTGTTATTTGGTAGTTGAGTTAACCACTAGTGCTAGGGTGGTAGTGGAATCCCTTGTGTGTGGTTCTGTGTAGGTTTTGGGCACCTTCGCTACCACAACAGAACTATGTATCCTACCTTTAGGGTCCCAAGGGATCATCTTGGGTATGGATTGATTAGAGTTTCATCAAGAACGTATTATTTTTGGTGTAAGTCAGTTACATGTGTGGATGATTTCGATGAGTGAGTAGAGACTCTCGAGGTTTAGAGATCCATTTCTCTTCACATGATTTCAACTAAGCAGTTCAAATAGAGCATGTGACATGGATTTTAGATGTTTTTCATCTTGGTGAGTGATCTTGCTAAGGGTGAGTTTCAGGAGGTGACTGTTGATGATCATCTGATCCTCTTCTCATAGAGTTTGTAGATGTATTTTTGAGTGAGGTTCTGAGTATGTCCCCTAAGAAAGATATAGACTTTCAGATAGATCTTATACCTAGAGTAGAGCCTATATCTCGGATACCTTATTGCATGACCACTAAAGAGCTCAATGATATTTAGTTGTAGCTGAAGGAGTTTTTGGAGAAGGGACACATTCCTCTGAGTGTTTCCCTATAATTATTTAAGATATTTATATTAGTGTATTTCATTTAGATAGATGCATTCAAGATGTTTATATTTATGTTCATTCTATATTTATATTGACCTAATTTAATTTTTTAATATAATTTATAGTGATTAGTAAACATAATTTAAAATTACACTTAAATTTACACATAACATGCATCTTTTACACTTATAAAGCTTTCACATTTTTAGACAAAGTATCTATCTTATCACAACCATCTTCCTAACACTCAAAATACAAAGTTTATGTTTACACTTCAATTGGCTAAGCATAATTGGTGAGGGTAATGATATGTTGATTACATCATCCACCAAGGTTTAAACCCCCAAAGGTATTGTATAATGGATGAGGTTAGGATTATTCCCCAAGCTACTTCAACAGAATGGACGCCCCTCAATATTTGTTTCTTAGTCGAAGAAGTATCATCACAGACTCATACTCCTATATCAAATATAAAAAATTGTGGATGATATAAAATCCTCCATTAAAAAAACATTTATAATACTCAAGTTTTAATCCCCCACACACATTAAAAAAATTCAAAAAAATATTTATGTTACCATTACCATTTTTAGAGGGAAAAAAGCAACATTAAATTAAAGGCACATGTACATACAAGAGCACCAACAAGATTTCCAGATGACCATAGCCATAATAATACACATTCAAATGAGAACCCACTGGCTGTCACACACAAAAGGATATAAAAGTCACGGCAAATCCTAACCTGGGAATTGGATATTCTAGCAGGTGACTAACATCTTCTCATGGTCGTTCATTTACTTATCAAACCAGGGAACGTATACTTGAAATGGAGCGGCACTATATGTGCACTAAGAACCGATTTTAGCCACAACCTATTAGAAATGAATGCGTGAAAGGAATTCTATTTCTGGTGTAGGAACGTAAAGCAAAATCTTATCAACTTCAGCATAACTTAACTAAAACAGGAATCGTAATAACCATTACTGGGAAACAAACCATGAACTGGTCTTATGCTGCAGGAACAGACACAGGGATGGATTCCTTATGCTGCAGGAACAATACAAGACTGGGTTTGCGCAAAACTTTCCTGAAATGAAATTCTAACTGATAAAACAACAGGAAATAAACTACTAACTAAAGATACTTACTAAGTGGGCCCCCTTAGCAAGCATCAACCAATTTAAACAAGAGTTGAACTCAAAACTTCATCAGCTTTTTATTCATGAACTCGAAATCACATACATGGTTGTTCTGCTTGTAAGAAAACTTTAACACAAAGCTCTATTTTTCATTATAACAGTAATCTCAATACACTATGTTCTATCTCTATTCTCTAGTCTAGTTTCTTCTTAATCATCCTGTTCACTCTCGCAGGAGGAACATTTATTTAAAGAGAAACAACTAACTAACTAACTAACTAACAGAGAAAGATGCGGATATAAATGCCTTTTGAGGCTGAGGAATAGATTTCATAAATGCAAGTTTATCTGCTCAACAGATTTATAGGGAATCTAGAACTCCACTCTTCCTATATTGATGATCAATTTGGTTTCTTCCTAATGACCCGGACAAAGAATCCTCGCTTGAAACGACTCCTTCGATGGTGTGCTGGAAATGAATTTTTCCGCAAGGCCGTGTTTTGTTGTGCATTGACCCATTCATACCAGCTTTAACAACCTGTATAACACATGGCAACAGAGGCAAAAGAAGGCATGCACTCATAATAGCACGATACTCCTTATTAATCACACGCATCAAATTCATCTTACTTATCCAAAAACTACATATATCATATCAGTCAATTGAGAGGTCAAAACAGGGTAATGAACATAGACATACTAAGATATTTAGGCTGCAGGAATATAGGAATGCATGTCATAGAATACTACCCATTAACATGAAAAGTTTATAACCACGGAGTTTAAAACATCCATAAAAGAGAGCAAGGGTTTTTAAAACTATAACATGATATCCAAATTATAAACATATTATGGGCTCATCATTTGCCCCCTACTTTAGCTAATGTTGGTCCTCCAGCATTAACCTTCCTAGTTGTGTCCCTAAAATCTGTAGGAGTCACATGGCCTTGTAGTGCAGTCCCAAACCTGTAGTAGAAACCCCTGCAATTCTGCCATCTTTCATATCTGTGAGCTTTTGTGTCTTCATTAATATCTGTGGCTAGAGAAGGATACAGTGGCCACATCAAAGCAGGAGGTCTAAATGTCAGTGGCAACCACAATTCAAATCTTTCCTAAAGACCCAACTGCATATATCTTTCTGATCTCCTGACGGCTGCTCTTAAATTCAAGGGACTATGGGGCTCAGACTTTCTTAGACCAACTGTCAGCTTTTCCCATCTTGTTTTACTTGTGGAAGCTGAAAGCTTCCAGAATGAATATGGTTGGCCTTTAAACTCGTCATAAACATGTTTCATAAGATCAAATATCCTTATCCTTGTTGCAGGATCATGAAATCCATATGCAACAGAAAACCAGGTCCTCAGAAATGTTTGAGGGTCTGAGCTTTCTGATCTAAGGGGAATAGGTTCTTTCTCCTCAACTTCATCATAATCCTCAAATTGTTTCCCATAATTAATTTCATTTGCTACCCAGGACATAAGTGATCTCAAATGAATGTCACCTATGAAAAGAAGTGGATTCCACTCAGTTTCACAAGGGATTAATAAACCATGTAAATAAAATTCACACATAGAATTTCTTAGCCAATTAGGTGCTATTTGATAGGCATCATAGAATTCTTTAGCAGAATTAAGAACAGGGTCAAGGTTTTTAGAAATCCTCATTAACTGGAACCACATAAACTGTTCTTTGAGGCACATTGCATACACTCTGGATGGTGGCCTACATTCCATGATTTTCCCTGCCACCTTCATCATTTCATTCATCTTTTCTTTCACCTCCTAGATTTCCTGTTTTTGATTTTCAATCTCTTTCTGTAATTTCTTCTTCTCTTCCTCCCACAAACTTTGTTGCATTTGAGTTTCAGCCAGATGGCGGAAACTCAAGGTCTGAAGTGTCACAGGCCTCTAGGTTATCTTAAGGTATTCTAAGTATTCGATTAGCAATGTTCTCATATACACAACCAATGCCTGGCATGTTTCAGAGGGCAATGGTATTGCATTGGATGTCTCAGGCTGCTCAAATTGCTCATGTTCTTGCTGCAGGACGAACTCATGTTGCTAGTCAGGAGGGGCTGTGTTTCCTCTGAAATTCTTTCAACTGCATCAACGAAGTCATCAAGACTTGGCATCCTCTTTTTGTTACTGCCATCATGTTGTACCTCCCCAACCTCTACTCTTTCATTTTGCAGTTCTTCAGGAATATCAGTTGAATTTTGTGGAATATTCTCATATATACTCTGGGAATCATCATGTCTGACTTCCTCAAATTCTTCAGAAATAACTATAATTTTTGGTTGTCTGGAGGTTGAAGTGACTTTACTCCGTTTTCTTGGTGAAATTCTTGTTGGCAATGTAACAAGTGTATGAGGTTCTTTTGCAGCTTTTCTCTTCCTAGTTTGCTTGGGGGTTTGAGACTCAGAAGGAGAGGATGATGAAACTGTGGTGACATCAGGTGTTGTTGTAGGAAAAAGCTGAGTAGCACGTTTTTGCTTTGCTATTTGAGGGTTTGCTTCAGGGGTATGCTTAGCACTAGATGGTTCGCCTATTTTTGTTTTCCCTTTCTCTTTCCTTGATGCAGACCTAGTTTTAACTTGATTAGAGAGCTCAGTTATAGTGGCTGCAGGACTAGGTGCTATAGGAGAAGCAGGTGATTCTTGCTCAGCTTCTTTACTCGAAGACTCTACTCTCTTTCTCTTTTTCTTGGGTTGTGCAAGCAGTGTTCTAGGAGGTTCTGGAGGTTGCAGTCCTTTCTGGACAACAAATTCTTGCCAAGAAAGGGGTGATGCATCCCGCAGGGAACGCTCAGTCAATAGTTTAATAAGGGCATGATGGGAGATGGAATTGTCTTTACCCTTCTGAGTTTCACAGGCACTACGCTCCAAAAGATTTAACAAGAAATTTGGGACGTTGACAACTAGCCCGTGCCTTATATGACTTAACAGTTTGAATTGATAGGAAATCAAATAGGAAAAGCATCATTCACAAGTTAAATACCTGATTATAAAGGAGGCATATTCTAAATATGGATAAGGAAGTGACACCCTTTTGTATCCTTGCTTTGAAACCTCCAAGGGTCCATTAGTTGGCAATGTGAATTCTGCCCTAACAGAGACGACATCCCTTCCTGAAGGAAATTTTTCTCTAGCTGCAGGAAGCCCGGTTATCTCAGCAATCCATTTCTCAGTAATGGCTACTGTTAAACCCCATATTGTAGCATCTCCCTCGGAAAGAGTTCTCAAAAATTCACCAATAGCTTCCTCATCAAAGGAATCGATACTCAAAAAGTAATTCAGCCATCCGCACATACTGAATGCCTGAACTATTTGAGGGTCTTGTGTTAAGGCCTCATGAGCTGCTGGTTCATGTCGTACTAGTCGACCACCCATATTCACAACCGTTTCTGCTAAAACACCTGAATCTCAACCTCTTCTGAATATTTGAAAAACACTTTTCTTTGCTCTGCTTCTTTCGTTTCGGCTTCTTTACCTTTTTACTTTACCAAAAAAATGATATAAAAGACAATTTGCATGCAATGATTTTTAGGAACTACTTAATTAAGCAGTTAACTTGTTGATCAGGAAAAAGTACGAATTCATTTGGCAGCAAGTACGATAAAAACTGTCTTTAATAGATGTGGCAATGGCAAAAGGAAAGAATTTGAAATAGATTATCCCCGCCCCCTACTTAAGATTTGGCATGTGTCCACACATGTGCGAAAGGATAGGCGAGGAACTAGCAGTAATGACTGATAGACATATTGTAATAAATGAATAAATAAAATGAATGAATGATGTGACAAATAAAAAGAATATCGCGTACCTTGTAATTAATGCTCACGGATGTTGGGAGATATCACAACACAACCGAAAATGATTGCTTGAAAAGAAACCATAAATGAAGGTGGTACGGCAGGTGGATGACATGGATGGGTGACATAGAAAAGAAAAAGGGAATGAGCGAATGATGGTGATGGAGAAAGTGGCTTTCGTAAAAAGAAAACCTTTATTATGGACGTTCAACATAATTTCAAAGAGATGCTACAGGAAGAAGACCGAAGCCTTTTGCTGCATGAAGATCACTAGCCGCAGGGGAAACAAACTGCTTCATAAATTCTTCTTTTGAAGCCGGCTTATGGTACAACCGAAGACGGTGTCCATTAACCAACAGTTTGAAGCGGACAGGATCGATTGTTTCCAACTGAACCAAACCATTATCAAATACATTTTCAATTTCATACGGACCAAGCCATCAGAAATGCTTTGTGTGGATATTGTGGTCATGTCATTTCTTTCTTTGCTGTTGTATTGCTTCAGTGTGCTGGAGGGCAGCTTTCCTCATCTCATCCAATGCATTTAACTGTAAGAGGCATTCCTTTTGTGCTTCTGAAAGATCAATTTGAAGCTGAAGTGCAATCTGTAAGGTCTTATGCTCAAATTCAATTGGCAACATGGCAGTTTTACCATAAAGTAACTCAAAAGGGGTAAACCCTGTAGTTGTTTTCCATGTTGTCCTATAAGCCCAGACTACTTCTGGAAGACGACTGCTCCAATCTTTCTTGTGTATCTGGACTATTTTTGTAAGGATTGCCTCCAGTTCTCTATTAGTTACCTCTACCTGACCATTGACTTGAGGGTGATAAGGGCTTGATTTCCTATGTCTGATCTTATAGTCATTCATCAATGCAGTGATCAGGTTTGAAGTAAATTGAGCTCCCTGATCAGTAACAAGTTCTCTCGGGACTCCAAATTTGGTAAAAATTTGTTCATAAAGGAACTCAGCAACCTTATTGTCACGTGCATGTGTCATTGTTTTCACTTCCACCCATTTTGTCACATAATCAATGCAAACTAAAATGTAGGAATTGGATGGAGGATCAATTGGCCCAACAAAATCCATCCCCACTTACCAAAGGGAGTAACCACCACTTGTGGGTACAAGGGCATTTCATCAGACTTCGTTGGTCTCCCCATTCTTTGACATCTATCACATTTTTTGGTGTAGGCTACAACATCCTTGTGTAGTGTGGACCAATAGTACCTTGTATTAAGCACTTTCATTGATGTTCTTTTAGATGCAAAGTGCCCACCACATGGCTCATCATGACAAGCATGCAGAATGTCATATGTCTCATCTTCTCTAACACACCTTCTCATGACTTGATCTGGTCCTGTATAGAATAAATGGTCTACTATCCAGGAAAAGTTAAAACTTTTCTCAATCAACAGCTTCCTGTCCTTTGGTGAGAAGTGAGCTGGTGTCTTGTTAGCTGCTAAGTAATTTGTAATATCTACATACCATGGAGTTCTAGCAACAATATAAAATAGATGTTCATCAGGAAAGCTATCATCAATTACCTCAGATGTGGTAGGTGTAGCTATTTGAAGTCTTGACAAGAAATCAGCCACCATATTTGCCCTGCCTGGCTTGTCGATAATTGTGATATCAAATTCTTGCAACAATAGTAGCCACCTTGCTAATCTACCAGATATGGCAGGCTTATTCATAAGGTACCTTATTGTTGCATGGTTTGTATGAACATATATTTGGTAACCAGTGACATAATGTCGAAACTTGTTTAGAGCATACACAACTGCTAGCAATTCTTTTTTCTGTGACAGTATAATTTAATTCTGGGCCTTGAAGATTTTTGCTGATGAAATAGATGGCATGCTCTATACAATTATCTTTTTGTCCTAACATTGCCTCTATGGCATTATCAGAAGCATTTGTATGTATATGAAAGGGCAGACTCCACTTTGGTCCTTGAAGAACTGGGGCTTTAGTAAGTAAGTCCTTAAGTTGTAGGAAAGATTTGTCACAGACCTCAATCCAGGTAAAGTCACAATCCTTAGTCAATAAGGCATACAGGGGACTGGCTATTTTGCTGAAATCTTTAATGAATCTTCTATAGTATCCAGCATGCCCTAAGAAGCTTCTAACATCCTTTTGTTTCATAGGTGTTTGCAAAGTTAGAATAACTTCTATTTTTGTAGGATCAACCTGAATTCCTGCTGGAGAGATGTGATGGCCTAAAACAATTCCCTCTTGCATCATCATAAAACACTTCTCACTATTTAAAGACAAATTATGCTCCTTACACCTTTTCAAAACTTTCTCCAAATTTGATAATGCTTCTTCATAAGTTACTCCATAAGTGGTGAAGTCATCCATGTAGATCTCCATAGAATCATGAGAAATGTCAGCAAAAATACTAATTACTGCCCTTTGAAATGTTGCAGGGGTGTTACACAGGCTAAAAGGTAGGACAGAGTAAGCAAAAGTTCCCTATGGACAAGTAAAGGTTATTTTATCCTGATCCCCAGGGGCAATTTTAATTTGATTATACCCACTATATCCATCTAAAAATGAGAAATACTTTTTACCAGACAATGAGTCTAGTACTTGATCAACAAATGGCAGTGGAAAGTGATCCTTTTTAGTTGCAGTATTCAGCTCCCTATAATCTACACAAACTCGCCACTTCCCACCTTTTTTAGGAACAATCACCAATGGAGATACCCTTTGACTGTCTGAAATAGGATAGATGAAACCAGCATCAAGCAATTTTTGGAGTTCATTTTTAACTATTTCCCTGAATGCTGGGTTTATCCTTCGTTGAGGTTGCCTAACAGGAGAACAATCTTCTTTAATGTAGATCCTATGAGTACACAGTTGAGGATCTATTCCCTTCATATCCCCATAGTCCCATGCAAAAGCTTTGTGTTGATCTTGCAGCATTTTAACTAGGGGAATTTGTTGAGATTTAGATAGCTGATTGTTGATATTCAGATAGTGGCCTGGAGACAACTTAATTTTTTTGGTAAGATCATTCATGGAATCTACTGGAAAAGGTGGTGTCTGTATTTCTTGTGGGAGCAAATGTTTGTAGACTGTAGGGATTTTAAATGGTGGTTTTTCAGGATTTAGTTGCTGCAAGAAGCACTGTTGAGGATAGTCATTTAAAACAGATGGGCTACTTATGTCAGAATTGGACTGCAAAATTTTGAAAAGCAGGTCATCCTCACTCTGAAGTTAGGAGAACAGATTAGTTTGCAGCATCATTAAGTGAGCCAATGAACTGACTTCTTCTGTTTCCTCACCCAAATCTGGCCAAATTGGGTGAGACAAATCTGGCTGAGGTTGAGCAGGTGGGTATAAAGCCAATTTCTTTGTTGTCTGACCATCAGAGATTGTCATGTTTCCTGAATGACACCTTATAAAAGCATCAGCTGTGGCTAAACATGGTCTACCTAGAATGATAGGATATCCTCCCAAGGTTTCCTTGGTGGACAATATGGTGAAATCTGTAGGGTATTCCCAAGACTCAAGGTTGACAATTATATCTTCTACCATACCATCAGGTGTTACAGTGGAACTATCAGTGAGCTGCAGGACAGTAGGTGTAGACCTAATGGTTAGGATATTCAAATATTCCATAGTATGCTTGGTCATTACATTAATGGTTGCACCAAGGTCAACTAAAACATTTTTTACCATCTGACCATTAATATTGACTTGTACCACAGGACTTCCAGGGTCAGCATATTTTGGCATAACTACCTTTCCTAACATAATATCTGCCAAATGTCCTAGAACATGGATAGTTTGGGGGTCTTTTTTCTTTCTTCCAGGTTTTTTCAAACAAGCCTCCTTAATGGCTTTCCCATAGATTGGAACATCTTTAATGACTTGAAAAAGAGGGATTTGAATGTGTACATTTTTGAGCTGATCCAAAATATCAAAGGTAGGCTCTTCTATAGACTTAGGTGTATTGATTTGCAATCTCTAAGGAAAAGGTGGTTTTACTGAATGTGAATGTTGCAAGACGGGCTCCTTAGAGGCATTATCTGATATAGGTATCTGTTCTGCAGGACCAGTCAGTTTTTCAACAGAGGGAGGATCTTGAATTTCAATAATTACTGGTGGTTGTGGAGCAGGTAAGGTGGTTCCAGACCTGAGATGGATATCATTAATATTCAGGGCATAGGCTGGATACTGGTTGGCTTCTGCAAAATACATTGGCTATTGTTGCTGCTGCTTATTATTAGGATTTGGCAATGGTTGAGCAGGCATAGGCGTTTGTTTTGGAGGGCCAGTATTTGCTGCAGGTGTTGCAGGGGCTACAGATGGTGGCATGAGGGCCTGAGTTTGTGGTTGCTGAAGCTGCAAAAATCCAGAAGATTGGTTTGGCCATTGCTAAGAACCTCTCCGTTGAGAATTCTGCTGCCAGTTACCTTGGGGTGGAGCCCATTGTCTTTGTGGGTGTTGCCAACCTCCTTGAGGAGATTGCCATTGTGAATTTGAATAGCTAGGCCATTGTGGTTGAGAGGTATTCCATGGTGGTGATGGGCCATATGTAGGTTGCCATTGGTTACTATAATTAGAGTAAGGATTACCAAAAGTTAGAGGGTCTTGAGGCATACCTTGTCTTTGAGCCCATGGACGCCTTTGTGCAATGTAGAATACTTGGTCATCATCACCTTCTACTGCCTTAAAGTCAATAGGTAATTGCTTAGCCACCATCTTACATCTGCAATCACGCTTCTTTTGTCGACAATGTGGACAGAACTCAGCCAAGATTGCTTCAGCTTCCTCATATTTCTTTCGAGCTTGCATAGTATCCAACTGTGTAGCCATATTATTTATGATATCATGCTCGAAATTAGACAGCAAATTTGAAATATCCATCCGTCAAACTCCATTATTAGAAGCCTTTCCCATTGTGGCCTAATGACCTCTTCCCTTCTTGACACTTGCTCGAGAGTAATTGCAGCATATGTTCTTAATATCATCCCAAGGCACTTGGGTTACATCTCCTCTTCCCATTAGATCCAAAGCATCAATACAAGAATCATTGATTCCCCTCAGAAAAAGTAATTTATGAGATTCTTCATTGAGAGTATGGTTTGAATTCTTCTTCAAGGAAAACAAAAACCTTGAGATATAGTCTTCCAAGTTTTCATCTTCCTTCTGCTAAATTCAGAATATATCATCACCCTTACTACCACTCTTGCAATATTCCTTATATTTGTCAAGAAACTTTGTTTGCATGAGTGCCCAACTATCAACAACATTCCTCCCCAAACTCATGAACCATCTTAGAGCTCCCTCCTTCAAAGTAGCAGGAAACAACTTCAGCTTGTGAGCATCTGTGGTATAATCATAACTTAGACAGAGGATGTCAAACTCAAACAAGAAAGTGTCTGGGTCCTCTGTAACTAGTCCATAGAACTTGGGAAGTAATGAACAGGTTCTTCGTCAACAAGGTCAAAGGGAAATTCAGCGAGTGGGTCTTCAACAAATGGATTGATATCTTGGTTTCCTTCTTCCTCAAATAGATTGTAAGCTGGTTCAAAATTGTTATCAGTGAAGGAAGGGTTTGGTAAGAATCTCCCTAGAGCGTCTCTTCTTCTATGCATGTAATGGACTTAACTGAAAATTGAAGGATTTGAAAATTCCTGAATAAACACACTAAGCTACTGCTATCAATGACTATGACAGGTTCTTAGCTTGACACCATCCCCGGCAATGGCGCCAAAAATGGTTGTCGCCCACAAAAGGATATAAAAGTCACGGCAAATCCTAACTTGGGAATTGGACATTCCAGCAGGTGACTAACATCTTCTCATGGTCGTTCATTTACTTGTCAAACCAGGGAACGTATACTTGAAATGGAGCGGCACTGTATGTACACTAAGAACTGATTTTAGCCACAACCTATTAGAAATGAATGCATGAAAGGAATTCTATTTCTGGTGCAGGAACATAAAGCAAAATCTTATCAACTTCAACATAACTTAATTAAAATAGAAATCGTAATAACCATTACTGGGAAACAAACCATGAACTGGTCTTATGCTGTAGGAATAGACACAGGGATGGATTCCTTATGCTGCAGGAACAATACAAGACTGAGTTTGCGCTAAACTTTCTTGAAATGAAATTCTAACTGATAAAACAACAAGAAATAAACTACTAACTAAAGATACTTACTAAATGGGCCCCCTTAGCAAGCATCAACCAATTTAAACAAGAGTTGAACTCAAAAATTCATCAGTTTTTTATTCATGAACTCGAAATCACATACATGGTTGTTCTACTTGTAAGAAAATTTTAACACAAAGCTCTATTTTTCATTATAACAGTAATCTCAATACACTCTGTTCTATCTCTATTCTCTAGTCTAGTTTCTTCTTAATCATCTTGTTCACTCTCGCAGGAGGAACATTTATTTAAAGAGAAACAACTAACTAATTAACTAACTAACAGAGAAAGATGCGGATATAAATGCCTTCTGAGGCTGAGGAACAGATTTCATAAATGCAAGTTTATCTGCTCAACAGATTCAGAGGGAATCTAGAACTCCACTCTTCCTATATTGATGATCAATTCAGTTTCTTCCCAATGACCCGGACAAAGAATCCTTGCTTGAAATGACTCCTTTGATGGTGTGCTGGAAATGACTTTTTTCACAAGGCCATGTTTTGTTGTGCATTGACCTATTCATACCAGCTTTAACAACCTGTAGAACACATGGCAACAGAGGCAAAAGAAGGCATGCACTCATAATAGCATGATACTCCTCATTAATCACACGCATCAAATTCATCTTACTTATCCAAAAACTACATATATCGTATCAATCAATTGAGAGGTCAAAACAGGGTAATGAACATAGACATACTAAGATATTTAGGCTACAGGAATATAGGAATGCATGTCATAGAATACTACCCATTAACATGAAAAGTTTATAACCACGGAGTTTAAAACATCCATAAAAGAGAGCAAGGGATTTTAAAACTATAACATGATATCCAAATTTAAACATATTCTGGGCTCATCACCCACCAGGGCCTCTTATATAACCAACTAACAGAGGACAAAGGATCATTCCAAGATTGAAAAAAACTTCTAATCCTCCAACCTATCCATATAGATCTAATATCCTTGATCCTCATGGAGAATTTGTAGAAGCACCTAAGATTTAACATGACCCAATTCATCCTAGTCCTCAATCTGCTAGCCAAATCCTCCATTAGAAGCCCACTTGGCTAAGCAATCAACAACCATATTCCACTCCATTGGAATGTGAACAAAGAAAACCACTTCAAACTTCCTAGCCAAATAGAGAATTTTCTTGGCCATCATAGCTAACTTCCAGGAAGAATTTGAAAATTCTTGCTATTCAAAAGGGAAACCAAGACCATAAAATAACTATCATAAATAACTCACCTCCATCCTTTCACATGGGATATTTTGAGGGTCGAAAGAAAATTCCTAGATTCCATATAATTATTAGAATGGAATCCCATATACTTGGAGAAGAAAAAATGAACAAAACTTGCATTGTCCCAACCTATTCCACTAATTACCACCATGCCTGGATTGCCTCTAGAAAACCCATCTATGTTGACTTAAGAATAAATATATGAGGTGGAGACCACTTACCCATTTAGTTCATCTTCTTGGACCTTTGACTACATGGGCCAATTTTAGGTTGTGGAGGAAAGTGGAGGGAAATCTCCAACAAGTTGACAATGCATTAATTTGAGGAAGTGAGAGGCCCACCATTTGCGAACTTGGCCTCTATGGTCTCCTTAAGAATATTTTAAATTTTAATCCAAACTTGAAAAACTAAACTCCTTGTGTCCTGGAACATATGATGGTTTCTTTCTAGCTAGATTTTCCAAATAACAAAAAGATAGACCACTATCCCAAGCTATCAACAAAAAAGAAGCTAAAGTTGGGGCTTGACTCTGACTATCCCTCAACTCATTCAAAGAGGAAACCTTTTCAAAAGGCCTATTCCAGAGTTACCACCAGAGCCTCCATAATTCATTTGAGAAGGGGCATTGAAAGAACAGGTGGTTTGAATTTTCTTCATTTGAATTGCATAAGAAATAGAAGGAAGGCCCCTAAAACTTGCACTTACGAATATTCTCCTAGGTCAAGCACTTATTATGACTTAAAAGCCATGTAAAATAGTTAAATTTGGGCCATCCATATTTGCTCCAAATTATTTTTCACCTAGGCCACTCCATATAGTTGTTCTTATACACATCCCAAAAATGATACCCAAGAGCCAATGTATTCTCCTTTGGGTTTGTGTCCCCATGCAAGATCATTAGATTCCTCCAAAGAGCTACAAGACCTATTGGCAATAATAGAAGCTAGGAATTCCCTATCATATGAAGATCCTCCTTTAGTCCAACTTCTAGGGTCCTTCCAGATTTGAAAAAAGGAACTTCACAAATGAGAATGAATCATAAAGTCAACCACTTTGTACCAACCTACGTTTATAAAAATTCATTGAAGAGGAAGGAGGGGGAAAGAGGGTGATATGGGAGGATTATTGTCCTAGGAGTTATCCCAAAATAAAGCATTATTCCCCTTATTAATGATCCAAAACAACCTTGCTTTATTAGCGAAGCTCCTTTTTGATAGTTTCCTAGATCATAGAGACTTTTCCCTTGAGCTCCATACAAGGAATATCAACATCCATTACCCCTACCAAGTCCCTAAAGTTTAGAATCTTATCCCAAGGACTGGAAGGATGTTTACACCACCTCCAAAAAAGTTTAGCTGCCAAGGCTTGATAATTAAGCTTAGATTGGTGGAGACTAATGCCCCCAACTCTCTTGGGTTTGCAAATATGGCTCCAACTCATAAGACACCATTTCTTAGAGTCGAGATTACCTACCCACAAAAATCTCCTAGATAACACATCAAACTCCCTAAGAAAACTTTTAGGAGTAGTTAACAAAAGAAATCTATAGATAGGCAAAGCCTGAAGGACAAATTTTAGGAGGGTCACTCTAGCCACAAAAGATAGCCATATGAAATTCCAATGACTAACCTTCATGTGAAAATTATGAATAATCTTTTTCTAATGCTCCCTACCAAGGTTACCAGTCAAAAGAGAAATTCCCAAATACTCATTGGGAAAGCTAGCAATCCTAAAGTGGAGAATATCAACATTTCTATTCTGGATAATGTTAGAATTGTGAAACAAGCACAAAACCATGAGCCACAGGATCAAACAACAAACAAATACACCTTCCACACAAGAGATCTGCAAACAATACGTGCAATATTCCTCAACAAGAAAAAGCTACATAAGAGACTTTCAAGAAGATATGAAAGCTCCAGATAATATCCGAGAGATATTTACAATGAAGGTTGAGTGCTTATAAGAGAAAAGACCTAAATGAGAAAGGGATTAGATCATAACAAGTGTCAACACCATATGAGATGAGACATAATGATCTAATATTAACTCAATTAATAAAGCATAAAAACACTCCTAAGTTTAGCTTAAGTGTAAGAGAATAAATTAGACTGATAATTAATTATTAGCCAATGCGTGATAACTATAACACCCCCCTTAAGATGAACTTAGGGAGTAGCTAAAAACCCTAAAAATAATGCATGATGGGTCCCGACAAACAAGGCCAAATAAGGTACCCATGTACAAACAAAAGACCTCTATAATGCGGAGAAATAGAGAAAACCTCATGGGAAAAACTCTACTCCAAAAAGAGATGAAATCCAAGTGAAGGACTGAAGAAGCCTTTAAACAAGACAATGTTTTCCCAAAAGATAGGAACAAGGGATGAACAAAAAAGAACACCACTAAAGCATGAAGAAGTTGTAAACACTATCAAAGAATGACTTTTGTAATGTCGAAAGAAGAACCTCTGCTAAAACATATGATGATTAAGATCAAGAAGACAAGAATCTATATGAGTGCCCCCAATGAAACTACTTGAATCTGATGGAAAAACAAAGCATACATCAAGAACTCAAAGATACAAATGGCACAAGTACTAATAGTTTGAAGAATTGATCAAGTAAAAAATGGAAGGTCGCCTCCAGAAATAGGAATGCAAAAGTGTCCACATGGTAAGTGCTCCATCTCACCAAAATGCATGGGTAACCAACCACTACATCCACCTAATACATAGGAACAAATATTGTATGCATAGCTCACTCCAACGCGAAACCAAGGAAGCATTAGCGCCAACAGTAGAAACCCCCCATAATGCTGACAAGGGAGAGGTATGACAGGTATACTAAAACTAAATGCATGAATTTTGTGCATGATAAAGAACCGAGAATGTATGAATGTTCAGACATTAAAGTACAAGCAGATATAAAGGGTGTACAAACCAAGGCACACACGCATGAGAAATATATGAACACAAAACAAAGGCAAAAATCAACCCCCATGGCACTTTATATTATAGTGTGAGTACAATAAGGCACAAAGTGATGTGAAAGATCCTATAATATAGGTGCAATACAGAGACACTTTATCTCGGTGCATTTACAGATGATAAATACATGCAATGAGAGCCCATAATGTCCAAAAAAAATGATATGCTAAAAATAAAATTCTCTAATAGAAAAAGAGGAAATTGGTAGTACCATGGTGAATTACACAACAAAACATGCACTTTGAAAAAAAATAGAACCGAAAAAAGTGTTCAGATGTAGAAGATATGGCTCGTCAAAGTCTCCAAAATGAGAACTAAACAACAACACTAAGAAATTGAGTTCTAGAAAAAACCAGAAGTCCAAACTAGAAAATACCTACACCACTACAAAGAGCACAAAATTTTACTCTATTTCAAAAAAAAAACATTGAAAAAGCCCACCGTATGGCCGAGATATGGCTTCTGGAATATTGGGTGCAAAACCAAAAAGCCCAATGGAGAGGAGATGAGTAGGGAAAAAGAAAACTCCTCCAAATTTGTCAAAAATGCCTCCAGATATAGTGATGCTGGAAAAAATTCCTCCGATATAGTGCATTTATTTGGCAAAAAAAATTGCACAATTTGACTATTTTTTTTTAAGTTAAAAAAAAGAACTATTATATTGTTTTTTATATATAAAAAAAAAATTGTTTTGAGAGAAAAAAAATAATGAAAAAAACTGTTATTAAAAAATTTTCATAATTAAAAAAAAAACTTTGGGACTTGTGCCATCCCTACTAAGGGCCCAAGGGTCGCCATTGCCATTGACAGGGCAGTACCCTAGGGTACCCCATAGCAAGGGGCGAGGCCCAAGGGGTCAGCACCATATGGCAGGCGGCATACCCTTGGGTTTCGTCCTTTGTTTTTTTTAAAAAGTTTTTAATATAATTTTTTTAATAAATAAAAAACCTGCGTCGCCTTTTGAAAAAAGGGTTTCAAATAATTTTTTTTAATTATTATTTTAAAAAAAAAAATTATTTGCTCAATTTTTTTACCTCGATTCACGTGTTGGGGAGGCCGTAGACCTTCCTGGCAAAAAATGTTGCCTCAAAAAATTTTGACACGAATTTCAGTGATTTGACAGGCTATCTTAATGTTTTTGGGCCTTTTGAGCATGATGGTAACATTCGTTTTGTGCCAAAATGCACCAATATTGCAGCTACCCTCCAGATCCAAAAAAAGAGCAACTGCTTCAAAACCATGTAGATTTGGAATTAGGAATCGAAATCAAGCAAAACAAAAGCCAAATTTGACTTTCTCAACAATTATGAATCCAATGACGAGGTCCTTTTCACACAAAAATTCTTCAAAAAATTCCCACCTCTAAAATTTGCAAAAAAAACAAAGGGGATTCAGGTCTGAAGCCTACAACCCTTGTTGAAGAAAAAAATCTCATAAATCGAGAAGGGGTTTGCTGAATCCACGCTTTGATACCATGTTAGAATTGTGAAACAAGCACAAAACCACGAGCCACAGGATCAAACAAACAACAAATAAACCTTCCACGCAAGAGATCTACAAACAATATGTGCAATATTCCTCAACAAGAAAAAGCTACATAAGAGACTTTTAAGAAGATATGAAAGCTCTAGATAATATTTGAGAGATATTTACAATGAGTGTTGAGTGCTTATAAGAGAAAATCCCTAAATGAGAAAGGGATTAGATTGAGACAAGTTTCAACATCACATGAGATGAGACATAATGAGCTAATATTAACTCAACTAATAAAGCATAAAAACACTCCTAAGTTTAGCGTATGTGCAAGAGAAAAATTTAGACTATTAATTAATTAAAGAGTAATTAATTATTAGTTAATGCATGATAACTCTAATAGATAATCTCAGGAGTATCGAAAAAGAAAATAATACTTTCCTTCATTAATCTGTTGACCTGAAGTAGACAAGTAAATGTCAAGGGCCCTCCTAAAATTAATAGATTCCATAATTTTTGCTTTCCCTAATAAGGCTATATCATCCACAAATCATAAATGGGTGTGTGAATCAAGATGATGAGAACAAGACCAACCTTGGATAAAATTACTCATGTTATGAAGTCTCAACAACCTACCTAAACCCTTTGCCATCAAGATGAACAAGTAAGGGGATAAAGGATCCCCTTGCCGCAATCCTTTGGAGGCAAGAAAAAGAGAGGAAGGAATGCCATTTATGAGAACAATAAAGAAGTGTTAATAGATTTTAGCATTTGTTTGTTTTCCAGAGATTCTCTAACCACCAATAGGTCATTCTTCACAATTTCCCAAAAAACTTGAAAGAACTCTATAGGGAAACTATTAGGTTCAAGAGCCTTACCTTTCTTCATTTGGAAGACAACTTCTTCTAGCTCAACCATAGAGATAGGTATCATAAGAGCACGATTCATGTCTTATGTCACCAAAGAGGGGATGCTATTAAGTACTGGTCTCTCAACTTCCTTAACTTGAGCATCCTACCTCTCAAATAAAGAAGAAAATTTTTTATTAGCTTCCTTGGAAATATCTTGGAATGAAGATAATTGATCCCTATTTTCCAAAATAAGAGAGGAAAGAAGGTTGTTGCTTCTTCTTTCTTTCACAGAGATATGAAAGAAATAAGTATTTTTGTCTCCTTCCTGAAGCCACTCAATCCTAGAATTTTATTTCCAAAAGAATTCCTCTTGGATCTCCCATTCAACAAGATGCTTGGAGCAAACAAACTTGTGTTGTAAAAGATCCTTAGTCAAACCTTCCTCCCTAATCCAATAAGTGATATCCTCTAATTGCCTTTGAAAAGAAGATTTGGCATGAAAAATATTTCTAAAGGAAGATTTGTTCCACTTCTTGAGCTTGTATTTAATGAATTGGAGCCTCCTGAAAAAGGAATACATAGAAGTCCCAAGGGTAGGCTTTCCTTCTAGCCACCAGGTCTCCATGATCCTGAACAAATTCGGGTCACAAACCCACATAAGTTGAAACTTGAAGGGAGGATGTTTTGGGAGAGAAAATACAAAGGAAGAGAATTTGATGGACCAATGATCTGAGCCCTTCCAACCAAAAATCTCTGAAAAAGAGGCCCAACTATCTCCAACACAATGATCAAAAACCAAAAATCTATGAAGTCTTTTAGAAATTGAGCAATCTCCAATTCTTCTATTGACCCAAGTAAAATTTCCATTTCTTGGTAACACATCCACAAATCCAAGAATTTTTTTTCCCTCAATAAGTGAGAAGATGGGCCTAGACAATCCACACCTCCTTATTTCTCTTCTAGACTAATTATTACATTAAAATCCCCTACTTCTATCCAAGAAAGAGAAGGAGCTAAAGTCCACACGTATCTTATATGGGCCCAAAGTAAAGCTTTACTTAGGAGATCTAAGGGAGCATACACATTTTTAAGTAAAATATTTTCTCCAATGCCAAAGCAAGATGCTACCAGTGAGATTGATTTCTTGCTTCCCAAACTCCAACCAAAGGTAATATTCCAAGGATCCCTTAAGCAAGTCGTGCCCCCAGCATTGCCTAGAGCCCTGGAATACTGATACACCGAATGCCATTCCAAATTCTAAAAGAGATATCTGCTATTTCACCAACCTATAATTTTGTTTCCTAAATGAAGACCATATCTAGTCCATGCTTGTGGATAAGGTCATGACCAAAATTTTTGTCGAGGGATGCTACTAAAACCCATAACATTCCAGGAGATAATAATCATTTTGCATGGTTGGAAAAGTGAGAGTCGATTGTCTTGATGGCATTTGATTCAACCAAGGATTCCCCTATTAGATTGCATTTTTCATGATCATTTTTCCTTCTTGGTTTGGACCCCTTATCCAAACTTCCTTAATATTTTTTGTTGAAGGCCTACTAGGATAGTGACTTTCTACTTTCCATCATCTTTAACCTATGCCCCTTCTTCTATTGACCCAAGTAAAATTTCCATTTCTTGGTAACACATCCACAAATCCAAGAATTTTTTTTCCCTCAATAAGTGAGAAGATGGGCCTAGACAATCCACACCTCCTTATTTCTCTTCTAGACTAATTATTACATTAAAATCCCCTACTTCTATCCAAGAAAGAGAAGGAGCTAAAGTCCACACGTATCTTATATGGGCCCAAAGTAAAGCTTTACTTAGGAGATCTAAGGGAGCATACACATTTTTAAGTAAAATATTTTCTCCAATGCCAAAGCAAGATGCTACCAGTGAGATTGATTTCTTGCTTCCCAAACTCCAACCAAAGGTAATATTCCAAGGATCCCTTAAGCAAGTCGTGCCCCCAGCATTGCCTAGAGCCCTAGAATACTGATACACCGAATGCCATTCCAAATTCTAAAAGAGATATCTGCTATTTCACCAACCTATAATTTTGTTTCCTAAATGAAGACCATATCTAGTCCATGCTTGTGGATAAGGTCATGACCAAAATTTTTGTCGAGGGATGCTACTAAAACCCATAACATTCCAGGAGATAATAATCATTTTGCATGGTTGGAAAAGTGAGAGTCGATTGTCTTGATGGCATTTGATTCAACCAAGGATTCCCCTATTAGATTGCATTTTTCATGATCATTTTTCCTTCTTGGTTTGGACCCCTTATCCAAACTTCCTTAATATTTTTTGTTGAAGGCCTACTAGGATAGTGACTTTCTACTTTCCATCATCTTTAACCTATGCCCCTTGCAAGTTAGTTGATCTGATCATTACATCCATTAATCCTACTTGAACTAATTTTCAAGGCGTAGGGTCCACCTCAATTGCTTGTGGTTCTAAAACATTCTGAATTCCTTCCACATTTCCAATCTAACTAGAAGCAAGAATTGATCCCTCTAAAACTAGCATTTTCAATTCAATAGAGGGAATTGACAAAGAGGGTGTAGAATTTTTACTTGGCACCTAGATAGAGGGATGGATATATTGGTTGGCCATGACATTCTCCCCAAGATCCCCCTCATCAAAGCTATCAAGAGCATCAAATACATTATTGGAATATCCTTTGAGAAAACCTTTGGTTTGGCAAATGAACAACTTTGACTTTGATCAAAATTTGAACGATATGAAACCCTTAGAATTTGGCACCTTTGGTTGAATCATGGCTTTCCCTTTAGCCAAATTAGATTATTTGCATTCACCTCAAGAATGGTATTTGAAGATTTTATGCCCATTTTTATGCAGTCCTTTTATAAATGACCATACTTAGGACATAATCAACAATGAAAGGGGAGAGGCTTGTAGTCAATTTTCTAGATCCAATTCATGTTATCGAGCTTTATCTCCAAGATTCAGGAAGAGGATTGTTTAGGTTGATTTCCACACAAATACAAGCAAATGTAGCAATCTTCCTATCAAGAGTTTGACGAGAAGGGCCTAATGGCTTCCCAATGATTTCCCTGATAAATTACAAAATATTCAAACACCAAAACTCCATTGGAAGCCTTGGAATTCATATATAGACAAGAATTATTGAAGGTAACTCTTCCACCAGATCAAAACCTGCATGCCAAGGTTTAATAAATAAGCTCGCATGATTGTGGAAGTACGAGCCACCTTCGAAAATCATATATCGATCTACCATGCGAGAAAGAACAACAAAGAAATAACCATTTATCTCCAAGATGATCTCCATGTCCCCTTCAGGATTCCAATTATTCCTGACTCACTTTTCTAGAAAAAGGCATAAAGATTCTAAGGCCCATAAACTTGCAAATATTGCATGCTCTAATAGATACCAAACATCATTAGTGATAGTCTCCAGATTTATAACCAACACGGGCTGATCCACACACTTCTCCAAACAACCATTAGGTTTTGGTTAGAGCCCCAAATATTAGACAAATTTGTATTCTTGTGTTGCATGCATTAAAAAAATTACCGTATTGGCATGATCAAAAGAGTAGGTTTATAAACCCTTTAGTGCCTCTTTAAAAGGTAGATTTTGGGGGTCCCCTAAACCCTCAAAAGACTCCATGTTGATAGCCACTATTGAAGCACAAGGAGTGAGAATAAATACTATGCCACACCCTTAAACCCAAAAAGCACCATTACCATATTCTGAACACCCAAAGTCTAAAACCAATTATTTAACATGCTTAAATTTAAAATCAAAACAAGTTCATGATAGGATATTTTGACATAATTGGAGTAATATAAACAAATTAAAATAATTATGATGCAAAATTAAATGAAAGAATAGAGAAATAATTCACGGAGGTGTAAGATAATTTTTTAACATGGTTCACCCTTGGGATACGACCACAAACAACAATAGTCTATATTTTTATTAAACTTCTAGTGAAATACAATTTGCAAAATAACCTGCAACAATCTACCACAACATGTAACTTTATTCTTCATTTGTTTCATTGCTAATTCCCACATGCTTTGTTGTGTGTACCTCAAACAAAATCATGATTGTTCACTTCTCATTGCGTGATGTTTGTTGCATTTTTCTTCAACTTCACATGTCCGTGACAATTCGCCTTCAATTCACAAACATGAAACTGTCATGATTTGGCAGTTATTAAACCATTTTTTAAAGGAAATTTATTCTAAAATTTCTTTATTAAAAAATTCCAATTTTTGCTTCGAGGGTGCTACCCCCAACAACCCTCATTGGGTGCATTTCCCCCAGACCCCTGATCGTGGGCTTAGTCCCCGAGGGGGTGGTACCTACAGACTACATAGGAGGGGCTCTACCCCTTGCACTCCCCCATTAATTAATTTGGGGGAAACCATGTCGGGCATTTAATGACCAAAATATTAATTTCAAAGGTTGATCAAGCTCCACAAATCAGCATTTCACATGTTTTTTGACAAATAATTATATTACCATAACCATTTGCATAATGCACAAAACTAATGATAAGCCTAGTTTTAAAGGTTGTTTAACTTCATATTTTTCCATTATAAAAATCATCTTCTAACAACCATGAACATGTTTATAATGCACAAGTTTATAAAACCTTTACTCATAGTTTTTGATTAGCATAAAATAGGTTTTGAAGGGGCCCTAAAACCCTGTACAAAAGACAAGGCAACACGAAGATAAAGAAAATAAGTTGCCCCACCAAAAAACAACAGGTTGATTAAACAACAATTAGCCACCCATCAACAGTAAGCAAGAAAAGCCACAAGCATAACAAAGCAATGACTAAAGAAGTTCTTTTAACATCCTTGTTGGCCTCCTACAATGATTCAACAACTAAGCCTTTACAATTGTGATTCAGAGATTGGACATCTAACCTGAATAGCTATCTCAATCATCATGAAGGTGCATTTAAATTGTCAACCCAGGGACGTAAACTTGAAATAGGTCAGCACTATATGTGCACTAGGAATCTAAAGTAGCCATATATATCCTACAGCTAAGAGAAACAAAATGTTAAAAGTAAATTGCTTGGAAGGAAATAATATAAATGTTGAACCTCCACCAAAAAAGAAATAAAACTGAAATGCATAACAAAAATGAAAATCTGAGCAACAAATAGGAAACTACTCTATCTGCTTTGGTTGTAGGAATAGTCACAAAATATAATTGTAGTGGTTGCAGGAACAATTAGTGCCAGATTCTTAACTATTTACTGAACATGAAAATACTAACTAAGCTAAAGGACAGAATACTCACCAAGTTGGCCCCCTTGGATAAGTATTCCCTAAGACTAAGGTAAAATTAGATGCACAAACTCACAACTTCATTTCATTTATGGAAAAACATGAGTGCAAATGATCAACATGACTGTATTGTTGAAAAGCTTAAAAGTGCGAGTACATCAAATCAACGTTCTTCGAATGGAAAAAGAGAAAGAGCTCAAAAGAACATCAAAGCCTTATTTATCCAACCACCTAACAAGGCAGTCAACTCTAGCAAACACAGAGGATGTCACATTAGGGAAAGCACGGAAGAGAGTAGGGGCGGCTATGCATGCACAAAACCTGTCAGGCACGATTGCCTTAACTCGGATCTGGCACAACAGTAATGCCTGTGCATTTTCAACAAAATTTAAGATTGCTTCAAGGTGGTTACAATCCGGTGCATGAGGAACCTCCAGCCGCCAAGAGTCTTCAATGATCACCTTGTTGACCGATATAACACACGTCCAGTTGGCGGAATATTCCTGACTGCAGGCCTCAAATTATTTACATGACAACGTTAGCGTGCACAACAACTACATATCCATAATCATCTTAAAGAGACATGCAAAATTAACACAAACAGTCCACATAACATATTGATATCATTTGAAAGCTTATGAAAATAGATTTATGTCCAAGGTCTATGGTTTAAGGAAATATTATGAAAAGGATCAACTCCCAACCACCAAAGTCTTAAGTTACAAAAAGAAATGGACAACAACCCCATTAATAATTAAACCAGAAACTAGACTCATCATTTCCCCCCAATCTAATGTCTTGTTGGTCCTCCAACAGGGGAAGAGTTGTGTTTTTGTTTGGTCAATGCCCTAAAGCTGGCAACTACAAGTTGTCCCACATCTATTTCTGATGTATCTGAATTAGGATCCCAATAGAACCCTTGTTGCCTTTCCAGCCTGCTCCATCTCTGTCTTTCATCTGCAATATTGTCATACCTATAAAACCTGTAGTTTGGCACTGGCCACAACAGGATAAGAGGCTGAAAAATGAGTGGAAGCCAGAATTGCCCTTTTGTTCTTTCGAGCTGAATATACCTATCAATTATTTTGAGTGTTGCAACATAGTTGTGCATGGAATGGGGCTCAACTTGCTTCAAATCATCAAATAGGGTATTCCATCTCTATGAGAGGTATCCCATCATAGAGTCTCTTGTGGTTTTTGTCATCTCCTCATATGATTTATACACTACCTCTCTCTCAGGCAGGACTCTACAACTATAGCTTGGCCGGTATAAAATTATGTGCCAATCATTCAAAATCTCTCCTGGATGCCTAGATTCAGCCCTAATGGGCAGGGGAATGTTGGATTCAACTTGCTTGTATGTCCTGTATTGCTTTCCCTAATTCACTTCATTTTGTATCCGGGAGATGAATGCTCGTAATTGGACATCCCCAATATATAGCAGTGGATTCCAATCTTGATACTTGGCCACAACATAATTATGTAAATAAAATTCACATAACAAATTTTTCATCTCGGAGGGATCAATCTGAAAAGCATTGAAAAATTCAGTAGGGGTTTCAATTGAGGGGTTCAAACCTAAAACAATCTTTGCAAACTTGAAAGAAAGATGATTCTCTTTTAAATATAGGGCATAAACCCTCGGAGGAGCCCTACATTCCAGTATCTGCGACACTAAAGTTGTCATTTCATCCACCTTCTTCTTTAAAACAACAATTTCTTTATTCTTATCCTCAATCTCCTAATCTTTTTGTTCAATTTCTTTCTTCAACTTGCGTTTTTCTACTTTCCATTCTTCTTATCTTCTTTGTACTTCCCTCAACAAGTTCAAAATTATTGTATTCATTGAACAATCAAAGGATCTATGTACCCCAACTATTATTTTACCTGGCACTTGTGCTTTTCCTTGGTAGAATACCATCTGCAGGGCTTCTTGTTCTTGTTCTTGTTCATGCTACAAAAACTCTTGATCTTATTCTTGTTCATGTTGCAGGGCCTCTTGCTGCAGGAAGTCTGCATTTTCCTCCCACGTCTGGTTTTCAACTTGCTCAACAATATTCGCAAGGTCTGCCAACGTCATGCTTGTTGCTTCTTTAAATATGTCCTTCTCCTTCACATTCTCCTGCTCCATTGAAGCTTTTGTGTCCTCTTGTGGTGATTTTTTCAACTTTAGGGCTTCCCTTGGGAGATACCCCAACAACTGACCTAGCTAACTTTGATTTTTTGGGAGGGTTTCTTCGTTTTTCCTTTACTGCAGGAGGAATAGTGTCATATTTTTGTTTCCTAGAGCTTGGCACTTCCTTTTCTACCATTTTATTTTTAGCTTTTCCTTCCTTCATTTTTGCCTTCCTCTTTTATGCCCTTGTTTTCATTAAGGTTCCAAGAGGAACGTCATCATCAGAATCAGGAGAGGAACCCTCTTTATCAGAATGCTCTGCCTCAGAAGAACTAATTTCAATAGCTTGTGTGGCTATAGGAGGGTTTCCACCAAGGCTTACGTTAGAAGTTGTGGTACCAGCAGTGGCCCCAACATTACTCCTTCTCCTCTCGACCCTATGAGGTTGAGGAAAAACCCTAGGTTGCAAATGCTCTAGTCTAATTTGATCAATTCTCAAAAATTTATCTCAAGACATATTGGGCACATCATGTAGAGATTTTTCAACTAATAATTTAATTAGGCAATGGTGAGAAACAAAATTGTCCCTACCTTTCTAAGTTTCAGTTGCCATGATCGAAATAAGGTTGTACAACACATTGGGCACGTTCATTCTCCTTTCGTGCCTCATGTGGTTCAGAAGCTTAAAATGCATGGAATGCAAATTTGACTGGCGACCTTCACAGGTGATATACTTGACAACATGGATAGTTTCTTGCCTCCATAGGTCAGGCAGAGAATTCCTCTTCGCTCCTTGTTTGTCTATGCTCAACGAAGGGTCATTGGGTTCTATAAATTTGGCCCTAGCCGACCTAGCGTCCCTAGCAACAAGGTAATTTTTGCCTTCGACAGGCAACCTTGTAACTTCTACAATTCTTTCCTTTGTAGCTATGACTTCCAATCCTTTTACTATGGCTTTCCCTTCGGATAATGTCTAAGCGAACTCTAATTCCACACCTTTGTCAAAACCATCCAGCTTTAAGATATAGTCTAGCCATCCATAGTTCCTAAACTCAGCTAGGCAAGGCGCATCCTGCAGTAACATGTCGTGAATCGTGGGTTCATTTTGAATCAACCCACCACCCATTGTTTGCAATCAAACAGTTACTCTGCAAAAATCTCCCTCCTGCAATTCTTGTCTGGAAACCAAACTTCTTCTTCCTGCAACTCTGCCAAATTCCAATGCTGGTGTCATTTGAATTTTACCTTTTGATTAAGACAAGAACAATTGAGGCAATAAAGGAGTAATAAATGCAAGTTGTGATTAAGGAAAATGGCGGTAGAGGATTTGTATTTTGCACATACGAGCTGTCATTTCAAAATTCAAATTGGCTTAATCACTTAAATCTTACTGACGTGAGTCAGTATGGACAAACATGCAGACATGGCCTTGACACGTTTCCCTCAACCTAAATTTGCACATGTGTCCTCACATGAAAATGTGAGGTGAAAGGATGATTTGACAGGGCCAAGAAATGGTGACATGCTATGGCGGACGTCCATATTAATTTACAACAATTAAATAAATGCACTAGAAGATAATTAAGATATATCAATTAACGCACACGTACTTGGGTTGTACCTGAGTTCGTGAAGATATATTACAAAGATCATGGAGAAATTATCGGTCATTTCCAAGAAATCAGTTGAGCAATTAATGAAAGTGGAGTGGGATGAGGTGGAGTGAAATGATGGTGGTGAGGTGGAAGGGAGGGAAAGGTGGAATGAATGGGCGGATGAGTGAAGAAGTGGACCCCCACAAAGTGGGAATCTTTATTATGCCAAGTTACATACCTTAATTAGCTGGAAGAAGGGACACTAGGTCCACTTCCTTTGGTTGCAGGAAGTTCGGGTGTTGCATGTTGAGTGAATTGTTGCAGGAACTCCTCCTTAGAGGTTGGCTTGTGATACAATCGCAGGCGATGACCATTCACCAGCAACTTAAATCTGACAGGATCAATGGAAGTAAGCTGAACAACTCCATTGGAAAATACTTTAGCCACCTCATAAGGTCCAAGCCACCTTGTCTGCAATTTTCCTGCATTATCCTGATATCTTGAGTCATAGAGCAGTGCCCAATCTCCAGGCTGAAACTTCTTATCCTTGATGAATTTATCATGCCATCTTATTCGTTGATTCTACACTACCTCCATGTGATGCAAGGTTGTCTTCCTCATCTCATCCAAATCATTCAGATGCATGATTCTATCTCTTTATGCTTTATAAATATCCATTCCCAATTCTACTGCAGTCCTGAGGGTCTTATGTTCAAATTCAATAGGCATCATGGTTGAATTTCCATACAACTCAAATGGAGTGAATCCTGTAGTGGTTTTCCAGGTGGTTATGTAAGCCCAAACAACTTTTGGTAGCCTGCTTTCCCAATCCTTTTTATGGATAGCCACTGTTTTGGTCAGAATGGCCTCAATTTATCTGTTAGTCACCTCAACTTGGCCATTGGCTTGGTGGTGATAAGGAGTAGACTTCATGTGCCTAATGTTGTACTCATTGACCAGTGTTGTAACAAGGGTTGAAGTGAATTGAGTCCCTTGATTAGTCACTATCTCTCTTAGAACCCCATACCATGTGAAAATTTCCTCATACAAAAAATTTGCAACCTTAGTATCTCTTGCATTCTTCATGGCCTTAACTTATACCCATTTAGTTACGTAATCAGTGCATACTAAAATATAGGATTTACCTTTTGATGGAGGATCAATGGGTCCTACAAAATCCAATCCCCGCTTATCAAATGGACTGCTTACTACTCGAGGACAAAGTGGCATGTCATCAGATTTTGTTGGCCGGCCCATCCTTTGGCATCTGTCACACTTCCTTGTATATCTCCATGCATCCTTGTGAAGTGTTGGCCAATAATATCCTATGTTCAAAATCTTCATTGTTGTCCTCTTGGCTGCAAAATGTCCTCCACAGGGTTAATTGTGGCATGCATGCAAAGTATCAAATGTCTCGTCTTCCCTCACACATCTCCTCATGACCTAGTCAGGTCCAGTATAGAAAAAACATCCAACAATCCATGAGAAAGGGAAATATTTCTCAATGAGCACTCTCCTCTGTTTTGGAGAGAAGTGAGGAGGGACTCTCCTTGTGACAAAAAAATTAGCTATGTCAGCATACCAGGGTGTCTGCACACTAATGAAAAATAAGTGCTCATCAAGAAAAAAATCATCTATGGCTTGATTGTTTTCTAATGTGGTCAGCCTTAAAAGAAAATCTGCAACACTATTGACTTTCTCCGGTTTATCCACAATGGTTATATCAAACTCCTACATCAACAGTAACCATCTTGCTAGCCTTCCTAAAATCAGAGGTTTGTTCATAAGGTATCTAATGGCTGCATGATTAGTGTGCACAAAGATTTGGTAGCCTGTTATGTAATGTCTGAATTTGTTTAAGGCATAGATCACTGCTAACATTTCTTTTTCTGTCACTGTATAGTTGAATTTTGCTCCTTGTAGATTTTTACTGATAAAGTAAATGGAATTTTCAATAGCTCCTTCTTTCTGTCCTAGGACTGCTCCTATAACATAATTTGATGCATATGTATGGATGTGAAAAGGAATCTCCCAATTAGGTCCCTTGAGTACAGGAGCATGAGTTAAAGTTGCTTTCAAGTCAGAAAATGCCTTGTCACAGTCTTCTATCCATTGGAACTCGACATCTTTAGTGAGGAGATTATACAATGGCACTGCCATTTTGCTAAAGTCTTTGATGAACCTCCTGTAATAATATCCATGTCCCAAGAAACTCCTAACATCTTTTTGTTTTGCAGGAATAGGCAGATTGGTAATTACCTCAATCTTTGCAGGATCTACTTCAATTCCTTTATGAGAGATGTAGTGGCCAAGAACTACACCTTCTTGCATCATCATGAAGCACTTATCACTATTTAAAGATAGATTATGGTCTTCACATATTTTTAGGACTCTCCTAAGATTCTCCAATACTTCATTGAAATTGGCACCATAGGTAGTGCAATCATCCATATAAATTTCCATGAAATCATGAGAGATATCTAAAAATATGCTAATGACTGCTCTTTGAAAAGTTGCAAGTGCATTTCATAAGCCAAATGGAAGTACTTAGTAGGCATAGGTTCCCCATGGACAGGTAAAGGTGGTATTCTCTTGGTCCTTTGGTGTAATTTGGATATGATTATAGCCACTAAATCCATCAAGAAAAGAAAAGTACTGCTTTCCTGCAAGTGAGTTCAAGACTTGATCTATGAATGGTAAGGGAAAATGGTTTTTTGGGTGGTAGAATTAAGTTCCCTGTAATCAATATAAACTCGCCACTTCCCTCCTTTTTTGGGTACAATCATCAATGGGGACACACATTGGCTATCTGAAATGGGGTAGATAAATCCGACATCAAGTAATTTCTGCAATTCTCCTTTTACTATTTCTCTTAATGCAGGGTTTATTCTTCTTTGCAGCTACCTTACTAGTGTACAATCATCTCTTATATATATCCTATGAGTGCAAATTTTAGGATCCAATCCCTTCATATCATGATAGTCCCACGGAAATTCATTTTGGTGGGTCCTCAACAAGTTTTCCAACGACAACTATTGTTCTTCTCTCAATTTACTGTTAATATTTAGATACTTTCCTTCTGACACTTGCACTTGTGTAGTTAACCCAACCATATCTACTTCACTAATGCTTGGCACTTTGAATTCATGTGGCAGTAATGCATGGAACATACTTGTTGGTGCAGGAAATTTGGCTGCAGGAAAGATCTCTGCAGGAAGAGTGGGAAGGAGTGTTTTTACTGTACCAGCAGAATTAGATACTTAAGAAGGTGATGCTTCCTCTACCTTATAATGGTTCTGAATTATGTGGGACAATACTTCATCTTCATCCTGAAGCTACAAGAAGGGAATTTTGCGTAACATCATAAGTTGTGCCACAAAATTAACTTCTTCGGTCTCTTCACCAACATGTAGCCATATTAGATCATCCTTATCATGGGATGGCTAAGCAGGTGGGTAGATAACAAGATTTTTCGTGCTCTTTCCATTTGAAATGGTCATGTATCTTGTTTGACATCCAATATAAGCATCTTTTGTTGCTAACCATGGTCTTCCAAGGATGATGGGGTACCCGCCTAGTGTGGTTTTAGGAGAAAGTATCATAAAATCTGTTGGGTATTCCCAAGAGTCTAAAGTTACCACTGGATCTTCCACTATACCATCAGGCTTAACAATAGAACTATCAGCAAGTTGCAGGACAGTAGGAGTAGGTCTCATGCTTACAATATTTAGTTGTTGCAGGATGTCCTTGGTCACAACATTTATTGTTGCTCCCAAATCAATCAGAGCATTCTTTATTTGCATCCCATTTATAGCAAATCCTACCACATGACTCCTTGGGTCATTGTACTTGGGAACAATCACTTTCCCAAGAATGATGTCAACAAGTTGTCCCACCACATGAACTGTAGTGGGATATTTCTTCTTCTGGCCTGGCTTCTTAAGGCATGCTTCCTTAATTGCTTTGTCATATATGGGAACATCTTTGATGGCCTGAAATAGAGGTATTTGGATACATATATGCTTCAACTAATCTAGAATGTCAAAAGTTGTGTCCTCCTTTTCTTCCTTTTGTTTTACAGTTTCCAACCTCTGGGGAAATGGTGGTCCAGGATTAGTCTGCTTGGTTGGGACTAGTTCAAGATTTTTAGGTTGAACAGGGACATTCAGAGGCTCTTCCTCTTCCACAAGAAGCTCAGTGATAATAGGTGTGGAAGGAGCTCGAAAAGTGGTTCCTGAACACAAACGAATGTCACTTACACTCACAACATATGCAGAGAATTGATGTGGATCAACAGAATATACCAGCTGTTGTTGTGGTTTATTATTTGGGTTAGGTGTGGGTTGAGCTGGTAGCTGAGTAGGTTTAGGCACATTTGAACTTGGATTAGCAGGAGGAGGCATTATAGCAGGTTGTTGGGGCTAAGAAGGTGGTTGCATGTAATTGGTTGACTGGTTTGGCCATTGTTGTCCTCCCCTCCATTGAGATGTTTGCTGCCAGTTTCCTAGAGGTGGCTGCTAATTTCCTTGAAACTGCTGCCAATTCCTCTGAGGTTGCTGCTACTGGGGTGGAGAGTTTTTGTGATTGGGCCAATCATTTGGAGGGTTACTCCAAGTATGTGGTGGATATCCTCCATAATTAGATGAATATGGGGGTTTCCATTGATTACTAGATGAATAAGAATTGAAATATGGCCCAACAAAAGATAATGGATCTAATGGCATACCCTGTCTTGGATCCCATGGACTCCTTTGTGCAACATAGTAAACTTGATCATCTTCACCTTGGATTGGTTTGAAATTGGGTGCCATCTGATTGTTGTCAATATTAGCTATCATCTTGCATCTGTAGTCCTTCTTCTTTTGTCTGCAATGAGGGCAATATTTTGCCAACATTGCCTTTGCCTCCTCTTGTTTCTTCTTGGCCTGAAGTGAATCCAACTGAGTAGCCAGATTTTTTATGATGTCTTGCTTGAAATATGCCAGTAAGTGAGTAATCTGCATCCTTGAAACTCCGCTGGTGGATGACTTACCCATAGAAGATTGGTAAGCTCTCCCCTTCTTTGAGGTTGTCCTAGAATAATTCTGACATATTTTCTTGATATCCTCCCAAGGAACTTGGGTGATATCTCCTCCTCCCATCAGGTCCAAGGCATCAGTGCAGATGTCATTAATTCCTCTAAAGAAAATCAACTTTTGTGATTCTTCATTAAGTGTATGGTGTGGAGATTTCTGCAGACAAAACAAAAACCTTGAAATGAAATCCTCCAGGCTCTCATCTTCCTTTTGCTGCATTTTGAAAATGTCATCTCCTCTCATATCACCACCCCTACAATACTCTTTGTATTTCTCAAGGAATTTTGTCTTCATGTCCTCCCAAGTCTCCACAGTATCTCTGCCTAAGCTCATGAACCATCTTAATGCAACTTCTTTCAAGGTTGTAGGGAATAGCTTAAGCCTATGGGCATCGGTGGTATAATCATAACTTCTACAAAGGATATCAAACTCAAACAAGAATGTATCGAGATCTTATGTGGCAAGTCCATAGAACTTAGGAAGAACTAAAGCAAGGATATTTTTGAGATTGTCCACTTCATTCTGATGAGCAATGGGGAAAGGAAAAGTTGGTTGGTTAGCTCTGTTAGGTTTGTCTCCATTTGCATCACCCATGCTTGCTTGATGAAATTCAAAAGGAAAGGGTTCTTCAACCAAATTTTGATCTTCAAGGGAAACTTCAGAGCTGGTTAGATCAAGGAATATATCAATAAAAGGGTGTGGCTCTTCTTCTTCTTGGTTTCTTGGCAGGTTCTAGTACTCAACTATCTGGAATAGATCAGGATTGTTAGGAAGAAATCTCCCACGAGCAGCTCTTCTTCTTTCTCTATGCATACGGTATCAACTCACTATCAGTCGGCTCACACAAAAAATTGGCAAAAGAATAAGGGGTCATAACTCTTCTAACGAGGGGTATACTAAGAACAACTTCCAGAAATACTACAATAAGAAAACTATCAATGACTCCAAAGAACTACCTAGTTTGACACCATCCCCGACAAGGATGCAAAAAATGTTGGCCTCCTACAATGATTCAACAACTAAGCCTTTAAAACTGTGATTCAGAGATTGGACATCTAACCTGAATAACTATCTTAGTCATCATGAAGGTGCATTTAAATTGTCAACCCAAAGATGTAAACTTGAAATGGGTTGGCACTGTATGTGCACTAGGAATCCAAAGTAGCCATATCTATCCTACAGGTAAGAGAAACACAATGCTGAAAGTAAATTGCTTGGAAGGAAATAACATGAATGCTAAACATCCACCAATAACTAGACCAAACTAAAATGCATGAGAAAAATGAAAATATGAACAACAAACAAGAAACTACTTTGTCTGCTTTGGCTACAGGAACAGTCACATAATAGAATTCTAGTGGTTGTAGGAACAGTCAGTGCCATATTCTTAACTATTTACTAAACATGAAAATACTAACTAAGCTAAAGGATGGAATACTCACCAAGTGGTCCCCCTCGGATAAGTATTCCCTAAGACTAAGGTAAAATCAAATGCACAAACTCACAACTTCATTTCATTTATGGAAAAGCATGAGTACAAATGATCAACATGACTGTATTGCTAAAAAGCTTAAAATTGCGAGTACATCAAATCAACATTCTTTGACTGGAAAAAGAGAGAGAGCTCGAAAGAACATCAGAGCCTTATTTATCCAACCACCTAGCAAGGCGATCAACTCTAGCAAACGCGAAGGACGCCACATTAGGGAAAGTGCAAAAGAGAGCAGGGGCAACTATGCATGCACAAAACCTGTTAGGCACGATTGCCTTAACTTGGATCTGGCACAACAGTAACACCTGTGCATGCTCAACAACATTTAAGATCGCTACAAGGCGATTACAATCTGGTGCATGAGGAACCTCCAGTCGCCAAGAGTCTTCAATGAGCACCTTGTTGACCGATATAACACACGTCCAACTGGAAGAATCTTCCTGACTGCAGGCCTCAAATTATCTGCATGACAACGTTAGCGTGCACAACAACTGCATATCCATAATCATCTTAAAGCAACATTCATTAATCACATTCAAAATTAACACAAACAATCCACATAGCATATCGATATCATTTGAAAACTTATGAAAATAGATTTATGTCCAAGGTCTATGATTTAAGGAAATATTATGAAAATATCAACTCCCAAGCACCAAAGTATTAAGCTACAACAGGAAATGGATAACAACCCCATCAATAATTAAACTATAAACTAGACTCATCAATCCTAGTTGCTTCCAAATCCTTGGATATCACTTTATTGTGCATCTCCATGATTTTTGTCGATTATTTAAATGCCAATTATTAATCATGAGATTGTTAATTATTGTGTTAACTGAATATTTAAATTGAAGTGAAATTGAAATTGAAATTGAAAGTGAATTTTAAATTGAAATGCAAATGAAATGATTTGAAATCCATTTTTATTAAATTTGGGGTTTGTCATTGCTGATGAAAATTCGAGTGCAAGTGAACGCAGGAACAGGTGAACATGAGTGAAGGTGAGAACATTGATCAGGTAGAGTCGTTTTAGCCATTAGAAATTTATGAGGATGATGGAATCTCACACACACACTTAGTTATTATTTTAATGTATTTCTGTGATGATTATATTTGTAAATTTGAATTAAGTTTATTTGATTGCTTAAATTTATGTGAACAAGAATATATTATTTAAAATGATAATTTAAATATTGTTGTGAGAAAATGGTTCAATTATATAATGTATAATTTGTGTAATGGTTTATTTGTTATTTTCGCAAATAATAAAAGTAGAAATAAACGTTTTAAAAGAAATGGATATTTATATTAAATTTAGTATTAAATGAGAGAGTAAATATATGTTTAAATGGAAATTATAAATAAATGAATTTCGTTCATAATTGAAAGTGAATAGAAAACAACAATACATTCAAACATGAAATTCAAAATTGGAATTGAAACAATCGTTATCAATTTGAAAACAAACACCTTTCAATTAACTGGCATGCAATCAAAGAGAGAAACTTGGAGTTCTAGAGATAAAAACATAAAAAAGTGGATCTGAATTAGGTGTGAGTCCACCATTTTTGCATGATATTGGGAGAGAGGAAATGGGAATAAACAATAGGAAAAAGAAATCTGTTTAAAAAAAAAAAGGTAGAGTTACAAGGAGAGAGGTTTTGAGTTTATGTTATTTTTCCATATACCTTGCATGCGCAGCCAGGAAGGGGTTCTTTTTTTTGAGCTCTTTGATTTGGATTTTATCTTAAAAAGAGAAATGACTGTGGGAATCACCCATGCGCATCCACTAAAGAAGAGTTGTTTTAAGAGACATTTATTACTTGCACTTTAAAGGCTTATCTCCCAAGCGCGACATAAAGGAGGGAGTCATTTTTAGAGTGTAGATAAAAAAAAAACTACTACCTCTCATGCGTCTGGAAGGAAGGAAGCATGGAAGATTGAAGTCTTCCTATGCGCACAAGAGGAGAGGAGGAGAAAAGGTGACCAAAGGTAAAGAAGAAGAGAGGCGTGTGGGGTAAGGAGAGAGGCGTGGAAAGAGTAGTGGGAAGTGCGTGGGGGAGAACAAAGAGGAGATGCACGCATGGAAGAAGAGACAAGGTGTTGTTGACATTACAGAGAAGGAAGTGCGTAGGGAGGAGGAGAACATAAGAGTGGTGTGTGGAAAAGAAGTAAGGAGTGGCATGTGGAAAAGAAGTAAGGAGAGGCACGTGAAAAATAAGAAGGAAGACATAGATTTAAAGACCATCGATGCATAAAGAAGGACTGCCGACATTACAGAGAGGGATAAAGACAGTCAAGCATAGAGAGCAATCTACATGAGAAACAAACACAAAAATTAGCAAAAATAAAAGGATATCCATGCAAGTTGAGGAGATTCGTAGCTAAAGGAGATTGCCAAGTAGATTCAATGGAAACATTATTAACCAAATTCATAGTTAATTAATATCTGACTTAATTCTTTGCTTTTATTCTTTTATTTTATCAAAAGGAAACATATTGAAGTTTTTATCGAAATTTAGAGGAAAATATATATATCAGACTGTATTGTCATGAAGATAAAGAACCAAATTGAACAAAAAACTTCGTTGATTAAAGAATGTTGTTTTTATATATAAAAAGATACGCACAGAAAACTGATTGTTTAAAGATTTATTTCATTATAAATAGTGAATATTGTCACAGAAAACAACAAGTTTAGATTCAGAAAACCCCAAAAGAAAACCGTATGCGTTTAACTGTACAGACAAAAAATTGGAAATTTCAAGGAAAAAAGAAACAAAAAAAAAGATAGTGTTTTTTTTTGGTTTAAATAAAATTGTTGAATGTTTTTCCAAAATGGCAAAGATTAAATATGCTTGAAAGGAAGAAAGTGAAAATTGATGATTCTCTATAAAAGATATTAAATTGCCACGAAACAAAAGTATGAATGAGTTGTTAAACATGTTTTTGAAAAGCTATTATTTTTATTTTTTGGAAATGTGAAAAAAAAATACATAAATTAAAATGAGTTAATTAACAATATGAATTACTTGGAAACAAAACGAATTAGAACATGATTATTTCGAAGTGAACCTAATTTAAATGAGTAAATGAGCCGAAAGAACGTGCACTCATTTATTCCGATTTTAATATGTACTTAGATTACATACTTGAGATACACCTTCTTTCTGTTATTTTATTATAATATTAATTTAATGATTATTTATGATTTAAAACAATGAAAACACTGCTTTAGAACCATTTTTGCTTAAAAATAAAAGTGCAGTTAAGATGTTAGTAAAAGATCATTTAATTTATTTATTTTGAATGGAACCATGTATGCTTGATAATGGAATGCACATGACATGTGTTGGGAAAGATAATTTATTTATGTTGAATGGAACCATGCATGCTTGATAATTGAATGTGCATATCATGTTTGTAGAAAGTTACCTTCCGGGACGGGTGCCGAATATGGGTTATTAGAGAGTGTAGTTTTGCTTTTCCAAAACTGCTTTTATTTGTCGTGCATGACATTTTACTTGGCCAAGTAACTTAAGGACCATTGAAATAGATGGAATGAATTACTCTCTACCATATCCTAGTAGCGAACTTGCTTGTTTCTTAAATGAATTAGAAAAATGAAAATGCTTGTGGAATTACTAGTTATACTAGGCACGCATTAGATTCCATCCTGCTTGTCGACTTCTTTTTGCTAAGCGATTTGTGTAGGGTCGGGTATTTCTTGAATGACTAAGGAATTTTGGGGAAGCGTAAGCTTCGAGGTTGGGTGGAAAAAGCGCCTGATTCTTGTTCTCGTCTTCATTATTGAAGATAAGCTATGGATTGAAGATCAAATTATGTTTTCTTCAATTATGTATTCTTAATTATGTAATGTAGAGCTTAAGGCGACAAAATGCCTAAGTCTCGAATTGTAAACTTATATTACAATTACTTTTGTATCATTATCAATGTCGTGTAAGATGACACGTGTATGAAACTAACTAGAAAAATTATGAATCTATTTATCGACTTTAAGTCATTGTTTTGAAATCAATTGGATTTTATGGTGTCTAATGATTGAAGATTTGACTTTCTTTTGAATATAAATGAATTTATTTAAAAGTATTGTTGTTGTTTGAATTTAAGACTTTCGCACTTTACAATTTCTTCGGCATCTTGCATTGACACCACATTTTTCTTTTTTATTTTGCTCCGAGTACGGATGCTCGGCCCCATCCCCAAATCAATAGCCTATTTACCCATTTCATTGTCCTCATCACCATCCTGCTTTGTCAGATCATTAAACAGGGATTTACTAGTCCATTCTTTGGCTTTTGCTTTCAAGAACATTAAACCTTTTGTAGAGGACTCAAGCTTTTCCTTGTTGAGATTAATCAAAGCATTGATATCTTTATACATCTACAGGGAATTCCTTTCCATAGTGGACAACCTTGGAACATGGTCACTCTTCAAATTAGCAACATCCTCCGCCATAAGGCCAAGATTAGAATTCACTTCCCTAACCATACTAAAAATAGAGTCCTTCTCCCTTAAGCTTCTCAGGGTCGAGATGTTGCATCGAGCAATCATGTCATACTTGCCATGGAGGTCCTAAACCTCTTGAACCAACCACATAAGCATATTAAAAAAGACATATGCCCCATCCTTTACCAACCTTGAAGTCTGAGTAAAATCCATCACACCCCAATACAAACCCCTCCCTTGGTGGGAACTCATCAGAAGGTCTTCTTCTTGGCAGCCATCAGGCATAACAACCTTTTCTTTGCCTTTATATTTAGAAGACGACACAATGGGGGAGTCCTCTAAATCAACAAAATTATTCACCTTCCCATCTGCTAGGACCCCCCCATCACCATCACCATCTTGAATATTCTCCTCGTTAACAAATTTTGCCACCTCACAAACCTTATTAACCCCAATTTCCTCTTGCAAATCATCCACCACAACATGGGAACTCACTGGCCCCTGCTTCAAATTCTTCCTTTTACTTTGGTTCCCTTCCAAATCCACCTCTTCATAGGCAACTTGAATTTTGTGTTTCACACACGAAGAAGAGGGCTTAGCCTTTTTAACAAAGCTTTTCTTACCCATAGAAGATGGTGTATAATCTAGGTCTGTATAGTAACCATTCAATTAAGCGAATGATTCATCCTTAATTTTTTGTTCCCACATCATCTTCCTCTTCCTCTACCTGGCAATTCCCACCAATCTTAGCTTTCTTCTTGGCCGTGTCGGCCTTACCAAGATTAGGGGACACAATCACATATTTAGCTTTTATATGTTCCATAATCAACAACATTAAACCCTCATGCAAGTAGGGATTTTTAGGATTCTTTCTGAAATCCAAAATACCATTCTCTAAAGACAACAAAAGATAGAAAGGGAATGATATGAGCTTACCATGACGAAAGTGATTTAACAACATGAACTGGTGCCCGTAAAGAGCCGAGTACCTCCTGTCTAAGGTAAAGCAACACATTAGAACCATGGCCACCTCACCCAAAATCAACTTAATTTTGGAGCAATCAAAACCTCCACACTGAAGTCTGACCATTTTAGCCTTCTCCTTGTCTCTCAGAAAATTCATTTTGGCCACCTCGACATAGATTTTTCTCTGAAGAATTTCCGCCTTTGAGTCAACATCCCTGTAACTTCAAACCTTTACTCATAGTTGCCTTATATGCACACTAACACATATATTCATGTTATTGTAACCAACTTTTAATAAGTTTTATTTAAATTATATGTTTAAAATGTTTATGTTTATAAATGATATTATATTTTTATATTTTATAATAGTGTTTGAGAGGGTTTTAAATAAAATTATGTCATAATTTTTAACATCAAATTTTAGAGCATTCTTTATTATTCATCATTAAGATGGATCACACTTTGTAATCTATAATTAAGATGGATCAAACTCTATAATCCATCATTACAACACATATATTTAACCAAATTTTAAACCCAAATAAAAATCAAAACCTCTTTTATATACAAGTGTGACATAACAATAAATTGTTATTATCTGAACATTGATATATTATATTCAAATCATTTAAAAAACCTAAAATATAATTACTTATCCTCTAATTATAATATCCTCAACTTTAATAATTTAAACAATCTATTTAAGATTTTCTTAAATGCAAACATTATAAAGATTTAACATAAAACCCTTTCCATGAGTACCTTAATTGACCAATCCAACATATACCTATTTGTCTTCAAAGTTCAAAACAATTATAAAACAAATTATAAAAACTACAATTAACTACTGAAAATGGTTTTAAAAACAAGGTGGATATATGGACAGGACGAAGAAAAGAATCTCATGAATATTCAAACCAATCAAAATCAAACACGTAGCAGCTGCCAAACCCTCTCATCCAACGGTCAATAGTACGCGCCAAGCATCAACGGCTACTATCGCCACCCTCTCTCGGCCGTCCGATCTAAAAGCAATTTGAGATTCAACATAACATAAGGTTTGAAGAGGGTTTGGTGAGTAACAAACGGGCGAGATGACGAGAGCAGAAAAAAATCAACGGCCAGAATTGGATCGTTGAAATCACTGTCTACTTGTTAGCTAAAATGTCCTCACTGCTAAATTCAATGCGAACCGCATCTTAAATTGATGAATATTTCGCTTGTAAAAATTTTCGATCGTGAAAGTTTATAAAATTTCTTGCTGATCTTCATCCGGTAAATCTTAGCGGCGAAGAAACCCTCTAATTTTTTTTGCTTTAAATTCGTTGTTTCTTCTATATTTTGAAGTGTAATGATCAGCTTTTCAGTGTTATTTTTACTCCACTGAGGTTGTTTAGTGGTGGATTTGGTAAAAAAAATTGAAGTTTTTGGTTTTGCGCTTTTGTAGCAATTTTTTCCAGCGATTTGAGGTCTTTCGGTTTTGTGCTTTTGCAGTACTTTCTTTTTTCTTTTTTTGGACCTTTTTAAAGCGGGGGACGCGGTTTTATCGTATCATTTGGTGGCTTCTTGTGCGTACGAGGTATGTAATTGAATTCTTCTCCTCAGATCGGCTTTTTGAAGTGTTGATTTTGTGATTTTTTTTTATATTTTACAAGATCGGAGTGCAGCTCTTCTGTTGAGCACTCTTCTGGCTTGCTCTTGTCTTAAAAGTTTTTACATTTTCTCCAATCAGAGTGTAACACGTTGATTTTGCCTTTCGCAGGCTGTTCATTTGATGTACTGTAGAATCCATTGTATTTTGTAGTTTTTGTTGTGCCTGGTTATTGATATTTTGCAGAATCTGAGTGTAGCATATTGATTTTTTGATTTTGTAGTTTTACCAAATCGGTTGCGTTTCGTGGTTTGTTTTTCTTTTTCCTTGGCTAGTTTTTGATGTTTTGAAGAATCTTAGTTTAGCATATAGATTTTGCATTTTACAATTAGTAGAGTGCGTTTCATTTCATGGTTTATTATTGTTTTATGTGTTAAGCTATTGATATTTTGCGTAATCTGAGTGTGGCACATTGATTTTGTATTTTACAGGTAGTTCCTTAGCAGATTGTCTGGCGTTTCAAGTCTTTTATTTTTGTGGGTTACGATTGATATTTATGGAATCTAAGTTTTGCATATTGATTTTATATTTTACTGTTTGTTCTTTAGCAGAATTCATTGTATTTCATTCTTTGTTTTCGTTTTTTTGGTTAATCATTGTCATTCTGCAGAATTTGAGTGTAGCATATGTATTATGCATCTTACATTTAGCAGAATCCGTTGTGTTTCATCTTTTTTTTTATCAAAATAAATCTGTTTTTCAGGGTAAGTTATATATATTTTGCGGAATCTGAATGTGGCATATTGATTTTGCAATTTTGGGTTGGTTCTTATGTTTCGGTAGTTGTATATTGTATTTTTTGGTTTGTTATTGTGCTCAAGTTTTTGATATTCTGTAGGATCGAGGTGTGGCATGTTGATTTTTCTTTTTTTTTTCCTTGTTCATTTAGTTAAGTTTTTATATTATGCAGAATGCGACTATAATTAAAAATTGTTTTTCCTTGTCTGGATTTATTTTGCTCAGGTTTAGGTATTTTTCATAATCAGAGTGTAGTGCATAAATTTCACATTTTTGCAGTTTGTTCTTGTGTTTAGGTTGTATTTTATGTCAGAATTAGATTGAAGCATATTGAATTTTTATTAGACAGATTATTCTCTTGTTGACGTTGTGATATTTTGCTTAGTCAGAACGTATTACTTCCGTTCTGTATTTTCCAGTTTGTGTTTGTTTGAAGGTTTTGATGTTTTGCACAGTTGGAGTATAGTCATTCAGGAAGCAAAGCGTAGCCTGTGGATTTTCTAGTTTCTGGTTTGTTATTGTGTTCTGGTTTTGTTATTTATGGAATGGGAGTCCAGCTTTTTAGTTCTGCTTGATTTTTCTTTTTACAATTAGTTCTTATGCTTCTTTTTTTTCATTGCAGAATTCATTCCATTTAATTGTTTGTTCTTGGGCTTAACCATTGAGACTTTGCAGAACTTAAGTTCAGGATGTGATATTTTGTGGTTTGCTCTCAAGTTCAGGATGTGATATTTTTCTGAATTGGGGTGTATTACATAGGTTTTGCATTTTCTGTGTCGATCTTGTGTGTAGTTTTAGATGTTTTGAAGAAATAGAGTGTTTACACTTTATTGTTTGTTCCTGTCTGTAAGTTTTGATATTTTACAGGATTTGACTTAGTTTTGTTTTATTGGGTTTGCTCCTATGCTTAGCTTTTCATAACTTGCAGAAGTCGATGTAACATATGGATTTTGCATAATCAGAGTAGACTTTGAATTTTGCATAGTCAGAGTGTAGAATATCAATTTTGTATTTTTCTGTTTGTTCTTTGTGCATAGGATTTCATGTTTTGCAGAACTGGAATATGTGCCCAATAGATTTTCAATAATCAGAGTGTGGGGCATCAATTTTACTTTTTTTGGTTTGATATTCGCAGGACACGGCCTTTGCATTTTAACTGTCAGTTTGCTTTTTGTAGTATATTGGTGTAGAACAATAACATTGATTTTATTTTATTTTATAATTTATTCTTGTTAATTAGAGAGCTCCTGGTAGGAAACTGTGTGTAAATGTTTTTATCAACATTTCAGATCATACTGTGTGTAAACTTTTGTATCAATGAAAGGCTGATACAAAAATTTAGACAGTTTTCTACCAGAAGCTCTCTAATTAATTCTAATGGACTTTAGAAATACTATGTTTAATGTGTTCTTGTGTTTAGGCATTTTGATATTTCAGTCAGTGTGTAGCATATTGACTTTGCATTTTCTGGTTTGTTCATGTGTTTAGATTTTGATATTATTCAGAATGGAAGTGTACCACATTCACCTGATTTTGCAGAGTCCAAGAATCTTGAATTTTACAGTTTGTTGTTGGCTTGGTTTTTATATTTAACAAAATCTGAGCGAAGCACATCAACTTTGCATTTCCTTTCTCTTTCTCCTGCTCAGGTTTAACATTTTGCAGTTTGTTTCTGTGTTTATGTTCTGATATTTTAATGAATTGGAGTGTATTACATTGGTTTTGTTTTTGTGTTAGGTTTTGATGTTTTGCAGAATTAGTCTAGGCATTGATTAAGCATTTCACAGTTTGTTTTCATTTTTAGGTTTGGATATTCTAAAGAACTTGAGTGTAGCACATTGATTTTGTTTTTGACAATTTGTTCTTATGCTTAGGTTTTGATATTTTGCAGAATCTGCAACTAAAATATTTATCTTGTATTTTCCTGTTTGTTCTTGAGTTAAAAGTTTCAACATTTATCATAATTTGCGTATTAATTTACATCCACTTTGCAATTTTCTGATTTATTTTTTGCCTAGCTCTCAATGTTTTGGAGAATCAGAGTCTAAATACACTGGTTTTGCTTTCTGCATCGTTCAGATTGAAGTTTAGCATGTTGACTACACATTCTACGTTTTGTTCCCGTGATAAGATTTCCCTGTATTGCAGAATTTGGTTGTATCACATCAAGTTTGAATTTTTCTATTTCAATCTTGTGTTTAAATTTTGAAATTTGACTTAGACTGTGCGAATTGCATTGCTTTTGTCTTTTTGATTCATTCTCATGTGTAGGTTTTTATATTTTGTAGAATCCAAGTATAGCAAATTGCTTTTGCATTTCTTTGTTTTAATTTGTATTTATGCTTTAGCATTTAGCAGATTCAGAGTGAGCAGCATGTTGATTTTCCATTTTCTGGTTTCTTGTGATTCTGTTTTGGAGAATCTGATTGTCACATTGATTTCAGTTTCCAGTTTGTTTTGCCTTTTGTTGAGGTAAAGTGCAGATTGCAACAAGTTCTGATCATACATATATTTTTTCCCTGGTTTACCAGCTAAAATGTCGGAACATGGCGAGGAAGCTGCATCTTTCCTTGACAGTGTGATGGAGAAGATTCATGATAAGATTCCTGGCCATGACTCATCATCATCCTCAGATTCTGATGATGAAAAATCAAAGAAGAAATCTGAGGTATCCTCAGCTGTAGATTCAGTTACAGCAACAGTAAATCGTCTCTTCGGCCGACAAAAACCTGTGCATAGTCTCTTTGGTGGAGGCAAATGTAATTTTTTGCGTTTTCCTCTTTTCTTCTGAATATGTAAATTATTTTGGATAGTATAATGGAATTGATCACACAATTCTAGAGTTTTATGTTGTATTTATTTCAAAATACTCTTCATGTATCAGCTTGAACTTTTAAAGAATAGTGATAGTCTTGCTCGTCGGTATCATATATCATCCTGTAATATGTTCTAAACTTTCAAGTTTCAAAATTGTTTGTGTTCTTTTGATTGTGACTATCTTTTATTGACAGATATTGTATTCTCCATCTTATTTTGAACTTTTTGATGTTCTTTAATATGCATGTTGGAATTATATATTTGAAGTTTCTTTCTCAGATTGGTCTTGAAGGCTATTTTGGAAGGATTTTGTGTGATGTTTAGACAATTTGAAGTAGTAAGTTTCATGTTTCTTAGAGTAATTTACAATTGTTTTTGTTTTAAATTGATTCTAAAGCGTTAAAGTGGTTGTACAGCTGCTGATGTTATACTATGGAGGAATAAACAAGTCTCTGCTAGTGTTCTAGTTGGAGCTACTGCGGTTTGGCTTCTATTTGAATGCATGGCTTATCATTTGCTTACGCTTATATGCCATCTGCTGATACTTAGCATCACGATTATGTTCTTGTGGTCAAAAGGTTCAGCTTTCATTAACAAGTGTGTACTTTCAATCTTTGGCCTTTTTTTGATTTCTGTTCAGTCTTGTTAAATCTTTTTGCTGTACGTATATTTTTAATTGGATACCTCAAGAAATACACTCTAGAGAGTTGTGCCAAATTTACCTGGGACAGCCCTCATACCCATTCCTTTATTTCATATGTTATTTGGGGAGGACATCCTGTAGTTGAATTGAGCCCTAGTTGATGCATGGAATCTTGAATGTTTTATTTACAAGAAACATTAAATAGAAAATTCAGAGCATAAATCTAATCAGTTACTGACTAATTTTTTGTTCATAATCTAATTTTGACAGGCAACCCGCAGACATTCCAAAGATAGCATTCTCTGAAGAGCTGTTTCAGAATGTGGCTTCAGCTTTGAGGTTTGAAATCAACCGCTTATTTGCTGTGTTGCACGATGTTGCATCTGGGAAAGACCTGAAAAAATTTGTTGTGGTATGTGCATTTAATATATTGTCCTTATATATGATCTACCCTTGAATTTATTTTCTAATATTTGATTGTGTTTGCAATCCGTCATTAACAATGCCATTGTGATTATATGAACAAATGGAAAAACATAAACATGTACCCGACCTGAAGTATCAAATATATTTAGCTAGTCTAAGGAGCTTCATGAACTAAAGCAACATGATCATCATCAGGGCAAACTTAAAATCTTATCGTAATCGGGCACAGAACAGAAAATAACATTTGCAAAATTGTATGATAAAAATTGATCCAGGCAATAAAACAAAAATCATTCTAGCTATCCGTGGTATTTAGAGGATTTATATCATGCACTACAAGAATGCCAGCCTATTCCAATGGTGGTGGGTGGTTTCACTCACACGGGGATTTGTAAAACAGGAATTGGAGAAGATAGAACACATGGTTGAAATTCAGATAAATTTTTGAGCAGACAATATGTGTTTCACAGTCAAGAGAGCCAACATTAAAGCATGTCCTTTTACTTGAAATGGGAAACTATATCTAGTCACTTACCTTACAATTGGATGGAGACTTCTGTAATAAATGCTACACATCATTAAAAAATGTGCTATTAACCATTTTTTGTAGTAGATGGGTTAACCATAGTATTATTAAATTTCACTACAGGAAAGGTTCTTCTAATCCTTTTCTTTTACAGGTTATTGCAGGTCTCTGGATACTGTCTTTGATTGGTAGCTGCACAAGCTTCTTGACTCTCTTCTATGTTGGTAAGAATGATCCTCTCTTCTGTTGGGAAGAGCAGTTCTCAAATTTAATACTCTATGCTTTTAACGATTTGGACAAGTTCTTAACAGTAGTACATACTTTAGCACTACCACATTCTCTAATTTGAATGGTTTAGGTAACATCTCAAATAGGCGAATTTTATAATATGCTCTCTGATTGGGGAATTTTATAAATCAAATAAATCCTGATTTTTGACATTGATTATTATTTATTTGACAACTTAACACCCCACTAGACGAGAATCCATTTCTAATTTGATCTCTGATGTCAAATCAATCTGACATTTACTACCATTGTTCTATGCAGCTTTTTTGATAGCACATACAGTGCCTTTCCTGTATGAGAAATATGAGGACCAGATCGAATCCTTTGCAGAGAAGGCATGGGTTGAAATAAAGAAGCAATACAGGATTTTTGATGTTAAAGTTCTGAGCAAGATTCCGAGAGGGCCACTCAAGGATAAGAAATTTTAGACAGGCTTCTCTGCTTTTAAGAATATGCTATCAAAAGGAGTACATTTGCTGCTTTTCTCTTTTATTATTTTGGCTTGTGTCTTCGCAGAACAATTGATGTAGAGGGTGACATTTTTGTTTTCTTATTTGCATCCAATCTAATTTTGAACTTGATGAGCTACATAGTTTCTGTTTTCTGCCAGATCTTCTACTTATTCAGAATTGACCTCCATATATCTTCGAAAGTATTTCTCATTTCTGTTGGCATGCTCTGGCTGTTTACAACAAATGCACTCAGGCAATCTGCAGAAACAATGATGGTCACTAATTTATTATGATAGCACTTAACATGCACCACACTACAGATTTTTATTCCACTTCAGCATTTTTTTCTGTAATCATAGATTGTAACATTCTGTTGCATCTATCATTTATCAACCATGGGTATTACATGTATTATCGAGAAGCACCAATTTTATGACTTTAAAGTTTGACCGTCTTCTTTTTGATAAGCATATACTTTCTTTTGACATGTAGCATGAAAAGTTTGGGTATGGTATTTTTAGTGGATTGTAGATGGGATATTTGTTTGTATGCCCCGACTACTATTTGCCAATAAAAAAATGTCCTGGCTACATCAGTGTGCATCTATGCTCCATGGGGTTTCGGGGATGGGGATTGCTGGGTACAGCGGGACGAGTTCTCGGTACGGGGGTACTTTTGGGTCATTTTTTAGGGGACAACAAGGGATGGCTGATAAAAAAAAAGGGAATTTTTTAAAAATATAGAGAAATTTCAAATGTTCATAGCATAACATTGATAAAGCATTCATTCTAGACATTGTAGAAGCTTAATACATATCATTAGACTTGAATTGAGATTTCACATGAGAATTGACAAACAAATTAAAGAAATTCTAATGCTTTCATTGTGAATGTACATACATATATAAGAATTATAAAAAAAATGCAAAGGCTCCAAGTTTCAAGTATAAAATGACAAAAACATAGAAAATATATGACTCCAAGTTAAATGGGCATTTTGCATAGGTTTTGAGGACTAATGGGTTTGAAGTTGTTGGCCCTGCTCCACTCCCGCTGCTTGAAGAACCCCCAATGGCAAACACACTTTTATGAGTTCTACTTCTATGTCTACTTCTTTCATGCATTTGAACCTCAACCTCCTCACTATCATTACTAGTAATCTCACTACTGCTCATGATTTTTTTTGGTTAAGAATTGAAAAGATAGCTGCAAATTAAAATAAAGGAAAAAATAAACTCACAATGCCCTTCTTACGTGATAAAAAAAAAACTAAAAAAAACTTGAAAAAATGGAAAACAAATTGAAAAATCACGAAACAAATGTAAAATGATGAACTTACCTCTAATGAAGTAGATTTAATGCCCTAGTCTCCCCTTTCAACTGTTGTTCTCTCCTCTTTCACTTGCTGCTCTTCACCTTAAGTTTGCAAATGTCAAAATGAGAATTTTTTTTTTCTTTTAGTTGTTTTGATAAGTCAAGTAAGTTTGGGTTATGTTTAAAGGGGTGGGGGGTTCTTGTGGGCCCATCCATCCTCTTTTTTTTTAATTTAAAAATGTGTTATTTTACAAAAAATATAAAGTAAGATGTATGGCACGGTTAGCAGTCCTCAGGACAGTTAGGGGACCTAGAAGTACCGGGTACTGCTAGCCGTCCGCTAAGTCCTCCGAATCTGCAAAAAAGGTCCCCTGGAAGTTTCGCAAACTTTGTGTGAAAAATTCTTGGCCGTCCCCGTTTCGTCTCCAAAAGGGGACGCATCCCCGTGGAGCATAGGTGTGCGTTTCTCATCCCTCATGGTTCATCTGTTAGGATTAAACTAATTGCAGAAGGGTTTTGCAGAATGGAAACATAAAATGCATTATAAAAACAATAAATGTTAAAATTGAGTATGCCCTATGTCAGGTTTATTAAATTTTGAATGTATTTAGTGTTTACATTCTCACAAATCTCATAAAAATGAAATATATATAGTGTTTGCTTTCTTTTTACCCCTTCTATCAGGAGAAATCTGTATCTGGCCATATAATATGCTTTGAAAACCCTGCTAACATCTGTGATATCTGTCTCTAGCCCAATAATATGTTTTTTAGGGTGAAGCGTGAAGATCCTTTTCAACTTCGATCAATCTCCTGAATCCTTAAGAGAGATCTAACATTGAAATACATCTGTTGAAATCCAATGTGTTGGGGCTACTACCTGTGATATCAAGGTTATGAAGCAGGAATAGTACGTGTTTGTGACAAATGAATGCTAGATGTTGCCTAGACTCAAAGTATTAAGGTATTTTTAATCAAATTCGTGATCAAGGTGTTGGATAGACGGGGTTAAGGCACATCTAATTAATGTTGAAGTGTTATTTGTGTTTTTTGGGTTGTTTTGAAGATGTAATAAAATATCTCTGTAGTTTTCTTCTAACAATTTAGTTCATGTATGTTTCAAATATTGAGAAATGTGTGATATGTTTTACCGATCCGTATGAACAGGATTGCTTTATTGACTTATATAAACCTCACCGATCTGTATGAACAAGATTCCATACTGTCAACATATATGCCGGAAGTGAATATCTTTCAACTCCACATAGTATTTGGGACACATTTTAGATATTTTAGGATTTCACATTCACGCTTAGGATTGAAACTCTATCAATCATCAAGGATAAAGTTGTCATTTAATTCCTGTTAGTTGCCATGTTTATCCCAGGAAAATCAAAGTTGAACTGTTTGATATGTTGCAAGATTGATATGTTTTCTTGTGATCAATCAGGTGGTTTATGTAATGATAGTATATTGAGATTCTCAAGTGTATGCTTTTAGTTTAGAAACATTTCTTATCTCGTAGGGCTTATGCCCTAATGTTTTTTGTTTGACCTGGTATATTTTAAAGCCACTAGAAAATATGCTAGTTGCGGTTTCCTCATTTTAATTTTTCTGTGGAATCTTAAGTTGTTTTTGGTGGTGTTTATTGTATATGTTGCATACCATTAAATTATTTCTCTACATGTTCTTGTGGGTAATTACTTCAATGTTCTAAGATATGCACACTGGGGTGGCATTATTGTGCTTTCCTGCGGGGGCACATAAACAGGTGGTTCTAGCTGCATGCTTTTATTCTGTTCAATATATTGGCAATCTAAAAGTGATGATCCTTAAAAAAGTGCATGCTGGATAGATACATTTATTACAAGCGCTAGAGCTTAACAACCATGTTTCTTAAAGCTGTATGAAGCCAAAACTGAAAAAATGATGTGGAGACTTCTGTTTTTTCAAATAATCATGTATGATTTTTTCTACTATTTAATTATGATTTTCATTGGGAGAATGTTTTTACATTTACATTGATATAATAATGGGATTTGTTTTGGTGGAAATATGATGTATAAGAGTAGTGTTTCCATTACATATGAGAGTTCTGCAAAGGATTTCTGCAATACAAAGTCACATTGCCTATTCCATTTTTACCAGTCTGCAAAAGCACATTGTAAAAGTACTCAAAACTTGGGGTTTTGCACTGGTAATGCTTAAATAAATTTGGAAATCACCTGAATGTGGCAACCCCTTTGTGCTGGTAGGTTAGTCTGGATCTAACAATGTCCTTGCAAAAAAATCAGAAGGTATGCACTTACTTTCCTTTGGAAGGCAGCAACAAAAATCGAAGGGTCTTGCATTGTGGATGTTAAAAATACAATTTATCTCAGGAGCCTGCAAAGTGATAAGAGCTCCAATAAAGGGATTCTACCTGACAAAGTTACTTTACTTGTTAATCCCCTCACTAGATACTTCTGGGTCTGAATTTGAAGATTTATTCTACTTCTGATTCTGCATTTGTAAATTTATTCTGCTTTTTATTATGTGGAAAGCAAGTTTTGATGGAGATTGATTAAAATGTCGTTTGAAATCATTCAGGCCTGAAAGTGCTTTTACCCGAAATCTGGTGTATTAGTGATTAGTAGGAAACTACTGCGGTGTTAAAAAAAACTAAAAAGTGATAGTCAAATAGAAGTTCTCAATTGAATGCTGTGCACTACAATGCAGTTGTTGCTCTGGTTATATATGCAAGAAGATTAAACCTTCTGTGGTCAGCAAACCCTAGTTCCGAGATACTAAAAAATCTAAAATTTTATAAACCTCACAATGGGACAGAAATTAGATCTAAAATACTTTGAAAGCCAAAACCTCAACAAAGAGAGATGACGGATGTAGAGGAAGGGACACCCAACAACAAAAAGGAACAAAGAACGAACACAAATTTGAATAAATGGAATGCACATTGAAAATCAACAGTATTTGGCATGTGAAACAGTGGAATACGTGGCTATAGGTCAAAAGGAAATTGAGATCTTCCTGATCTAAAGAAGCCCAATTTGCCAGCTAGTGAGTTGTTTCTGCAAATGCTACCGAATTTACCAAATGCAAGAAAGTTAAAACTGATCACTTGTATCAGAAGATAAATATTCTTCGATGGTTGAGGTGAAAATGCCATTGAATTCAATTTGACTGGTTGTAACCCAAATTGTGAGTACACATCCACTGTTGGGCTCTTTTGATATTCTTCAATTGGTTTAATCCATTGGCTGAAAGCGAGCATTCACTCATAAAGAGAAGTTTACCACAATGTTTGGCTTGTTATACCTTATTGTGTGAAAATGGTAGGATGTATATATCCCAAGCTGCATGTAGGAGATGGTATGAAGTTGTTTGGGTGAGCTGCACATAAAGGAGTTCTTCCTCAGTGTTAATATTTAGTATCTTATTGTGTGATGTGTTTGAGTTATTTGTGTAAAGTGCTGAATGCTTTTACAGGCGTTGTGTGATGTGTTGTGTTATTTGTGTTACATATGGAAGGGTTTTACAGGTATTGTCTGATGTGTTTTGTGTTATTTAAGTATTGAAGGCTTCATAGGCATTATGTGACGTCTTTTATGTTTGTGTTAAGTATTGAAGGCCTTAACATGGATTCTTAGGGATTTGTGTGCTATGCTTGAGCTTTTCACATTTCAGACTCTTTTTTCAGTGATTGTTTTTGGAGCATGCAATGCTTTATAAGTTACCCTTGTGTCACCAATCATTGCTATTTTTGTGTGAATTTTCATGGGAACATTTAATATGAAAGTTTTTTTTCTTGTGCATATTAATTTTTGAAGATAATCAAGAGGGCATTAAAATAATGTTTTAGTTGCTTTTAAGCATATTTTCTTGGTTTGCAACAGCAATCAGCGATCTCAATTTGGATAAACCCATTAGCAATCTCAAAAGTCATTAGGAATTGGTTATAAGAAAGATTTTGAAGGGTCCTTGCATTTTAATTCTTGTTTGAGAACTTGTGACAAAATTGTTGCTTTGTGTAGTTATGAAGTTGCCACTTCTATACGAAGTTGTCATGATGGTTACATCATTTTTTCCATGCCCATTCATTATTCCATGCATCTTTTGAATTGTGTTTCACTTATCCTATGAAGTCACTTGATCCTTAAATGGATTACATTTTCTCAATGTGGAGGCTTCTAGTCCCCCAAAACTATGTAGACTTATAAACAAAAGGTGTTCCTCTCAACAGTTGAAATGGATGCTATCTAACTTTGCACCTCGCCAACTAAGATATGGATCATATTTTCTCAAAGTGGAGGCTTCAAGTCCCTCAAAACTGTGTATACCAAAAAAGAAGAGGTATGTTCCTCTCAACAAATGACATTGTTGCTATCTAACTTTATACTCCTCCAACTAAAATTTGAAGAATCCATTTTTTAAAATGTTTGAAGGTTTTTGAAAATCAAACACCTTTGAACTACCTAAAGGAATTAATATCAAAACTATCTCTCTTTCATTCATGAGGAATGATTTGGGTGCTTTCTTAACATTTTCCTTGCTTACAGATTAAGGTTATTCCTTGCCCTTGTAAGCATTCAACATGAAGTTTTTTTCAACTTTGATCAACTGACGCTTGCTAACTCTTTAATAAAAAACAACTTTATTGTCATTCATTTAGGGGTTGCAAGCACAACTCCACATATCTCTATAGGTTCCAATTGTTACATCCCGAATTATGAGGTTACTATTTACTAGTGACATAAAAGGTAGAAATGAATGTAATGTTAAATCTGGAGATGTTTGCACCTAGTTATCAATATGTATGTCAGCTCATTTGACGTTGTTTCATTTGATGTTATTTCAATTGATGTAATTCAGGATATATTGCATGTATGTGAATATCAGGATACTGAATCTTGCTTTAAACTTGATATGTTTAAGTATTGCAAATGTTATGAACAAGTAACTGTCGTGGTTTTGTGGTAATGGATGCAGGATCAAGAACTATTCTTCCAGGCGGAGGGGAGACATCACTCGGGAGAGGGGCTTGGTCGAGTAACCGGTAAAGTTGACCCGTTGAGCATACACACACTTCACTGAGGGTTTTTGGGAACTGAGTTAGATTGAGTAGTCGTGATAATTCATCCTTAGGCTTAGGAGTTTTGGATTACTTCTTTATGCTTTTTGAGTGGTTTTACTTGATTGATTGACTTATTGTTCTGTGACTTTGAATGTGAAATGTGAACTAATAAGTTATACTGATGCCTGGAATTTACAGTTAAATGTATATATACATGTTTGTGCAATTACGTGTATTAAGGGTACTTTGACTGGCCTATAATACACGTAATTGGATAATTGAATATAAACATGTATAGATATGTTTAAGTGTAAATATGGATATGTTTATTAATATATTTAATATAGATATTATTATAGTTTTACCGATAATATAATATATTGATATATCTATTGTAATATTCGAATATTATATAGATATATTTATATATTTAAATAAAGGTAAATTAAAACTATAATAAGTTATATTAAATATAATATAAAATATATTAATAACATTTTAATATATAAATTAAAATGACTTTGCCTTGGAAATATTTGAATTGGACTTATATAGTCATTTGGTAATAAAATGCATTTACCATAAGTAATGAAAGTATTTTCGACTTCTATGAACTTTTTGGAAAATACGTTTGAAATACCATGAGAATTTGAATGGTAAATATTATAGACTTTTTGGATAATACGTTTGAAATGCCAAGTGAAAATTTAAATGATTAACATTATAAACTTTTGAAAGGTAAGCAAAAAAAATGTTTTAACCTGCCTTGGCTGAAAATCGCGAATTTCTTCATACTGAAAAACGCGAACTGTACATGGCGAAAATGGTGAATGAAAATTTTGATTCGCGTGCAGCTCCTCATGCCATGAGACTAGGGCGCGACTTGCACGATCTCCAACTGGAAATGCGAAGAGGAAGGAGCGGAACAAAAGCCAGAAGGTCGCGTTTTACTTTGACGTTTTCCTGCAATAAGTTAACCCGCCATTTTTGGGCGCCTATGGTGAATACGTTGTAGGTGGCTGTCTCTCGAAGTTTATCACGTGAGAGTTGAAACCTTCTTCACAAAATAGGTCGAATCATCTCTGTTTTGCTGAGTATGTATCAAATAGCTGCTACATTACAGTTTGAAATATTCAAATGGTAAGTGCTGTCAATTTACATGCCAGTATAAGTGGAAATTGTTTGGCTGAGGGCCCTATAAATAGCTGCCCAATTCATTCAGCAACACGCAATCCTCTTATTTTCCTTTGCAAGTTACAAAATTACTCCTGCCTTTGCTATTTTCGAAATTGCCATATATTGCCATTGCTGTAGAAGCTTTGAGAGCTGCAAACCATCTTTGCTGTGTTTGTATTGCTGAGAGCCATATACTATCTTGCTGTGACTGTATTGTTGAGAGCTATATTCCCTCATTGTTGTACTGCATTTACCTGAGAGTTATACTTGTTCATGCTGTGAGAAGTAGCTGGTAAAGGCTGTGAAGGACGGTGGAGGAAGAGCAGAAGCTACTGATCGAACTCACTCGCAGCAAGGGAAACAGGCATGAGAAATGTCTTTTATTTACTTCTGTCATTTGAAATAAATGAATCTACTTGCTTAGTTTATGCCTTGCTTTGCATTGTGGTAGGAAGTAGAAAAGGGAAGTGTTGGAATGGAACAACTTGTTTTTATAAAAGCTTGTTGAGTGGTATAGCTTGTTTTATAGTGAAAGCATGTAAATTGGAATAGCTAAATTTCATTAGAAAGGGTTGTTGAAATGGAAAAGGCTTGTTAAAATGGAATAGCATGATTTCATAGGAAAACTTGTTAAAAGAATAGCTTGAAAGGGAAATGTTTGAATACTTTATTATGAATTGTATTACTTGAATACTGCTTGAACTCCTTATATAAAGGAGAAAGGAACTAGTTATTAAATACTAGGTCAAGGATGGAATCAGTACCAAGGTAGTCTACAACTTAAGTTATAGGGATAACTGGGATAAGCTAAAAGTACTCTTAGGATAAAGATTTCCTGATTATGAGGAATGGTATAAAGACCTTGTTGACTGCATTACATTCCTGATTAAGTACTTCGTTTGAAGGTAGGTTATCTGAAACAGGATAGACCTCCCTTATGTAGCTATTGAAGTAGAATGTCTCAAGGTAGGTAATCTGAAACAGGATATACCTATCTTGTGTAAATATCTTAGGAAAATGTTGTAGGTTAGTCTGGGATTAAAGATTATCCAAAAGTAAAGGACGATACCTAAGCGTAGTGTAAGATAGTCTTAAATCAAATCGGCCCTTGATAGTGTATATGATAGATGACCTTCATTCGAAGTACTGAATGAGAATACTTTGGCCAAGGTAGTGGAAGGTACGACATCCACTTAGATGTGAGATAGTTGAGACTACACTGTCAGTTCATTGTGATCCATCATGCTAGTGCGGGATTGTGAAATAGCAAGTTCTAGATGTATAGGACACAGCACTATGCTCAGTTGGGTTGTCGCAGCCGGTTACTTTACCAATCTCTTCGTTCGAAGGGAGGGCCATCTATTGAATGATAGATGTGCGGGGGACCGCATTAACAGTCTGTGGTTGGCGAAAAAGCGTCTGAGTGATGTTTCTCCTCCACAGCAGGCGACAAATACACCAAGATTTGTAAGGAAGGAATCTTGGACCATCTTACTACTATTTGTGCAAAAAGCTTACGAACTATGTATGTAATTGTTTTACTTTTGTACTCTGAATTATTTTTGCAATGGAAATGGAATCCATGTGGAAAAATATATTGTAACTGGCATGTAATTATCAATAAAGAAAGGAATAATTTTATTGTAATGTCTTCGTTACTTGTTACATTTATATGTTGAAGTGAAATGTTAGAAATTTTTTAATTACCCAAGGCTGGGGTCGTTACATGTGGTATCAAAGCTACCAGGTTCTGCACTGAAACCTATGAGCTCATTACGCAACAACGCAGAAACCTTGTGAGGAAACAAAGTTTGAAAAGTTCTTATTCTACAACAACAAGAGGAAAGAACTTAGTAAAATGAAAAGGAAGATGTAAAACCTTAGTAACTTGTGAAAAGTGGGAGTAAGAACTATCTCTGGAATCAGACTTATGATATTACCTAGAATTGCGGAAGATTATGCAATTAGGTTATGTAGGAAGGTTAGGAACAATAACCAGTGGATACCTTTATCCAACGAAACATATTTATATGATTCTAAGGAAAAAAGAAGGAATAAAAAAACCTCTGAATTGTAGCAATCTACAATAGGAAAAAAAAGAGTCAGGAACTCTTGGATAAGTGTAAACTCTACGAATCTATGTATGCAAAGTCAACATAAATTAGATTGTTCAAAGATGGGTATGAACGAAGGAAGTATTCTCAAGGTTGGAGAACTCATGACTTAAACTCTTGTGTTAAGATAAAGATCTTGTTAGGAAAGAGTTAGTACCTAGGAGTTGAGAAAAGACCATAACGGTCAGAGGAAACAATCAAGGACATGAGCAAGGTTGCTCCAGCCAAAATCAATGAGGTCATTGAAATTTTGAGACCAAAACAACTTTGGTATCTGAAAGGCTAAGAGAGGACAAGATTCCAAACATTGGAATAAGGATTTCTGAAAAGGTGAGTATGAGAAAGAAGCCCGAAATCAGGATGGTTTTAAAAATGGGTTTGGATAGAACATGGATAGGTTGAGTTATAAGTAGAATTCACTAACATGAATTACGAAAATCAACACATGTTTAGTAGTTCCAAAAGGAAATGGAATGCAACATGACACACTGTGTTAGAACACTTGAAGTTGCAAGGAAAGTAACACTTGAGTTGAAAAAAAGAAAAGTACATGAAAGGTGTTCCATGAGGCAAGAGAAGGCAATGGAAAGTCAAACTACTAAGAAAAACAAACCCTTTCCAATAAAGCAAGTAATTGCTAGGAGTTTAACGTGAGCAGAATGAAAGTTGTGAAAACACTAAGGGGGGAAGGAAGAGAGTAGATTGACTCAAGTTAAGTACCCCAACCAGCAAAAACTTGGTTATGTTCTCAATATAGAAGAACTAATGGCTTCTTTGCAAGTCATGAGGATAATTAAGTCATATATCTTATGACCACAAGGGAAGAGGATAAATGAAAATTATCTCCGCAAAACCTTAACCATTTACATGGGAATTAAAGGTAGCATGAGATCAAAATAGGTTATCACTTAGTCAAAAGAAAGGATAGACTATTGTTGGATATAAAAGAACCTATGTGTCCAAAATTTGGAAGATTCGAGAATGGAACGAGGAAAATAATGTCAGAGTTAGGACATCGAAACGACAAAGGGAATTGTCGGATGAGAAACCACTATAACCTAGAAAAAGATAGAGTAAGAGGTTGCACAGAATGTTGCAAGGTAATGTCTAGTATGCCAGGAAATGAAGACCGAATGTCATCATAGGTAGGACATGTAAACTCTCTTATTCTAGAAGGAAAATGGTAGAACATATGACATGTCAATCTTGCTATGTTAGTAGAACTAACATAATGTTCTAAGTGGAAAAACTCATCAAAGAAACCAATACCTTTTTGGAAACTTGACTTATAGGAATTTGGTCCTAAATAATATATTGTGGTTAAGTAGTTGCTTAGTAATCCTGAAAAGGTATTTCAGTTTAGCAAATAAATGATAGGGTTGTGTAAACCATAATCATACCATGAGACATTTGTTTGAATAAATGTGCAATATATTATTATAGTCAAAAAGGTAAAATGGTAGACTAAATCTTAAATGATTTGTAAACTTCTAAAATTGAAGTTTAGACCATTATATGGAAAGAAAGGAAACTTTGTTAAAATTGAAAAAGGCTTGAATCTAACCATAGACTTGATAGAATGTCAAAAAAGAGTAATGGATCGAAATGATCAGTGAAAACCTTATTGATAACAAAGCTTAAGTAGAGCAGTATCAAAATTGACAAGTGTCTAGGAGCAAGGTTATGCTCAAGATGGACAAGTAATCAAGGGAAAGTACTTTATGGTAAGGATAATGAATGTGTGAGTGCCGGATGGACTCAGTTTATGAGTTGTCTGAAAGTATAAACACAAAGGAAAAGAATTAGACCCACAATATAGTGTACAATACATTGACATTCCTCTTCCATTTGGATTATACTAAAGATAAATTCATGGGCCAATGAAATCCGATCACTAAGTATAGTTATTATTATATATTGGATGTATTTGTGAAATAAAAGCTCTTTGGGAGAGTAAGTATGTGTGAAGCATAAAAAATTTCCCTATGCAATAGTAAGGACACTTGAAGCAAGGTCTAGGAAGGGTAAGACTACTTCATAGGTTGAATGTTTTGTAAATCTTGCATATTTTTTCGAATTGTAAGTAAAACTTTATTTGATTTTAACTGTGTGTTAAAAGGCTGTAAGATCATCGGGGATGATGATTCACAAGGGGGGAAGTATGTTACATCCCGAATTATGAGGTTACTATTTACTAGTGATATAAAAGGCAGAAATGAATGTAATGTTAAATCTGGAGATGTTTGCACCTAGTTATCAATATGTATGTCAGCTCATTTGACGTTGTTTCATTTGATGTTATTTCAATTGATGTAATTCAGGATATACTGCATGTATGTGAATATTAGGATACTGAATCTTGCTTTAAACTTGATATGTTTAAGTATTGCAAATGTTATGAACAAGTAACTGCCGTGATTTTGTGGCAATGGATGCAGGATCAGGAACTATTCTTCCAGGTGGAGGGGAGACATCACTCGGGAGAGGGGCTTGGTCGAGTAACCGGTAAAGTTGACCTGTTGAGCATACACACACTTCACTGAGGGTTTTTGGGAACTGAGTTAGATTGAGTAGTCGTGATAAGTCATCCTTAGGCTTAGGAGTTTTGGATTACTTCTTTATGCTTTTTGAGTGGTTTTACTTGATTGACTGACTTACTGTTCTGTGAACCTTGAATATGAAATGTGAACTAATAAGTTATACTGATGCCTGGAATTTACAGTTAAATGTATATATACATGTTTGTGCAATTACGTGTATTAAGGGTACTCTAACTAGCCTATAATACACGTAATTGGATAATTGAATATAAACATGTATAGATATGTTTAAGTGTAAATATGGATATGTTTATTAATATATTTAATAATATATTTAATATAGATATTATTATAGTTTTACCGATAATATAATATATTGATATATCTATTGTAATATTCGAATATTATATAGATATATTTATATATTTAAATAAAGGTAAATTAAAACTATAATAAGTTATATTAAATATAATACAAAATATATTAATAACATTTTAATATATAAATTAAAATGACTTTGCCTTGGAAATATTTGAATTGGACTTATATAGTCATTTGGTAATAAAATGCATTTACCATAAGTAATGAAAGTATTTTCGACTTCTATGAACTTTTTGGAAAATACGTTTGAAATACCATGAGAATTTGAATGGTAAATATTATAGACTTTTTGGATAATACGTTTGAAATGCCAAGTGAAAATTTAAATGATTAACATTATAAACTTTTGAAAGGTAAGCAAAAAAAACGTTTTAACCTGCCTTGGCTGAAAATCGTGAATTTCTTCATATTGAAAAACGCGAACTGTACATGGCGAAAATGGTGAATGAAAATTTTGATTCGCACGCAGCTCCTCACGCCATGAGACCAGGGCACGACCTGCAAGATCTCCAACTGGAAACGCGAAGAGGAAGGGGCGAAACAAAAGCCAGAAGGCCGCGTTTTACTTTGACGTTTTCCTGCAATAAGTTAACCCGCCATTTCTGGGCGCCTATGGTGAATACGTTGTAGGTGGCTGTCTCTCGAAGTTTACCACATGAGAGTTGAAACCTTCTTCACAAAATAGGTCGAATCATCTCTGTTTTGCTGAGTATGTATCAAATAGCTGCCACATTTCAGTTTGAAATATTCAAATGGTAAGTGCTGTCAATTTACATGCCAGTATAAGTGGAAATTGTTTGGCTGAGGGCCCTATAAATAGCCACCCAATTCATTCAGCAACACGCAATCCTCTTATCTGCCTTTGCAAGTTACGAAATTACTCCTTCCTTTGCTATTTTCGAAATTGCCATATATTGCCATTGCTGTAGAAGCTTTGAGAGCTGCAAACCATCTTTGTTGTGTTTGTATTGCTGAGAGCCATATACTATCTTGCTGTGACTATATTGTTGAGAGCTATATTCCCTCATTGCTGTACTGCATTTACTTGAGAGTTATACTTGTTCATGCTGTGAGAAGTAGCTGGTAAAGGTTGTGAAGGACGGTGGAGGAAGAGCAGAAGCTGCCGATCGAACTCACTCGCAACAAGGGAAACAGGCATGAGAAATGTCTTTTATTTACTTCTGTCATTTGAAATAAATGAATCTACTTGCTTAGTTTATGCCTTGCTTTGCATTGTGGTAGGAAGTAGAAAAGGGAAGTGTTGGAATGGAACAACTTGTTTTTATAAAAGCTTGTTGAGTGGTATAGCTTGTTTTATAGTGAAAGCATGTAAATTGGAATAGCTAAATTTCATTAGAAAGGGTTGTTGAAATGGAAAAGGCTTGTTGAAATGGAAAAGGCTTGTTAAAATGGAATAGCATGATTTCATAGGAAAGCTTGTTAAAAGAATAGCTTGAAAGGGAAATGTTTGAATACTTTATTATGAATTGTATTACTTGAATACTGCTTGAACTCCTTATATAAAGGAGAAAGGAACTAGTTATTAAATACTAGGTCAAGGATGGAATCAGTACCAAGGTAGTCTACAGCTTAAGTTATAGGGATAACTGGGATAAGCTAAAAGTACTCTTAGGATAAAGATTTCCTGATTAGGAGGAATGGTATAAAGACCTTGTTGACTGCATTACATTCCTGATTAAGTACTTCGTTTGAAGGTAGGTTATCTGAAACAGGATAGACCTCCCTTATGTAGCTATTGAAGTAGAATGTCTCAAGGTAGGTAATCTGAAACATGATATACCTATCTTGTGTAAATATCTTAGGAAAATGTTGTAGGTTAGTCTGGGATTAAAGATTATCCAAAAGTAAAGGACGATACCTATGCGTAGTGTAAGATAGTCTTAAATCAAATCGGCCCTCGATAGTGTATATGATAGATGACCTTCATTCGAAGTACTGAATGAGAATACTTTGGCCAAAGTAGTGGAAGGTACGACATCCACTTAGATGTGAGATAGTTGAGACTACACTGTCAGTTCATTGTGATCCATCATGCTACTGCGGGATTGTGAAATAGCAAGTTCTAGATGTATAGGACACAACACTATGCTCAGTTGGGTTATCGTAGCCGGTTACTTTACCAATCTCTTCGTTCGAAGGGAGGGCCGTCTATTGAATGATAGATGTGCGGGGGACCACATTAACAGTCCGTGGTTAGCAGAAAAGCACCTGAGTGATGTTTCTCCTCCACAGCAGGCGACAGATACACCAAGATTTGTAAGGAAGGAATCTTGGACCATCTTACTACTATTTGTGCAAAAAGCTTACAAGTTATGTATGTAATTGTTTTACTTTTGTACTCTGAATTATATTTGCAATGGAAATGGAATCCATGTGGAAAAATATATTGTAACTGGCATGTAATTATCAATAAAGAAAGGAAGAATTTTATTGTAATGTCTTTGTTACTTGTTACATTTATATGTTGAAGTGAAATGTTAGAAAATTTTTTATTACCCAAGGCTGGGGTCATTACACCAATGAAGGTTTTTGAAATTCAAGTACCTTTGAAGTGGCTAAAGGAATTGTATCAAAATTATTTCTCTTTCACTCAAGAGGATTAGTTTGGGTGCTTTTGCCTAACATTCTTCTTGTTTAAATATTAAGGTTACTCCTTGCCTTTATAAGTATTTAGCGTAATTTTTTTTTCCAACTTTGTTCAAGTGATGTTGGTTGCCTCTTCAACAAAATCCAACTTTATTGCATTCATTTAGGGGTTTCCAAGCACAACTCCACACATATCAATAGGCACAACTTCCAAAATTGCTTCATCAACATACTTTAGTTTGCATTGCCTTTTAATGGGAAAAATCAACGCCTTTGATCCAACCCAAAGTATCAACCGTGGGGTGTTGATAAGTTTGAATATTAGGTTTTCCAACCAAATCTTATGAAATGAGGTTAGATTGGAATAAAGAATTGAAAATACATCAATTTCAACATTCTTGATTTGAATCTTAATGCTAAAATAAATTTAGCTGTCTCTTTTCCTCTTCTACCAAGAGATAATTTAGAATTAACCTTTGAACTACAATTAGTTTCTTTTGAATCATTATGAATGGTAGATAAAATGGTTTTCTTACCCTTTTTAATTATCTAATATAAGATTTTTTTATATCTAACTTTCATCATGTTTCATTCACATGACCTTTTGCATTACAATGGTCACAATGCTTTGCACTTGCCTTGTTTGTCTTGGCCATGAATCCTCTTTATCTTTGGAGAGAATGGATTATCTACTTAAAGGTAGTGAGCATGTTCACATGCTTCGTCAATGCCCACAAGATTAGAGAGCAATACAAGCCTTTGAAGATGGCTATTAAGGCCTCCCATGTATTTTATCAATGTCTGTTCATGTACATCTTTCTCTATTTGGGAAGTGTTTCTTCAAAACTCACTAGTGTACTCTTGCACACTCTACCCTTTCTATTTCAAACTATTTTCATTTCATACATTTTTCCTCTCTATGATAAATAGGGTAAAATTATTTCTTAATTAACTTCTTTAATTGATCCTATGAACTAAAATGAGCTTGCTTTCTTGAAGCCATTTGATACAAGATACTAGTAAAACAAGTTAAAGCGTCTTTTTCCATACTCAATTTAGCAAAGGAGATCTTTTGTTCCAAATAAAGGTATGCATACTAAATATACCTTCAATTGTGTCAAGCAATGCTCAAGTTTCTCTACATCCATATCTTCTCCAAATGGTGGTGATGGCACTCAATTTGAAAATGCAAAAAATTGCTTTAGTCTCAAGCCTCTTGTGCATTAGGCCCCATTTTTCCCATCATCTATAATTGATCTTAGAAATTATTGATGTCTCATTTGGTCAAATTTTCCCAAGTGTTGTTTCTCTTCATCCTATATGCTCCTATCATATATTATAATTTACAAAATCCAAAAAAGCTAAGTTTGGGAAGATTTTGCTCAAATTTTGAAATTTTGTGTGTTTGCAAAGATTTAATGGACTTTCAACACCTTTTCTTGATTGTTGGTTTTGCATAGAAATTTTGTTGTCCATTGTCCCCCTTCATTCCTTATGTTTCCTCCATTCCACTAATTTATGGGTTTTGAATGGATGTTTGAACTTCTTTTTCTTGACCTCCCATCCTCTTTTACATCCCCATCTTTCTCTCATTCTTTTGCCCCTTTCCCATTTTCCCTTTTGTAGAGTTGCAAAGTAAACTTATTATGTTTCCTTTCCATGTCTTGACCTCCCTTCCTCTTTTGCATCCTTGCATTCTCCCATTCTTGACTTCTGGTCAAGTTTCATAAATTTTGTAGATTTGTAGAGTTTGTCTAGAGTTCCATCTCTTGACCTTTAGACTTTTGGTCAAGTCTCACTTTTCATCCTTATGTTTTCTCCCCCTTTGCATATTTGTAGAGTTCCAATAGACATCTTCAACCATTTTCACCTCCAAGCATCTCAAGCTCCAACCATTTTCCACTCCTTTCCCATTTTATCATTTTGCAGACTTGTAGGTTTCTAACAAGCTTCCATCATTTTTCCTGGACATCTTAGACTCCCATCCTCTTTGCATTCCCACATTCCATTCTCTTGTGCCTTCCCCTATACACTTTGCAAAGTTGCAGAGTTCATCCATACTTATTTTGCTTTCTTTCTATGTCTCGACCTCCCATCCTTTTTTCGTATCCTCACATTCTACCATTCTTGACTTCCAATCAAGTTTCACGTACTTTGTGGACTTGCAAAGTTTTGGTGGAATTCTTTCAGTTTCTTTTCCACCTCCAAACATACAAACCTTTAGTTCCTTGATCATTTTTTGCATTCCTTCCCGTTCTCTTTTTGAGAAATTTTGTTGTTCTTTCAAACCTTCAAACTTCCTCTAGTTCTACCTCCACTTTTGATTGCCAATTTTGCATCGTATTCGCATAAAATTACCCAATGGATTTGTTGCTCCTTTCCACTTATGTGGAGTCCTTTGGACTTTGGAATGTTCTTACCTCTAGTTCTACATCCTTTCCCCACATGTTTTCCCACATCCTTGACTCACTTATTTTCATCCATTTGTGAAATTTCAATGGACTTTGAGATTTTCATTCCCATGTCTTGTGTTGACATCTAGTCTTGACATGAAATCCCTCATTTCTCGTCCTAACCTCCCCATCTTGCATTGACATTCCACATTTCTTCCAAATTGCTTTTATCATTCACTAAATCTTCCCAAGATGCCATTAATGACTCAATTTGAGTCTTGTGATTGCTCAAAGAAAATTTTCCTACCTAAAAACCATTGTTCATCTCGAGGGTGTAGATTTACATACAATTTTTAATGATGAATGATGAAGAAGTCCAAATTACCATAATGTGGTGGTTGAGTTTCAGATGATGATCATGCAATCTCTAGACTATCCATTTCATAGATTCCATGAGATTTCACTTGTCTTGCATGCCACATTTATGATCCCTTGTTCTTTGTTGAATTCTAAAAAATCATTAAGCAACCAAGCAAAGGCTATTTCTACAAACAAAGGTTTAGTCATTTTCTTCTTCCAAGAGAGCAAGTGCTAAGCATCATCTAAGGTTTCAACTCTTACAAATCCAAGCTCCAATAGAGAAACACATTTTGTAAATCACAAGATCATTGTATTGTAAATGATGTATGTTTCTAAATGTCTTCATGGCTAGTCGTGGAAATTAATGGAAACTTCTATATGATGAATTATGACATCATTCTAGCATAGGATTTTCTCTTACCACACTTGTGATATGATTGCAATAAGTATTTGATGAATGCCATAGCATTTTAATTCATTGTAGGCTTTGTAATGATCTTTTCTTTATTTCATATGGATTCCTAAATTTTGGAGATAGATTCTCAAGTATGTTTAGTTATTTGATATTACATCTTTGGTGTGTGTGTATGCATGGATAATATTTTTTGTGATTTCAAAGTGTTGTTTCTCTTGGTAAATTGCGACTCTATAACTCATTCTATTAGCCACTAGTCTTGGGAGTTTATGATCAACTGTACTCATAAAATGAAAAACATCTTTCATTAGTAAATTAGGAGTAGCTTAGTAGTTTGTATACACCTTATGATTGAGTAATTCACCGAGAGATGCATCTATAGTGAGCCATAAGAGTTCTTATCCTAAAGAATAATATTTTGCATACTTTCATCTTGCATTTGTGCAATTATGTTTTTATTAGCTTAAATGAGGTTTTATGTGTAGTAGGTTAATCTTTGGTCTAGTGACATCATTTAGGACAAAGTGTACATTGGATAATACTCAAACACTTTTAGTTTAATTATCTTCTATTGTGATTAATCTTGCTAAGGGTACCTTTAGGAATACCCTCTTTGGTCTAGCTAAGCTTGAAGTGAAGGAAAGAAAATAATATCCACACTTAAAGAAATTGGCCTTAAATCACTCATATTTTATTGACGAGATGATCAATCCCCCTTGATGATGTCCATTCCTTGGCCTTAAAGTAGATTGATTCCTATAGGTGTGCGAGCAATGATTTTGAGACCCAAAAAGTGGAATATATATCTTTGCGTCAACCTTGAATTAAGGTATTTTTGGTAGATTTGATTCACATAGTTTTTCTTCTCTTCTATGGAGTAAGACTTTCCTTTACTCTTGGTGTCTTCTAATGAGCATAAATTCTCCATGATAACCTCCATGATCATTCTTATAGTCTTATTTGATTGAGATTTGCTTGCAACATCAACTTCTGGATTGAGGAAGCTTTCTTTTTCATCAAGGGTTTATGCATCTTTTGCTGTGCTTTTCAGTTCTCTCTTATAACAATGGGATTCAATGTCTCTTTCATATGACAATAAATATTCCCCACTTGCTCTTGTTAAGGGAATGCACTTGCAAATCACTTGCAAGTCTTTCACTAAAGTAAAGAACTTGCTCATATATGCAACCTGTTTTATAAACTTGAGAGCTATGACATATAGTAGTCATCCATACAAATCTTAAGGAATGTTTGAATAGGTTCAAATTTCTAGGAAAATAAATTAACAAAAAATATGAAGAAAATTGAGAACAATAACACCACAAAGAGAAGAATGAGGATTTACACCGGAGAACTTTAATTCCAAGAGGAAAAACTAGCATAAGTGAGGAAAAACACTCTTATCCATTGTCTTCAAAGGTAGGTACAACCTCAAGCCTCTTGAGCCAAGAATTAGCCTAGAATCAACACATTTTAGTCATTGAGATCATTACAAAAGCTCCCTTTACACATTTTAGTTATGTTTTTTCTCCTAACTACTTATTGAATCTATATACCCTTTTCTAAAATTTGCTTCAATTTAATTTTTGACCCTCTATTATCCTCTTAGGTGTTCTACAAATATTAAATTGACTAGAAAAAAATTTCAAAGTGTTCTTGGGAATTATTGGTTGTTTCATAACACATGATCAAACTGTTGTTATGAAGCAAAAAAAATGTTGCTTTATGTAGTGATGAAACCATTACGTATGTATGAAACCACCTTGGTGGTTTCACAATCACCATAACAATTTTGAAGCCATATGGTTGCACAATCACCACTAAGTGATATAAGGGGTTTCACACAATGTCTTGGAATACTTCACTTTTCTCCATTTTCCATATTTTGATACAATGTGTTATGAAGTGTGTTTAACTAATCATATGAAGTAAATTGATCATTATACGTATCACCAAATAATGCAAAGTTAAATTTGGTATAACAAGCATTACACTATAAGTTTATAGTAGATATTGTTCCTTGTGGCGTGGTATTTAGAGCTAATATGAGCATGTGAGAGATGCTATCTTCGTGATAAACTATTATAATTATCATGGAGAAAGATACATAAAGCTACTTCAAAATGTACATAAAAAGTTAATTGAAAATAATTTTAGAAAGTATGATCAGTCAAGACAAAATATTGATTATTATAGTGTAATACCCCTCTGTTTTGCCTTCTGGTTGGACAGTGTGTCCTTGTGTTGTTATGTTGTTTTGATGTGTTTCTGGATATTTAGATACCTTTTATGTATACTTTTTGTTAGTACCTTGACTATGGTACTCGATTGCTATCTGATCGCTATCTATAAAGCGACGTTAATGTTATCTTTTGATGTGATGGTATTTTAATATGATGTTATCTTTATGCCATATTTTGAATTAACATAACTGGATATTCGAATTAATGATGTTTATGCTTTGGATTATACTAATATGTTAGATTTGTCAGTTAGTTACATTGTATTGGTGAAGGGGATGGTATCTCATCACTCGCTTGTGAGCACCCTGCGATTCCGTGATTTCCTCTTCACGGTGTGCCTTATTTATGACATATTTATGCATGTGGATATACTCTTTGTTTGTAGGTTGACAGGTACAGGACATCGACTCCACTTGGTTTCACAGGTGTGAGCGTGTCCAATACCCAACGGTATTCGATTGGGAGATAGTAGCTAGGTTTTCCGTGCCAAGTCGTCACCCTAGTCCTAGTATGTCATCAGGTGTTAGTCGAGTTGTGTTGCTTAGAATATTGTTCCCTCTCTTCGTTTATTTAATTGCAAGTTGAAAAGGTAATTGAATGGTTTTATGCATATAAGTTGTTGATTAATTGGATCTGGAATTATGTTAGTAAGGTAATTTATTTTATTATTAATTTAATTTAATTAATAAATAATTTAATCATTAATTAAATCTATTTTATTAATTAAAATTTTTTTTGATGTTGAAATAAGTTAAGTTATTTATTTTGAAGTTATTGTTATATTGGTTGAAATTGAAAATTAAAAGAAAATGTTTTAAATTTCATTTTAGAAAATTTGAATTCAAAAATTGAAATTAGAGATATTTTCTATTTCTGTTTTCTGAAATTGATGAGGGTGGTTGCACTAATATTTTGGAATTTTCTCTATTATTGATTTTTTGTCTTCACAATTTGGATCATGAAGTTTTGAAAAAGATTGAAATAGAAAGAGGAAGAAATTTGCATTTGGTGGGTTTTGATTGAATCTGAGGAAATTGCTGATCTGAAGAGGGAATCCAAGCAGGGATCTGTGCACCATCTAGATCTTCTCAAGCTCTTGCATACCAGGTTCATGTTATATAAACTGTTTATTGAATTTGAAAAGGTTCATATTTTTTTTTTGGAATTGTTGTTTGCAAAACTCATTGCTTGGAAACTCAAAAGAATTATGTTGAAAAAAAATAGAAAACCCATGTTGAAATCTGAGTTTGTTTTGAAAAAATCCCTTATGTGGAAATACATTTCTTCAAGAAAATCAATGGTGTTTTTGACTGAAAATGGTTTTTTTACATACGATTTTCTCAATTAATTATGCATATTTCATTTATAAATATATATTATGTATATATATATATATATATATATATGTTATGCATTTTATTTTGAAGGGGGGTTGTTGTTAAATGTTTTGGGATAATACCCACTTGAAAATCCGTAGGGATTAAATTAAAATATTTAAAAATAATAATAATAATAATAATAATAATAATAATAATAATAATAATAATAAAAAATTAAAAAAAGAGTTTGGGAGGGAAGCGTTGGGGGCTCACCCCCACCGCGCCCCCATGGGAGGCGCGTGGGGAGAGCTACGCCCAACGCAGTCCCCTGGTCACCACGGTGGTTGGGAGGCGACTGTGGAAACACAGTCGACCGCCCCACCAAAAGACCGCCACCACCCCACCAAAAATCGCGGCCAGAGAACGGTCACCGCCCTAGCCCTAAACGCAGCACGCGGCCCGAGATCCGCATGACCAACCCTAAAACGACGAGTGGCCCGAGGGCAAAACGTGCAAAAATTCATGTTGACTTTATTTTCATATATAATATATATTTTAATAATTTAATATTATATTTTTACAATATTAAATATTAATATATATTGAGTGATAAAATATATATTAATATTTAATATTTCATTTTATAATATTTAATATTATTATATGATTTAATTTAGAAATTAAAATTTTTCCCATATTAAAAATGTTGATCAAACAAGGGTATGATTTATTATAATTGAAAAAGTTAAATATTGTGTTTTAATCAATTTATTGACCTTATTTTAAAACAATAATGTATTTCGTTGGAATAATATATTTGTATTAAATAATTTCTGGATATCAAGTTATGTTAAATTGTTTTCGAAAGGAGTATGTCAAGTAGAGGAAATATTTATTTATTTTTAAATGTTAATTCCCGAATGGTAGAAATAAATGTTGATTTTAATATTATTGAAAACATTTAGAGTATGTGATACTGTATTCAAATTTCTTCCTTGTCCAATGAAGTCGTTATTCTATTTTGTTGCATTAAGGCAATAAAGTACTAAATGTTTATTTTATTTTAATTAAAAGCAATTAAGGATTGAATATTTGATTCAAATTTATGCTTATGTCTGAAAGAGACATTATTATATTAATTTTATTATGTCAATAATCTATGGAATTTTATTAAAAAAAATTGGATTTAGGAAATCTGAAGCGGGTTTAATTCTTGATTAATTGCTTGTTTAAATATGTTTTCTTCTGTTATCGCCTTGGGGAAGTTTGTTCAGTAGGGGTTTTCAGTTATGTGGGTTGTCGTATGATGTTTGTCAACCGGTTATGAATTTCCTTGGGTAGTGTATGGTGTCTAGTCAGTGTTTAACCGGTTATAACGAACAGGGATGTTTTGTGCCTCCTGTTGGATTAGGAGTGGATTATGTGAGTTATGTCTCCTTATAAGGAGTGACCTCGTTATGTGGTTTGTTGTCTCTAGTGTTGGAGTGAGTTTCATTTTATGTCGCCTCCTGTGAAAGGAGTGGTCGTGATATCTTGTTTGTTGCACTTTGTACCCTTGGAGTATGGTCGAAAATGTGTGTTGTCAAGTAGAAGAGTGGCTTCCGTTAGGGGCCAGAGCCTAGAAGAGGTAAGATTGGGTAACCTTTAGAAGTAGTTTAATCAAGTGAAACTAAATCAATACTTAGAAGATTAGGACTAACTTCTCACTAATCAAGATAAGTCGGCCTCACTCATAGACACAAGGGCTCGTTTACACTTGGGATGAGTGGGAAGGCCTGGAATGGCAAGGTCATCTATCTTGTCTGTACGTAAGGTATTTGATCCCGCATTAGTAAGTATGAGGGCCAGGTGATCAGTAGAGGCCACTAGGTTATCCAGAGCCTATGAAGATCTGCTTGGGTAACTTATGACAAGTTGTGTGATGACACTCTGTCTAGGACAACAATTGGTGTTTGTTTCTATGTGTATGGTTCTCGTAACATACTTGATCTGCTTTATATCTGGAAGCAATGTAACCATGTTGAGTTGTACTTGTGTGGTGCATGTGATTGGTTGTTTCAGTTTGGTTCAGTATTGTGTTAGCCTATGTCTAGAGGTGGATGATCTTGGCTAGGATTCCTTGTTACTATCTCCTAGCACGGGGGGTGGGCCTTTGGGTTCCACTTGGTTGGGTGGCATGCACCTTAAGCCGTTGGGCTTTCTTCATGTTCGTGTGGACGAGACTTCTAGTTGGAGAGCTCGTTGGTTTCAGTTTCAGTTCTTGTTTCTTTTCTTTTCAGTTGTTCTTAAAATTTATTATCCCTTAGTTGTTATGGAGGTGGGAAGTTGTAATTGTAATTATGTTTATTGGACTTACCTCATTTGGGGAATGAGAGATGTAATTGTATTGTTTAATTTGGAAAAAAAATAAAATGCAATTGAAAGTTATCTCTTATGCTTGATGTAATTATCTTATTTGGAATGCATGTGCTTTATTTATTAATTAATTAATTGACATGGTTTATATTCATGTTTTCTGTTGAGGTTCTATATAACCTCTGTCTCGTAACCTTAGAGGTTGTTGGCATTAGATAGTGAACTTGCATGTTAATTGTACTTAAACAAAAAAAAAATTAGTCCGTTTAAATAGTTATTTGCAACTTCCTCTAGGGTTGTGTGGCGGGGCGTTACATGTAGTAGGAAGCTCGCTTTACTTATTTTGGGAGATAAGAAAGATAATGAGAAGTTTAATACACCACTTATTTTATTATGTGTACATATAAACAAAATTAAGTAAGATGATTTATTGTAGAAATTTAGGAAAATAAACATTGGCCCAAGCAAATTTAACTTTTTGTTTTCTACTAAAAATCTATGATAGTGTATTCACATTCCCTTATTTTACTTATCTTAATCACGATCAATCATATCCCACTTGGTATGCCTAACATACCCAAGCAACATGAATATTATGTGTAAAATTTATTTCATATGTGCCCATCCTCATCCTCACCTTAGGCAATAAGATCAATACCCAAATCTCTCTCTGGATGCAACATAGCATGAAACAATTTCATCACCACCTAAATGGTCATTAAAATGCATAGTTGCAAGGTCAATAAAGAGGATCCTTTAATCATCAAGATTTGAAGTCCTATGAGTAACCTATCACATGGCTCTTCTAATCTACAATATGTATTGAATAGGCAATAATAAAAAATATGTACTAAATGAAAATCAAGTTACTACTGCATCATATACTTCCATGTATTAATAGCTTTCCAAGGAAACTTATTAACAATGTAATTGTAACAATAACTTACTTTGCCCTAAAACATGTCATGTTCTCACTTTCTATTATGTCATTCTACTAGGAACTATGGAAATCAATATAATACTAAAAAATACAAGGCTTGCAATGATACTTTTCCAAATAATGATTAAACCACTCTCCATGATCTCACATCAAACATTGACAAATTTTAAGATTATTTTTCAACCATGGTTTTCTACTTTTTCAATTTTTCTAAAGCTTCAAATTTTAATTTTAAACAATAAATCTAAGTATATAAAGATAAATGATCAATAAAAGTTCAAATACACCTCAATCCTACAAAAGAAGGGTGATTGTAATGTATAAATTGGAAAAGAAAATCTTAAGATGACCCTAACAATACCACACATTTTTCATTTCAAAACTTTCTTGTTGATAAATTTTAAGTATATACATTTTAAATACCTTTATATAGAAAAAAGGTTACCCATAAACAATTTTCTTACAACCAATCAATTACATTCTTTTGACAACTAGGTGTCCAATATTTCATGCCACAATCGACTTGCATCATGTTCCTTAGTCACCTACACTTTAAAATCTTGATTCTTTATAACATCACTTAAATTTATCGTCTCATAAATATTTGCTTAATTATCAATCTCACCAATAGAAATTACTTGAAAATAAAGAACATGGTAAACATATTTA